>JAMPIV010000490.1:0-346153 GCA_024509875.1 Oreohelix idahoensis
TATTCTTATTAGCAAACTGTCTTGCCTTCTCTTTAGCAATTTCTGATGAAGCAGTTGCTAGCTTACATGCCTCAATGATCTTTTGTCTAAGAGCAATGACATACTCATATGAGGATTGAGTTTCATCGCTAATATCATCGGCAGTGATGAGATCGTGTAATAAAGACATAGGGCCGCGTGGACGCGCGCCAAAGACAAGTTCGAAGGGAGAAAATCCTGTGTGTTCATTAGGGACTTCTCTATAGGCAAAGAGAGCCGCGGGTAAAACCCTGTCCCAATCTTGAGGATGATCTTCAGTTATCTTACCAAGCAAAGTCTTGAGCGTTCTATTCAGACGCTCAACTAACCCATTAGACATAGGATGGTAGATACTACTGAGAGATCGTTCAATATGTAAGGTAGACATTACCTGTGACATAGTGTCAGATATGAGTTGAGTGCCATGGTCTGATAATATTTCTCTGGGGAACCCCAAGCGAGAAAATATCAACCAAAGAGCATCTGCGATATCTGTAGTAGATATGCTCTTAAGAGGAATAGCCTCTGGCCAACGTGTGCACATATCGACACATGTAAGGATAAACTGATGTCCTCTGGCCGACTTGACCTTAAAAGGGCCAATAATATCTATGGCCATTTTCTGGAACGGCCGAATAGGAATGTCAGCAGCCTGGATAGGCCACCAAATGATGCGTGATGCCATATGGTGATGAATGGTATCCGCATGTCTGGTTTTGTGTAGTGTGTAGATGATGTACAGTCAAACAATGTTCATACACAATAACAGGGCAATCCACATAGGACGTCAGTAAACTCACGACATGTAAAGTCAATGATTCTTGTAACAGCCGTTGACGTTTTTCTTCATTATTTATTGTGGACGCCACAGTGACAAAATGGTTACGCGAATATGTAGGCACATCAAACAGTCATTATCACAGCAACATTCAATACAGCAATGGACGGTATACAGCATTACAATGATGAGTCAGATGCATGTTATATTTCATAGTGCTGTAAATGTAGTCAGGTGAAAAACTCCATCCTTTTCTATAACAGCCAGGAGATAACCAGATGTATGAAATCAGTTCACTCTCCGTAATCTGACTTCAGCAAGACAGACACGTCTGCCGAAGTATAAATAATGTCCTCAAAAATATCCTCTAGATAACAAAGGTTTTTCAAACCTAGTTCAGGTAACCAAGTAGCAAGTAATAGTCCTTGGGACCTGCATCAACCGATGCAGCACAATACAGCGACATGTGAGCTGGGAAAACATCTCGTGACGACGACTTTCGAAGACAGGCTATGAACCAGAAATCGCTCACGACCAAAAAATCGATAGAGTTAATGAAAATGTTAATTTACCTTGCCTTCAGGAAATACACAGAAATATTATGCCTCCCGACATGTGGGAAACACTAGAGGTATTATCTCGAATAAACGAAATATCCATTAAGAGGACTACACATCCCTGACAGAACAAAAAATAGCGGAGATCCCCTCTTCAACGAGGCATCTCTTTCGCCATTCAAATCGCTCACTCCACTAGTGGTGGGCGGAAACCGATCGACCAAAAAGCAAGACCAGTCATGCGCAGTCCGGCGCGAAAAATGACCACAGCTCAAAAACTCAACTGCATTCAATACCAACGCGAGAAGACAAATGCTTACCGAGAAAAGTAACTATAAATTTCAAGCAGTTGTTGCCCTTGCGTTATAAAATAGATATTGTAATAAAATGATGTTGCGAGAATTTATCACGCAACACCTACCTATATAATCGGTCAGATTTTATGCATAATCACACATCACCGACACGACGCCAGAGATACCGACCGACTGAAGAGGAGAAGCTGTCACCTTGATTTATAGCTTACCTGGAGTGCAATGACCTGCAGCTTGCTTTGCTAAGTCGAGTCAAAATCTGGCCGGTTTGAATCTTAGAGGGTAAATATATTTACGATAACCTTTAGGAAAATAGGCTTTCAGCAGGTCTATAATGTTGGTATTTGTTGTGTGTCATTTATACTACCTATCAGGTTACTGATTGTATCTTGGGGGAAATTAAGTATAATGATTGTATTTCCTATTATGATTGAATAGACAAAGACTAATAGGACTCATACCTCAATCTATTGTCTCCTATAACTCAATCTATTGTCTCACATGACTTCAGTCTATTATCTCCGATAGGACCAACTGCCATATAACCAAAACAGTCCTTGTTAGGACTCAACCTATTGTCTCCTATACTTCAATCTGTTATCTCAGACCAACTGCCATATAACCAAAACAGTCCTTGTTAGGACTCAACCTATTGTCTCTTATACTTCAATCTGTTATCTCAGACCAACTGCAATATAACCAAAACAGTCCTTGTTAGGACTCAATCTATTGTCTCCTATAACTTCAGTCTATTATCTCAGATAAAATCAACTGAAATATAACCAAAACAGTCCTTGTTAGGACTCAATCTCTTGTCTCATCTAACTCCAATCTATTGTCTCCTTTAACTCCCACCTGATATATCACCAAACAGTCCTCGTCTCACATACTCCTATCATAAGAACATAACGTTATTGTTAGGATATATTATAGCACTTGTCAGAGAGGGCCTGGTATATTATAGGGGGAAGGACATTGTTGTATCACACCTAGGTGTACATATTATTGGATGTATTCATGTATTGAACTTATATTATGGGATGTATTCATGTATTGAATGTATTCATGTATTGAATTTATATTATTGAATGTATTCATGCATTGAATTTATATTATTTAATGATATCCATGTATTAGTTTATCAGAAAGAATGTTTTGCAAGTAGACACCTGTCTTGTCTCGCTATTGCTAAATCATACTAAGCCATGTTGTCATTCATCCTACCTGCAGACACTGAGACACGCTCATATCATATACAATAGAAATAGGTGGGCTTGAGGACAGAAATTAGCCCCTATTTTTCCTTGTTACAGGTTTTATTCGTGTCCTAAAACCTGAGATCGTGGGTAGTCAATCCAGCTGCCTGGAACTCCGCAGGAGCATAGAGGTTGTCCTGACTCTACATCTTTGGTCCCCCTCAGTCTTGGGTGGGCTAAAGGAACGATACTCAGCCGATGTTGTGTGAACCAAACAAAGAAGAACAGACCTTAGAGAGATGAGTACACATTAGTACCATTTCTGTCAGCATTGTGAGCATAGCAACTGTCAGTGATGAGAAAGTGAAGTAGCATAGCAAGAGACAAAAATAACAGCATAGCGGATAAGTGTTATATCCTTAATTAACAGCACAGCTGATACATGTACTATAACTGAATAACAGCACAGCTGATATAATTTTTGTTCCTATAATTGGAAAACTTGTTGTAATATTTATTTACATATCTATATAAATATAAATATTTGTAAATCATATGTAAACTTACAAATTCATTACATTCCATTTTTCAACATTCACCCTTCAGCACAAGAGTAGATAGTGTATATACTAAATAAATATAAGGAAATTGTATTTGAACGACTTGTCAATTTTATCAGTGTTAAGTAAAATCTGTTTCCTTGGTTTTTTAATATCACAGTTAGTTACACAGCGGAGGTGGCACTTTATGTCGGTCTCCTCTCTACTATTGTTTCGAGATCAGAACATTCACAGCCGTAACTAATTTGTGATACCAGTAGTCCTCTCAGACACTGGGACTTCACCATTTTCTGCAGAAATTCTATTTCTGTAATTGTCAGTACTATACTGATCTTAAAGCCAAATAAAACCTCTCGCCACAACATGCCAAGTCCTCCTGTCACGTGCCATCATCTCAAGCTCTTTCCACGTTCTCCTCATCATTTTCACCTCTGTTTCCAGCTCTCTTCTCCATGTGCTTCTTGGTATACCTCTGCTTCTCTTGCCCTGGGGGTTCCAGAACAAGGACTGCCTTGTAATGCTATCAACAGGTTTCCTCAGTGTGTGTCCTATCCATCGCCATCGTCTTCTTCTCATCTCTTGTTCCACTGGCACTTGTCTAGTTCTTGTCATCAGTTCCACGTTGGTAACCTTGTCATACCATTTTAATCCCTCTATTCTACGCAAGCACCGATTTATGAAAGTCTGTAGCTTTTTGGTTGTTGTCTTTGTTCTCCATGTCTCAGAGCCATACAATAGGACTGACTTCACATTTGAGTTGAAGATTCTTATTTTCGTGTTGGATCCGATTTCTCTTGATCTCCATATATTTCGCAATGAAAGCTCCTCCTGCCTTTTGTATTCTTATTTTGATATCGCTGTCTGTCCCTCCAACTTTGTCTATATTACTGCCAAGATATGTGTATGATTCTACATCTTGTATTGGTGTTTCTTCAAGTTCAACCCTGTTATCATTACTTGCATTTATTCTCATTATTTTTGTCTTTTCCCTGTGTATTTTCAGACCCAATTGCTGTGACCTCTCATCGAGTGTTTTCAATTTGTCCTGCATCTGATTACGGTTATGGGACAGAAGAGCCAAGTCGTCAGCAAAATCCAAATCATCCAACTGCTTAGTCAGAGTCCACTGGATTCCATTTCCATTATACGAGATTGCCATTCACTAAACCTAAAGGGAAGAATGAACCTGGAAAGAAAAATGAGCAAAAGTCAAGTATTACCATCTCTGGCGGAAGGCCAGTTAGCACTTGAATAACAACAACATCAAAAGGATTAACTCCAATTGAAAATAAAATCAATATAACTACTTGCACATTTAACTGACGCCGGGCACAACAGTTTCAATTTATGAGAGACCTGGCATGGTCTTCTCTTACACACGCTTTCAGTGTCAACAAGCACAATTGATGTGGCGATTCGAGGAATTTTGTTCAAATGGCCATTTATAATTTCAGATTTTGTTGTTGTTGTTGATGTTCTTCATTATTGAAGTAAGTTGCTGATAAGAATAAATACTCCCTAAACAGTGACATGTTGATAGGCCTGCTAGCACAAGTAAGTTGCTGATAAGAATAAATACTCCCTAAACAGTGACATGTTGATAGGCCTGCTAGCACAGATTACTATAAGTAAAATAGCAGCCTGACAAGCTATTGATACGTATCTTTGTTCATGAAGATCTGAAATTCATTGTAGCTTCTTGAGTTTCCTAGCCTTCTCTATTACTGAGCCAGATCTGTATTCCTTAAATTCTATACTAGGTATAGGCTTACAGTTGACCCTGTTATACTTTATATTTAAAGAGTCAATCAAATAGTTACAGTAAGTAGAACTTGGATAAGGTTTTTGTGTACCACCTTGTCATAAACTAACACACCGCGGAATGTCCGCTGTTTTTACGACTGTCATTAAAACGTCCGCATAAGTATGTGAAAGTCAGACACAATGACAAAACAGGCCGGATGTATCCGTAAAATTGCGAGTGTGAAATACCTAAACGATTTTTTAAAGCATAAGACGAAAACTAAAACTGATTAAAAAATTAACTTACACCAGAGCAATAATTATCTGTATATGATTGTCTTAACATCGAGTATACAATTCAAACAAAACTACAAGAAACAAACAACAAGAAAAAATTATATTTGTGGAGACCAAAAAAAAAAAAAAAGAAACACAGAAGTAGATATGAACAAATATTTCAGCATCAAACCAACAATCGAGACAAATGAGAAGTTAGCCTCTCCGTAACTTTCTGTCTCCAATTGTGTTTATCGGTTCTCGTATTGACCTCTTTCAATGCCACGTTGTCAGACTATCTTCTCTCTTTGTCGTTTTCCTTCAATGTTTCTTCTTTTTACAATACATTACAGCGTTCGCTTATATAGCTTTGGACATTGGCTTCTATTTGGACATCATCATTACTCTTTCTAGCTGTCCATGGTATTCTTAACTTTCCTCTATAAAACCACATTTCTGGGGCCTCAAGGGCTTTCCCTGTTTGTGCACTTATTGTCCATGACTGACTTCTGTATTTTAGCATTGGTTATATATATATATATGAAGAATTCTCTTCTTACTTCCATTGATAGAGAATCTTTGCAAAAAAATACTTGTCAGTTTTATGGAACGCTGCTTTTTCCTAGGCTATCCCCCACTCTTTATCTTTAGGGATGCATCTTCCATCTAATATTATTAACATACAGTGTATTTAGTTAATCGAGTCTATTGACTTGTTGCAAAACTGTTTCATTTATATTTTTAAAACAGGTAGTTAACAAGAAGGCACGTAACCCAAGACGTGGGTAGAGTGAATCAAAGAGCAGCTTAGGCCCCGCTGATTTTTTATAATAATAATAATAATAATAAATTCTTTAAGCACCAAACACGGCGCATAAGGCAGAAACCAGTGCTCTCCAGGTTGTTCGTTGTGACGCCACTCCTCTTAGCTCTTGCACATTTTTTAGGCCCAACGTTCTTCCTTCTCTTATTATTGTTCTTCTAAGTGTTTCTTTTGGTCTTCCTTTTTTCCTCTTACCCTCAGGAACCCAAGTGAGCGCCTGTAGTGGTATTCTGTTGTTTTGCATTCGTAGGACATGACCGATATATGACCATCGTCTTTTCCTTATATAGTCGGAGACATATTTCTGCCTAGAGTCTTCTCTTATTTGTCGATTAGTCTTCAATTCTTTCCAACTGATGTTCATGAGTTTTCTAAGACATTTGTTCTCGAATGTATTCAGTTTGTTCTTCAATGATTTTGTTACTTTCCAACTTTCACAACCGTATGTTAATACTGAGATAACATTTGAATTAAACAGACGAAGCTTGGTATGTATATTCAGTGATCGTAATTTCCAAATGTTAGATAATCTATTGAAGGCGCTACCTGCCAAAGCAATTCTAGTATGAATTTCTCTTGTTGTGTCACCATCCTGAGTCATTTTACTGCCTAAATAATTAAAACTTTCAACTTTCTGTAGTTTTTCCCCGTTCAGGATGATATCAAAGGTCTCGGTAGAAAAGTTCATTTTTTATAGCTTAACCCAAAAATAGACTGAAAGTTTTAGTGTTGTGGGCAGAAATTACCCTGGATACAGAGTTATAACTTTCATCGTTATGTTCATAACTCGAGCACAGACATTACAGAAGTGTTTGCCGAGTGTGATATTATGTTCACAGACAGGTTGTTGAAGAAAGGGCGAGAGTGTACCAGTGCTGACCATAGGAATTGAATGAGGCAGGCTTCTGTCTCTGTCTGTTTTGGTTTCCCCCTCAAATCTGTCGTTTTCATTCACTCTTCAAACTTTCATTTCTTGTAGTAAAGCGCAGTGTAGTGATGAGTGTGCTGTTCATTGTGATAGTGGTGTTGGTAGTGATAATAACCGACTTTGGCAACTGTATATCTCCTCATGGTCTCTATGAATATTTGATTCACTTAGCTCCACGCTTCATCTCTTTCCACCCAACATAAACTCTGCAGCTTTTCCCCCAGAAAGTAGAATAAGAATTTTCAGACACTCATGTAAATTAGTAAACTATATCCATTCCTTGGTAGCGCAACAAGGTTTGCCACCATGTTCAACATTCAGATCTTCACTAGTTGTTATTGCAGCACGCAGTTTACCCAGCGGGCAGAAGTAACTACAGTTTAGACATGAGGAAGGTAACAAGTCAACACCGGAACATCTGGAGATTACAGACTAAAACTAAAAATGGATAGGACGTAACCTGAAGAAATAACCAGCCAGTATAACACAACATGCCTTTGTCTTGAACCAACACAGAAAAAGAAAATAAATAGAGAGGCGAAGTAAAATATGCAGAAGAATCGTTGAAGAGGAGAACAAAGGAAGATAACTTCATGAACTAAAGAAGAAAGATGACTCAAAGTAGAAAACGAAGATTCGCAATATTAACAGTCCTGTGGTCAAGGGGCAATAAAAAGGACATGATGACGATAATATCTCTGTCAGCACTAGAGTATCAGCCTCTGGTGGGTGTAGTTCTCTCAGGAGATAAAGACAGAATTTGATTACTGCTTCCTCAGTCGACTAACATGATTTTGTGCACGTGAATGGCAAACTCATTATGTCAAACAATGTGCTACATAAATCACAACTACAATTGGACATGAATGATTTGGTGCAGACTGCCTGTATGAGGGGACCAGATGCAGTGGCGGATACATGCTGCCATAAGAAGTGAAACAGAAACAAGAAGATATCATGTGAACTCCAAACAAGAGTTGTTTTTTAGGTCGTCTAGAGGAGTGATGTTTACCACAGGTTCCAGACGTGGCTTCAGCTGAAGATACCGAGTCACTGTCAGATATTTTATGCTGTGGCATCTTGCCCAAGTCTAAAGTTGAAAAGTGCGCAGTGCCGGAATTTATGTCCACTCGATCGTGTTACAGAAAATAAGCTGCCATTCTTCCACTCTTGAGTGTTGCAAAAGCGTCTGTTGTGTGTTTTTTGAAAGAGCTCAAGTGACATAAACTTCATCGTATATGTTGTAGTCGAATAGAATTTGCTACAAACGGTTGGTGTATAGCCTTTTTTTTATATCACGTATTTTTCATATGCATTGATTGTGTATTTGTGTGTGTATGTGTGAGAGAGAAAGAGAGAGAGAGAGAGAGAGAGAGAGAGAGAGAGAGAGAATGCACTGTTACGTTTTCTCAGATTAAAGACAGAGGCGGAGAGGTTACCTTTATTTCTGCATATTTATACCAGGAAACGAGATTCACAAACTAGGATACAGAAGGATACCAAACGACATATAGTTAATATAACATTACATTCTATAACGGTTTTTACAAGCAAATGGAACCAAACAATACATCCAGAGAACGAACCACATAAATCTTCAATTCCTCCTTAAATCGGTAGTCTATCACAGCTGTCTGGGATGGAGACTTTGGGTTGTTCTTTGTTGTAGCTAATTTATATGTGTATCCATCTTCCTATTAAATTTTCCTTGCCCATTAATATTGCATGTTTTGTTAAAAAAAAACTATCTGGCTATAGCTCCCTTGTTACCATCAATTCTAAACTTTCGTCTGACATTTTTTATTTGTTTGAGCAGCCGTTTTGTATTGTTTGTATAATTTCTTTTGGCGTTTAATATAATGACTGTTCGCTTATCACAGCTGGTCTTTATTAACGTACGTTTGGTTGTCTGTAGAATGATTAATGCCTGCAGGACAGGGGTATCGGAAATGTGAACAAGAACTTTCAATCTGGCTGATACAAAGAAATTCACGAACTCGCTTAAAAATGTCACACGCTCGTGCTGCTGTTGTTGCTGTGGACATGTGTTTTAATGACGAGGTTGCCAGTTGCATACCCAACCTCGTATTAGTCGCCTTCTACGACATGCACGAGAGTGCAGTAGGCATATTCTTTCTTTGTCTCTTCAGAGGTTCCCGGCAACAACACGAGGAAACTCATTTACCTCTGTGGCTCCCCTCATAGTCGCTATTAGCTGGAAGAAGGTACTTTACCATCTTACTGTGCGCCCCCCCCCCTCCCCCCCCTCCCCTTCTTAGAAATATGACATGGTCAACGTTGAGAACCACTGGATTAAACTGCGAAAAAAAAAGAAAGCAATTCTCCCGCGTTAGCTTATGTTGCTATGGATAGTTTTTAAATATATGTGTTCCAGTGTCACATTAGCTACGTATATTTTTGTCCATTGATACACTTGTTGATTATACTGAAACAATTCAAGGTACAAGTACCAAGGGGTCATCCAAGCAAAACAGACTAACAATAAAGCCCTATATCTGACACATATTGGGGTGTTACGCTGGAGAGGTAGCATCGAGGCTAGAGAAGAATTAACACAGACAATTTGGTATGATCCTTAATGGCTTGGTGAGCTTTACAACTAGGATGAGACGAGTAGGAGATCAAGCAGAAACTGATTGAGACATTTACCAGAGTTCACCTTGAACCAATGTACTCTAAAATACGGAGAGCGCGTCTTGGCTTGGTGTTGAAGCAGAAAACCTGCCATTTTTTGTTTTCCAAAGAAGTCAGCGGCCACTATAGAGAAAATAGTTTTGAAAAAACAAAACAAAAAAAACAAACAAACAAGAAGAACAAAAGGAAACAGAACGTTCTATCGTTAATGTCAAAATTCATAACTTGTTTCTAATCCAGTTGTATTACGTTGTTTTTGTCTTACACAACTGGTATTTGAACTCTTTCACTTGTTCTTTAATCGTTTCTCTTCTAAATGGCTCTCTCTTTCTCTCTCACTCACACATACACCCTCTGTCTCTGTCTCTCTCTCTCTCTCTCTCTCTCTCTCTCTCTCTCTCTCTCTCTCTCTCTCTCTCTCTCTCTCGTTTTCGCTGTTGGCGTTGTACTGGATTTTAGTATTGTTGTCTTATCTGTGGAAATCTTCATTTGATGCTCGGGGCTGCTGGTGTTTATAAGATTTATATTGTGACGTTGTATGTGTGGACAACTACACTGGTCGTCAGCATAACAACATTTGATTTAAATCATATGATTCACTAAGAGAAACAACATCAGAAATATTAGACAGCATCTCTCAAACGCTACTGGCTTCCTAGCTCGGTGGTCCATGGTTCGATCCCAAGTTGAGGTGGGATTTTTTTTAGACCGCAAACGGCTCCGGGGTTGACCCAGCCTCATGAATTTGGTACCAGAGCAACTCTGGGAAGGTTACGGCGGCCGGCGTGATACTGACCACATGACCCGTAGTGTGCCGATGGTCAAGAAAATTTGGGCCTAACACCATATTCCCAATATGCCTCAGTGGGCGTGTGAATGGATCCTTTACCTTTTCCCTCTCTCAAACACTAACGAAAACCAACTATCGTAGATTCCCGTTCAGCGCAGGATAAGTGAAAATGAAATAGAAATAGACGTGTCAAAGAAGGAGGAAATGAGATTGAGACTGAGAACAGGGACAATATATGAAGAGATAAAAGCTATAATTTTTAAACATAGCTGAAAAGAAAAATGACATAATAGAATACCCACAGTCGGATATAACAGAGGCGTATTTCTCCTTACGGAGAAAAGATCAAATGATCATTTTAAAACTAAGAACCGACCATTTCAGACTCAAGTACCATCTACTCAACAAAAGAAAAAGTCCAGCAGACATGTGCGAGAAGACAAGTAAACGGTAGGATGTGTTCTTCAAGAGCTAGGCTTTACTACATCAGCAAATTGACAGCATGATGGGCTTAAGTAAAACCGTTGTGGGCGAATGTGTACGGCGGGGACAAAAAACTGGAGCGTACCGCCAACTTTATTTAAAAAAAAAAAAAAAGAACTTTGGTTAAATGTCTTATGTTGGTTTCTTCGCGACGTCTACTGAACATGTTTAGGGCATACACCATTTGTCTAACTTGATTGGCTTTGTTTTGGCCAATCCAAGATGTGGAAATAATGTAAATGAAATGTAGATAATTATTTCTTTTTCGTTTCCTGTGGAGCATAGAACCACCACTGGGACCCAAAGATGCAGCAATAGAGAATGCAGTCAGCGACCCATAGCTTGACTGCTTGCATCAGGGTCAGCGAACCAGAGCTGACCAAGATCCTACTCCACCTCCACGTGGTGGTCCTGGAAACAGGCTGCATCACTGCAGTCTGGCTGAGTGAGTAGGGATCGTAGAGGGAAGGCAAACCCGATCCCAAAAAAAGCCGTGCTGAAGTCGGATGTGTCGACCGAAAGGTGCAGATATCACAGCTCCGGCGTAAACAGACACAACGCAACCAACGTCCTTTTCAGGACGAACGAGGAAGAAGAAGAAGAAGAAGAAGAACCACCACTACAGTTGGTCTCCTTGCAGGAAGTTTGCACTACGCGTTCACATGTTCTTGGACTGCAGCATTAGTTTCTGTAGCAATATGTTTTACGTGAAGGTATTGCCAGTCTCATGCACAATCTCATATTAGTCGCCCAGTACGACATGCATATATATATATATATATGTGTGTGTGTGTGTGTGTGTGTGTGCGTGCGCGTGTGTGTGTGCGTGCGTGCGTGTGTGTGCTTTTACATGATTGATATTGGGTAAGAGGATAGAATATGGATGGTAAGTCTTACTAGGACAGAGGACCTACATTGCGACCACAGCGTCTTTGTCATGGATAAACGAATTAGAACAGCAGAGAGCAGTAGCTTGATCGTAACGTAGGCCGTGTCTTTGTCCTTGGAAGTCTTGCCACCCGTATTCCTTCACCATAACGTTTGGTAAAGTCTTAATGCAGTCCTGATTTTCTTATTATTGTGTGATAACATTTGACATTTTCACACCCTGTTTACTACTTAATCTATGTTTTTAATTTAGTTATCAAAGTAATTATTAGTAAGTGCATTATGAAATCTCAAGTCTTGTCTTGATTTCTTTACTTGATCTCCCATCACTACATATAGTGGACCCGAGATATTTAAAGGTGTTAACTTCTTCTAACGTTTGCCCATTTAACGTAATGTTGGTCGGAACATGTTTCTTATGGCTATTCACCAATATCTTGCTTTTTTCTATATTAATTTCCATCCCATATGTTCTTGTTACCTTCTCCAGTCTAGAGGTAAGGTCTTGAAGTTCTGATTCTGTTCCAGCTTTCAGATCGATATCATCAGCAAAACGTAGATTGCAAAGAGGTCGGCCTCCAATTGATATGGTTGTTTTATAATCATAAAGAGCCTCCTGCATAATATGTTCTGGATATATATTAAAGAGCACTGGGGACAGGATACAACCCTGGCGAACTCTACAGTTGTTTTGAAAAATTCTCCAATGTCATTGCTTGCAAAAACAGCACTGCTTGCGTCCTTGTATAGTGCTTCAATGATATCTATGATGTTGGTATCAAAATTGAATTTTCTCATTATTTGCCATAAGCCTTCATGCCAGACTCGATCGAAGGCTTTTGTGAAATCGATGAAGTTATGGTATAAATCGTGTTGGTGCTGGAGATGTTTTTCGATCAGTAATCTAATATTGAAGATTTGTTCTGAGGTACTTCTTTTTGGTCTAAAGCCAGCCTGTTCCTCGGACAAGATTTCTTCTGATTTCTGTTTTATTCTGTTCAAAAGTATCCTCAACATCACTTTACTTGGATGACTAATAAGGCTAATGGTTCTGTAGTTCTTGCACATTTTTAGATTTCCTTTCTTTGGAAGCGGTATTATTAATGACTGCGTCCACTCTTTTGGCCACTTTTTTGTGCTCCATATCTTCTGGCAAATTGTTGTCATGATTTTCACTATATCTGTTCCTCCATATTTCAAGAGCTCTGCTGGGATATTATCCACACCCGGTGACTTCCCTCCTTTCAGCGAACATATAGCCTCTTCCACTTCTTCCCGTAATATTGCTGCATTTCCGAGTTCCCTGTTTTCGCACTTAATGTTGTTTAATATGCTATAGTCAGTGTCGAGTTTACAGTTATATAATTCTTTACAATATTCTGTCCACCTTCTCATTACAGCTGTTTTTTCATTGAGCAGAGCCCCATTGCTATCTTCTATGACAGTTACCCTGGGCTGTTGGGGTTTTGATAGTCTTCTTAATGTGTCAAAAGCTGCCTTGCTGTTACCTTTTATTAGCCCCGTATTAATGGACTCACACTGATCAGCTACCCATTTTTCTTTGGCCTGTTTCATTTTCTTTCTAATATTTTTATTCACCATACTGTATTGCCATGCTGCTTCAGGAACCTCTTTCTTAACCTTTTTTATTTCCCGCCGTGTATCACATAACTTCAGAATGTCATCTGTAACCCATGGTTTGTTTATTTTCTTTCTTTTACCAAGTATTTCTGTTGCTGATTCAATGAGCACGTCTTTCATGTTCTCTGTGATTGAGTTGATATCATCCTCCAAAAAGTTGAGAGCTGCGAATTTTCCTCCAACAGTTGCCTCAAAGATTCCCGCGATTTCTGGATCTTTCAGTTTGTCTAAATTGAATCTTAACTGAGAACATCTGTTTTGATTATAGTTCTTTTTTAGTTTAAGCTTGAGCGTCATCAATACCATGTCGTGATCACTACCAATGTCGGCGCCAGGAAAAGTCCTAGTCTTGGCTTTATTAATACTGGACTTGAATCTTTTGGATACAAGAATAAAATCAATTTGGCCATGTATCTCAGTTTTCGGGGCATGCCACGTTGTTCTTCTTGATAACTTATGAGGAAATAGTGTATTTGCAAGGGTTAGTTTATAGTTGCTGGCAAATTCTAGTAACCTTAGTCCTCGATCGTTGGTTTCTCCTGTCCCATATTTCCCCACTGTGCCAGCCCACTGACCGTATGCATCAGCTTACCGCGGTTGGTGGGTACCCTACTTCGGCGGGCGACATATAAGAAAAAGAAAGGACAGATTTTTCCCCCTCATTCTAGGCGCATGGAATGTGCGCACTCTCCTTGACAAAGACTTTAAAGCAAACAGACCTGAGAGACGAACTGCCCTGATTGGGAGAGAACTGGCCAGGTACAACATTGACATAGCAGCACTGAGTGAAACTCGACTTGCAGGTGAGGGCCAACTTTGCGAAAAGGGTGCAGGTTATACATTCTTTTGGAGCGGAAGAGGAACTGAAGAAAGACGAGAAGCAGGGGTTGGATTTGCAATCAAAACAGCAATTGTCAGCAAGTTAGCGGGGCCCCCAAAGGGAATAAATGACCGACTGATGACGGTCAAGATCCCCCTGTTCTATGGAAGAAAACATGCCACCATCATTAGCGCGTATGCACCAACTATGACAAACCAGGATGACGTCAAAGATAAGTTTTACGAAGAACTACATGCAGTCATTGCATCAGTTCCTAAAGCAGATAAGCTCATCATTCTTGGTGACTTTAATGCAAGAGTAGGCTCAGATAACATCTCCTGGAATTGCACTATTGGAAGGTACGGCGTGGGTCGCTGTAACAGCAATGGACTTCTTCTCCTCCAGACTTGCGCAGAACATGACCTCCTTGTCACTAACACCATTTTTCGACTTCCTACCCGCAACAGGACCTCCTGGATGCACCCTCGCTCAAAGCATTGGCACTTAATTGACTATGTAATTGTTAGGAAGAAGGACAGGCAAGATGTCCGGATGACCAAGTCCATGTGTGGTGCCGAATGTTGGACTGATCATCGCCTCATTGTATCTAAACTTAAAATTGGTATCCAACCTGCCAGGCGCCCTCAGGGGAAGAAAACTCAAAAGAGGCTGGATGTCACCAAACTAAAGAAGACAAAAATCAAAGTCATTTACTGACACCTTAGAAGACCGTCTCAAATCTATCTCGCTAGACGGCCAAAGTGTGGAAACAAATTGGGCAGCCCTAAGTGAGCAGATCTACAACACTGCTACAGAGGTCCTGGGTCCTTCCATCAAGAAACAAAATGACTGGTTTGATGAGAACTCAGATGATATAAAGCAGATGTTGGCTGAGAAACACCATCTCCATAAAGCATATTTAAATGATTCAAAATCTACATCCAAGAAAGACGCTTTCAACAACATGCGTAGAATCGTCCAACATAAACTACGCCAGGTGCGGGATTCATGGCTGAGTAATAAAGCAGATGAGCTCCAAGGCTTTGCTGACAGCCATGACTTGAAAAATTTTTACCTTGCACTCAAAGCGGTCTATGGTCCAACATCATCAGGATCATTTCCCCTCCTTAATGCAGATGAAAAAACACTAATTACAGACAAGGAAAAAATGCTCCAACGCTGGGCTGAACATTTTAATAATATTCTGAACCAGCCATCATCTATTAACGACGAAGCCATCATCCGCCTGCCCCAAATTCCTATAAATGAAGCATTAGATGATGTACCAACTCTGGAGGAAACTAAGAAAGCGATTCGTCAACTGTCTAGTGGAAAGGCCCCCGGCTCCGATTCAATTCCTGTTGAGGTTTATAAAGATGGCGGTGCAGTTCTGATAGAGAAACTTCACATGATCTTCCAGCAAATGTGGCAGAGTGAAACCATCCCACACGATCTCAAAGATGCGCCAATTATACATCTATATAAACGTAAAGGTAATCGCCAAGACTGTAACAATCATCGAGGCATCTCTCTTTTATCAATCGCTGGGAAGATATTCGCCAGAATCCTTTTGAATCGCCTTACGGCTCATCTTAACAAAGGTCTTTTACCTGAAAGTCAGTGTGGATTCCGGAAAGAACGTGGAACCACAGATATGGTGTTCGCTGCAAGACAGCTACAAGAAAAATGCCAAGAACAGCACTGTGACCTGTACACAGCGTTCATCGACTTGACACAGGCGTTCGACACGGTCAGTAGAGAGGGTCTATGGAAGATCATGGCAAAATATGGCTGCCCAAAGAAATTCATCACAATAGTGCAGCAACTGCATGATGGAATGCAGGCTAGAGTTCAGGAAAACGGTGAGCTATCAGAGCCTTTCCCCGTCTCAAATGGAGTTAAACAAGGGTGCGTACTTGCACCGACTCTGTTCAGTATCATGTTTTCTGCTATGCTGACTGATGCTTTTAGAGACGGGGACACAGGAATCGACATTAGTTATCGTATTGATGGAAAATTGTTTAACCTTAGGAGGCTTCAAGCAAAAACCAAGGTCAAATCACACACCATCAGAGATCTTCTGTTTGCTGATGATTGTGCCCTCAATGCTGGCTCAGAGGCTGATCTGCAGCATAGTGTGGATAGATTCTCCGAAGCCTGCGCCAACTTTGGGCTTACCATCAACACGAAGAAAACAGAAATCATGTACCAACCAGCTCCTGGCACAGTTTATACTGAGCCAATCATCAAGGTTAATGGTGAGAAACTGAATGTTGTGAACAGATTCACATACCTTGGTAGCACACTATCCCAGAACATTGTCATTGATGATGAGGTGAACACCAGGATCTCCAAAGCCAGCAGCACATTTGGCATATTATACACCAACGTTTGGCATCGAAGTGGCATTAGTCTACAGACAAAGCTGAAGGTGTACAGAGCTGCGGTGCTTCCAGTGCTGCTATATGCAAGTGAAACATGGACTGTATACAGGCGCCACGTAAAGAAGCTAAACCACTTCCATACAGTCTGTCTCAGGAAGATAATGAACATCAAATGGCAAGACAAGATCCCGGATACCGCCGTTCTTGACAGAGCTGGTATCCCTAGTATTGATACTATTCTGATGCAGTCACAGATTCGCTGGGCAGGTCATGTAGTCCGCATGCCAGACCATCGACTGCCAAAGATACTCTTTTATGGTGAGATACAGAAGGGTAAACGCTCCCATGGTGGCCAAAAGAAGCGCTTCAAAGACACGTTAAAGACGTCATTGAAAACCTTTGACATAAACCCAGACACATGGGAAGCTGCTGCGCAAGACCGAACTGCTTGGCGCACATCTCTTCGTAAAGGTGCAGCAGCATGCGAATCATCCAGAAGAGCAGCAGCGAAACAGCGGAGACAAGCTAGAAAGGACCGTGAAATAAAACCTTCACATGAAGCAAACATTCCCTGCCCACACTGTCCGAGATCTTTCCAGGCCCGCATCGGGCTCATCAGTCACCTTCGTACCCATAGACTAACCTAACATATTCCTAAATAATTGGATGAACAGAGTGGTCTTCATCACCCGTGATGGACGAACAACAACATGCATCTGGCCCTATTTTAGCATTCCAATCACCTAACACGATGAGAAGATCTTTCTTTGGAATTTTCTTAATTGTCTCATCCAGATTTTCATAAAATGTATCAATTGCCTCATCCTCATAGTCAGTAGTGGGGGCATATACCTGTATGATGGAGATGTTCTTTGGATGTGCTGCAATACGTATGGTGATAAGCCTGCTATTTATTGGGGTGCAGCTGATGACAGAGTTCAATCTATCTTTATGTACAATAAAACCTACTCCATGCTGATGTTTGGACTCATCTCCACTAAACCAAATTTTGTGACCATCATCCGTTATTGTTTCTCCTAATCCTGTCCATCTGACTTCTGCTAGGCCCAGGATGTCCCATGAGTATCTAACAAGTTCATGTGTTAGTTCTCTGACTTTTCCACACGCATATAACGTGCGTACATTCCAAGTTCCAACAACAAAACTTTCTCTAGGAAGTTTCAAGACAGGTGTTTGTACCCCATTCACTGACCTATCACTCTCAAGGGGCAATGAGAGCGCGGTCGTTGTTAATCCGGGCCTCGGCCGATCCGGCATATTATTACTGAGTTGACTTTCCATCATAGCATTTCAGTGGGCAAGAGGTTTGCTTGGCGGTGCCCGTCTCCTCTCCAAGTATCCTTGCAGGTACATACAAAAATGTACCTGGAGCAATCTGGTTTTAAGGCGCCAGACACTCGCCTTTCGCCCCTTCTCCTGTTAGTATTAAACGGTGCTGCCACAAGAAGGCCAGGAGTTGGACTTTTGTTGTCAGAGGTTTTGTGTTACGCACGCCTTAGGAGCATTTGGTCAGATATTGAGAGCTCGTCCTCAATTCCACTCCTGGCTATGACAACAATTGGCACCTGACAACAATTGGCACTTCATGTTTATACAAATCTTCTATCTTCCTTCGCTCTCATATAGCCACATCTTTCTTATAAGGTGGGCGATCTGCATCAGGCAAGAATTCATCGTCGTAGTTTCATTCTCTAGAGCAGTGTTTCCCAAACTTTTTCGGGTCACCGTCCCCAGAGCACTTTCCCAGCGCCCCGTCCATGTTCATGCGCCACATGACCCAAAAGATAAAATAAATAACAACTATTAATATACTCTTTGTTGGTTATACTCTTGGCTCTATTGAAACTTTCCTCTTGTTTATTAACGTATCACGGATATCATGTTATCACTAGCTCACCTAAATACCGAGGCAGTTAAATCTGTAACAAAGCAAAGTTGGTCCTTTTAAAATACCTGCAGATATCTAATTTCGTTAGCTGCCAGCGAAAAGTACATTTTGACACAGCTTGTCACTGGACATTCACCCATATTGAACTGGCTCCAATAGGTTTTTATTTTTTTAAAATGACTTAGCTCCGAAATCCACACACATATCAGTGAGTTCATCTTGTAGGTGAGATTCAGCCACTACATTTTCTATTTATACATTAAACGGCATAACAGCCCAGTCAATTGCATGCATTTTCTTCATCTTCTCGAATCATACTTGACTTGACTTCCCTTATTTTTTTTTTTCGAGATGATTTATGTAAATCTCAAAGTTTGATCGACCCACTTGATGTCGATAATAGACCCTTAGGTACCCCTGATCTGTAGCGACCTTTACACTCAACCCTCAGCTGTGCTATATTTACCAAACATCATCATATAACAAATATCTAGCATCTTAATGTCTTTCATATGGCTGCAGTTGGATTCCTTGTGGTTAACAAGGCGACCTTTGGGAACGGCAGTACTGGAGGAAAGTTTGGAAAGAGCCATACGTGTATTGTTTCCAAAATAAATACATAAATGTTTATAAATGACGATATGTTAAAAGGTTAAAAAGATTTCTCTTAAAAACGAATGTCAGTGGTATCTCACCTTCCTTGTTAAGCTTTTCTAACATCTCCATGCTAAAAATATAAAATAATCTTTGTTGAACATTATTCAGTTTTATCCAACAAGATTTTTTGGTATATTTTAGGGCACGTCATGACAGCCTCGCTCTATTGCCATCCAGGTGTTGTCTCCTACCTCCTCCCATTCCCCAATTTTTGTGGAAACTTTATTAACGCAACAATTTGAATAAGTAGCTTGTCACAGCGACACCTCCTACTAATTTATTGTATTTGTTTACCTGTGAGAATATTGGCCTTATTAATATTGACATGTATAACATTGTGCTCTTCCACAGAGACAAGAACGCAGTAAACGGTCACGTGAATGGAGAGTCTCATTTGTCTTTGTTAGTCGGGCGTGGCGGTGTTTCCAGTGGATCAACAGGTAATAGAGAATGTTATTCCATATTTTCTTGTGTATCAGATCATTACTGACCATCACATATACCACAAGCAGACATTAGTGCACAATATAGCGAACTCTGTTTTCTTAACAATAAGCCTGAAGATGCAGGTCTCGAAAAGAACACAAAGATAGAACTGAGGAATCTTTGTATGAGAGATAAAGAGTATACAGTTGTGATATAGCTGTTTCATGTAGAACATACAGTTGTGGTATAGCTGTTTTTGTCGTTGCCTACAGGCTGTTACATTTCCAGTGTGTGTCTCACCTTCTTTTCGTTCTTTTCTCCGTGTTTTGCTGGCAGTAAACGCTGACAATAAAATACTGTTGAACGAACATAAAGATTCTCCGAGAAAATAAAAAAAAGCACTACTTGTATTGTCATTAGTTAATTAACTCGGGTAGACGTGAAACGGCCAACAAATGCAAAGTTTAAAACCCGAGCACAGATAAGATTTGATTGTAAGCTAGAGCTGGCCAAGTGCCTGACAATAAACAATACGAGGCATGTGTCCCGGTTGTTTACGGAGTTTTCTTCTCACTGTGAGGCTTCTTATTATTTCCTTTGTTTATGTGGCTTGATAATAATGTCTAAACAGATACTAAACCATTGGAAACACCAGCTTTACAACTGAAAGAGTCCAGTGTTTCGTTCACTCGTCTGTCTGCTTCGAAACAACAGACATTTTAAAAGTGACAGAAACTAGTACGTCAGATATAACTTTATAAAAAGAATAGCCAAGTAAATTTAACGTATCCACAAAACCGAGGTGACTAGAGGCCATGTGGACCAGTTAAACAAGTGGCCAGTCAGTGTGTGAGCAAAGAACAAATGTACCGACCTTCAGAACGGGGAGTTAACCATAATTGTCGCGAGAGACGAGTAAGTCTGCAATTAAATTCCTAAAAACTAATGGTAATATTTTGTCGGTAAATTTCTCACTGAATGAGAAGGCAGTCGGTTGTCTATACTCACTGTTGGCACAGACAATCGTTGGTCAACAGGCATGGGACATCCACCAATTTTACAAGGAATGTTGACATAACAATAGACAACGCTCGGCGTGACCCCTTTAAACGCAACAACATTCGCTTGAACTGTTTTCGCAACTAGTAGACAGTGAGTCCAACAGATTATTGAGGTAATCGCTTCAACGTCTCGGTTGTGTTTTCACAAAGGCAGGAAGGTACAAGCAATATTATTGTAGCTAGCCGTAGAATATAATGGACAGAGCAGCAAGGCAGTTTTACAATGAGTAATTTAATAAGCAGGTTCTCATCGAACCGACCCAATAACATTTGAGTAACGGCGACGCAGTGTCTGAGCCAGGGACAACATGAAAAGAGTGAGAATAGGTCGTTATGTAAAGACTATTAAATGCTGCACAGACACTCAAAAGACGAACGCAGACAAGTTGTCTCGGATAAGCAAAATATGAGAGCGACCATAGCAAAATATTACAGGAAATTTTACACAGCATGAGAACGGAATGTCTGACTTAAGGAAAACAAACGAAATTTCACATGACACAGGAAGCGAACCCGAAAATTAGCCATAGGCGATTCAAACGATATATAAACTCAACTATATTCATTGCTTGGCATTGCAAGAGAAGCAGTCCGCCAACCAAAACTTGGGGTTCTAGATTTCACGAGGAAGAGTCAGGGCATTGTGTCAGTGAAATTCGTATATGGACACCAAGGTTAGTGTAATATATTTTGTACTTTATCATTATTATGTCTTAACTTCAGTCAGATAATATATACCTATTTTCCATAAAGTTAACACTGTAAATACCAGTCACGTTTATTATAATATTATATTTCATACTCATAAGTACAGGTTACAATAAACACCAGGAGAGAATGATTATAATTATAACATTACACAGTTTCCTGTAACTATAACGAAGTAAATCCAAGACACTTTTATTTTGCCTCTTACATTACATGTTAAACGTGCAGTAAACACCGCACAGCCCTTCATTATAGTGATAAGATTTCACATACAAGAACACACTACAGGCGTAGCATAGTTTACGGGATACTTACAAAGGGTTCATTATTTTATCCATCACAGTGGTAGAGACAGGGACCATTTGAGATACTCATCCTTAGTCTACTACGTGGTTGGCGTTAATCACAGGACAAGCTTTAGAGTAGGGCCGACCAAGATACTGCGACGACACGCATCTCACACGTAATTAACGGCAACAACCTACCCATACTCCACGGGGGTCAGAAAGGAATTTACCAGGCGGTGAAGGGTCTTTCTATCATCGACTACCCACCCAAAAAGAAAGCAGAAAATACCCAGAAGGATTGCTGCATTTCTAATAGCTGTCCACGTGAAATTTAATGATCTGAAGTGGCAGTCGCCAACGGATGATTTTTACAACAAGTGCCTTTGAGAAATTTAATGATCAGAAGTTGCAGTAGCAAACGGACGATTTTACAACAAGTGCTTTTGAGAAATCTTGAGCGGACGTGGCAAGAGCCGACGGACGATTTCGTAAACCAAATGCCTACAAAATTTATCGAGATCCTAAATTACATGCAGTAATGGACAGATTCTCCCAGTACAATTGATGCACCAACAAATACGAATATACAACCTATTTCCATCATCATCACCACATGAGCAGACTATCAGCACAACGAAAGGACATCTGCATATCAGACGAAGTCTCACCCGCCTAACATTGCGTTCAACATCACCCATGAACAAGACACCTTGGACGCTCGGGACAATGTCAACACTCGCATTGTGAAGGACAAAAGAACAAGCCGTGGACACCTGACGAAATCAAGTGGACCGTCCAGTGTTATTGTAGGCAGACAAAGACTTGTCCATTGTGTACAAACAACCAGAGCTTATTGACAGTCAGCAAGAGACCAAGAAAAACAAGATATCCTTTTTGGTAGTAGTTAAGATAATTTAAATTCATCATCATCACATAGTGTATACTTTAGATTCATTTGTGTATTTTGCATTAACTAATATCTTTCTTCACAGGGATAGTTAATGTCATTTCTAGTTGCATTTGTATTAGTGTAATTGAATGTTGTTATATTTCAGTAATTTAATAAATATTGTTGTTGTGTTTACCAACACACGTTATTACATATATAGAGAAGGAAAGAAAGTGTGCGAAAGAGACAAGCAGAGGGTTGATATGCCAGTGCAGCGGTTTGTCTGTATCGATGTGTTTGACATGATGAGGTTGCCAGACCCAGACATAACCTCATGTTAGTCGCACTTTATAAATGCCTGAGCTAGAAGTGGTCATATTCTTTGTTTGTCTGCCTTAAAGACCTCCAGGAACTATCGCTGCTAGTCATGACATGTCATCTCCTATTTAGCTTCTTATAGAGCATAGAGCCTGTACATAAGATTACCTCTTAAGTAAGCCTATGACAAAGCACCAACTCTTGCGTTAATGGTTTCTCTATTATTTTTTTTTTACCTGATGAGGTTGTCACTCCATGCCCGGCTTCATATAATTAGCCTCTTACGACATGCCTGAGGGGGCTGCAGGTCTGTTTTTTTTTTTTTTTTGTTTTTTTTTGTCTGATCAGAGATCCCCGGTTAACTACACAGAGCAACAACTGCTAGTAGTTGACAGTAAATAAAGGCTAGTTCGAGAGGTGCTTGCAGGATAGGAAAAGGTGGAGCGGATTAAATATTAGAGTATGCTGTTCAAAAGTGGAGTAAGGCGGAGGAAGAAAACGGGAAAGAAAATGAGGCAAGGAAGAACTGTGGAGGTACTGTTAGAGAGATAAGGAAATGAAGTAGGCATGACGATAAGAACGTGACGACGCGGGGTATCTGAAAATAGGGTTTTAAACGAATGTGTGCTGGCTGTTCAGACCGGTCGGTGTATGTCATCTTAATTCATAGCAGTTGCTAGTTTGTCTGTGTTTTATGAATACATCATTTTAAATCTTCATCCCAATTCTCGTAAGTTATTCATTAACACATACAGTGGTGTATTTTCAATGCCTTGTTTTCCTGTGAATGTTACAATGTTGAAAACGTATTTATTGATATGTTAGATATCCAATATTTTTGTCATTATAAAACCACTTAGCTGTTTATATGCTATATTGAACTTCTGTTGTATAACTTGAATTCAATATTACATTATTAATTCACGTGGAATATTGGACTGTAATCTAAATTCGATTTATGAAAACATATAACTTTTACCCTCATTAGTGCATACACTGACTTCAGTTGTTATATCTATACTGTTCAAAAAAAGAAATGCATAGCTACTGAAGGCACACACATAGCCATAATTTTGACATTCAATAACTTTTTTAATTTAATGAGTTAATTGTTCAAATTGCACACAAGAATACCTTAGGGTTCAACCAATCAATTGACAGTTGTTTTGCATCTGGGTCACGAGAGTTTTTTTGGCGTACGGGCTTTCCCGTTAGTATGGTGTGTGTGGCCTCCTCTTGCATCGATCAGCGACTGGCATCTCCTGGGCATGGATGCGATCAGACGTCTGATGTGGGCCTGTGGGATGGCTGCCCACTCTTCCTGGAGTGCCTGGAACAGATCACGACGATTGGCTGGAGCAACGTCTCGGCGACAAACACGTCTATGCAGCTCATCCCACAGGTGCTCAATCGGACTTCATCAACGCAATTTTGGGCAAAACGTTCATTTCGCCTACGGTAGACCCTACGCCGTCTATCATGACGCTGCAACAAAAAGAAAGATTCGTCACTAAACCAGACACGTCTCCATTGATTGTCAGCTGCCCAGGGACGATGCTGGTTGGCCCAAAGAAGTCGATTTTGGCGATGGCGGCGCGTAAGGACAGGTCCTCGGTGAGGTCGTTGTGCCCAAAGTCCAGCGTCATGCAGTCTATTCCGGACAGTTTGATCAGACACATGACGTCCTGCAGGCAATGACTGGGCAGTTGAGGAAGCTGTTGTAAACCTGTCTCTGAGGTGACGAAGCCGAATAAAGCGATCCTCCGCTGCTGTTGTCACTCTGGGTCGTCCACTGCGATGCCGGTCTTCAACTGAGCCAGTGGCTTGGAACCGGTGCCAAAGTCGACTGATGGTACTCTGATGCACGTTTAGATGCCTGGCAACCTGACTTTGACTTTCGCCTGCATGCAGTCGGCCAATAGCAATGTTCCTTAAATTTATCGATAGAGACGCCATAAATGTCTGCTTGAAAATGAACTGAATTTTTTTTGTGTAGCGTTATCCTTTTATAGGGTTTCGTTGCGTAGTTAGTGAATAGTGTTCACCCCAAATTTTGTTGCTTTCACGTGCGCGCAACATGAGCTGTGGTCAAAAACTGCGTCATAAACACTATTGACCACTGCGTTGAAACGATTACAAAAACGAACGCAGTTCAGGTCAACACGTGCATTTGACACTGTACAGAACATTTGAGGCTGGTTTTTATATACCCTGGCACCAAATTTTACTTACAAACTCATAAAAACGCGCCCTCGGATAGCTATGCGTTTCTTTTTTTGAACCGTATAGTAAGTCGTATCGCCGAGTATCAACACGATTGTCCCCATATCACGTTTGAAATGTAAATGTGTGTTTCTAATTGCGGATTGAAATTGAGACCGAGGTATGGCGATTAGCAGAAATATGTCTTCTTTTTAGTGTGACGTTGCGCGCGCGAATACATCTCTGGAGGTTTAAATTAGAACCGAAAGAGAAAGTACATTTAATTCTGAAGGCATGCCTAGCTGAATAATTATGTGTTATCGATCTGCATTCAGTGGCACGTTGGTGAATTTGATTGTTAGTGTGTGACATTTTGGAGTGTGTATTAGATATACTTTGTGCTTTTGTGTATTTATTTTGTTCTTCAGTACTATTTGTATTAATCGTAATACCGTTTGACTATTTAAGATGTTTAAAAGCAGATTCTAGTCTTCAATAGCAGGCCGTGTATATGTACTCTTACCGTAAATACTTTATTCTTGAGATTTTTTTAAATTTTAAAATAAATTGTTCATTCATAATTCATGTTTGAAATCAGTTGAGAAGTATCCCTCTGCAGTGGTTAACGCATTCACATTGTTAATACAGTTCTTTATTTAAACAGGCTTCATTCTGTCACACTATTAAGAGAAACCCAGTTAGGCCAGGTTTTATTCTTAGTCTGCAGTCGTAATTACATAAACAGAGTTAAAAGATATGCAAAGGATGCATTGCTTTTCTGTTATACTATAATTGATTTTTAAAAAAACCTAACAAACATAACAAATCTCTTATTGTTGTATTAAATTCGTCTTGTCTTTGTGAATTTCTCTACACTGAGATCTTTTACTTCAGTTGAATAAAGTATTCAGTAAATTCATTATCGTTAGTTAGGTGATGAAAAGACTTAATCTGAAGTGTACAGTAGTTTTGTCGTGTGTTTAAAACATGTCCTTACCCAGCCAGTGTACCGCGAAGATGTATAATGACCTGCCACGAAGGTCATGTCGTTGTAGCTGACAAGATATCATGTTCTTATTGTATAATATTTCAACAGTTTCACATTATGTTTTTTGCTTTCATAAAACTATATTATACTAGTACGTATATATATATATGCTATTTTACAGTTGTGATATACGTTCCTCCTTGCTTTGTGTGCTCCTATTTATAATGCATAGTCTGAATAGTTTCCTGTGTTTCATATTTTATTGTTAATACTAAACATAATCTTTTCTTCACGCTTGTTTTTCATTCATAAATATTAAATATGTTACTGACTTAAATCTGACTTAAATAGTGAACAAGTTTGACTTAGTAATGAATTTAAGCAGATGATTTTTTTCAAACAGTAAAATATAAGCGGTTGATCCGTTCAAATAGGAAAACATTAAGCAGATGATTGGTTCAAATAGTAAACATCACGTAGATGATTGTATCAAATAGTAAAACATCTAGGAGATGACGTGTCTCAAATAGTAAAACATCTAGAAGATGATGTGTCTCAAACAGTAAAACTCTACATCCCGGTCACACACAAAATGATGCATACTACTAGCTGAACAGAAGAGAACATGTGGTAATGTTCAGACTACACACTGGCCACAACAGATCGTTGAAAACATTCTAGACGTCTTGTTCGTTCGTTCGTTCGTTTGTCTAATATGTTGCTGTTATACCCTGTTCAACCTGAAAGTTGGTTATAATCGGGGTATATATTGCGTTTAGTTTTTTCGGTGCTAGCCGGTTGTTAGCCCTGAAAAGGACTGGTCCTAAAAAGGACCACTAGCTGACTGTCTGGTTACCTCTTTGTTGTTTGTCTGTCGTGGCGTGTTCATGGTGTTCATTTCCTGCCTACCTATCTGGCTTGTTACGTTTTGTTAGTTTTTGCTTTCCTAGTTTCTGTTTCTCTTGTCTTCCTGCTTTCCTGTATCTGTAGTAGTGCTTATTCTATTATTGCTGGTAGAAGTTTTTCAAGTGTTTCTTCGATGACTTCTTCGTCTGATTGCTCGCTTGTTTTGGTCGCTCTTGTGTTTGATGTCATTTCCTCAATTGCTCTTCGCTCTGTTTCGATTCTCTTGAGGATTTTTGAGTTTTCTTCCTTCAGTTCTGTCAGTCTCTTTACATCTGCTGCTGAATGCTTTTCATGTCTTTCATCGTTTCTCTGAAGTTCTGTAGATCTATTACGTCTTCACCGCTGTCCTTTTCGTCTTCGGGAGCCTGTTTGCTTCTGTTTTCGACCTGTAGTTTCATTTTCAATTGTTTGACTTCAGCGGTTAGCTGGTGTAACTGTCGTCTGTCACTCGTGCGTTGTTTTTCTGCAACATCCGCAGCCACTCTGTGTTTTGCCTCCTTGAAGGAGATGTTTTTGGAAACCGCTTCCTTCAGGATGCTCTTTGTTTCCTGGAACATCAGGCAGCCTCGGTATCTAGTCCCGTGATTTCCGAGGCAGTTTGCACAGGTGCGGTTTGAGTTTATTGCTTTGTAGTTGATGTCCTCCTTCGCCTTGGGACAGTCGCGATATAGGTGGCCACCCGCACAATATCGACAGACTGCATCTCTCCTGCACGTTTTCTTTGTGTGTGAGAACTGCTGGCAGTTGGAGCACTGCATCACCGGAGGGATGTATGCCTCTGTCCTCTTTGATGTCTCTTTGAGTGTCAGTCTTTCAGGTCTTGTCACTCCTTCAATAGTAACTACCACCAGATTGGTATCTTTTCCATTCCATGTCCTTAACCTCTCGACCTGTATGACCTGGGTACCTGTGTTTTCAGTCTGTAGGCAACCCTGGACTTCGCTAGCGGACCATCTTGTATCCACCCCTCTTAGCACCAACTTCTTTGTTGTCTTGCTGGTCTCCATCACTACTTTTATCTGGTGAGGCAGCATGAATTCTTTCGGTCCGGCCTCCAGTTCTGTCATCAGTGAGGTTGTCTTATCCGTGTTGTTGAGCGAAAGCACAACTCCCTTTTCGTGCCTCCGTACCTTTGCGATGCTTCTCCTGCCAGTTATTGTCTCTAGGATGCTGATCACTTTGTCATCTGGAAGGGCCCTGAGTGAGGTCTCACCTCCAGACATCTGTGTGATCTTAACAATCCTCTCCTGTAGTGCCTTGTGACAACCGGCATTGCTTGGTTTGCGCAGGTGACACGCTCTGATTTCCGTCTGCGTTAGAGTGTGTGGTGTGTAGGACGGTCTCAAATTCTGTTTTGTTGACTCCTGATCACGTTCTGTAGTTGTTGTCGGATCACTACACACTGGAGCCTCTACTATGACGTCTTGCTTTAGTGGTGTTTTTATCGTCTTCGGAGTTAGGAGCAGCTTCCCTGGGGTAGCCACAGCTGTCAACTCGGCATCGTGTGGTGGTGTCATCGGTGTTTGGTGCATCTTCTCTGTGGTAGACAGGGTTTCTGTTGACGATTCGGGTACGTGTGGTGGTGGCCTCATGGTTCTCAGCTTCTCCTGTCTTCTTTTCTCTCTCCTTTCCAGCGTCTGTTCTATCCCCTGTATCAGTCTCTTCATCTTCTCACGCTCAGGGTCTTCGTCATCTAGGCCGTGGACGTTTGCAGCTGCCTTTTTCTCTCTTCTTTCCACCCATCCCTTCATCTTCTCCAGCTCTTGTATCAATCTCATCGTTTCTTCATCTTCTGGATCTTCATCATCTAGGCCAGGGACGCCTGCATCTGCCCTCTCCTCTGTCTCGCAAGGAGTCGGGCCATTCAGCCTCTCAGTCGGGTCGACACATGTCGCAGCCAACTCCGTCATCGTGTCTAGAGTTGGAGAAGGACCGGTCTCGGCACGAGTACTTGGGGCAGTCTTGCTCTCTGTCTGTCGGTCTTTGTTGTTTGTGTTATTCCCCTGGTTGTTCAGCGCTGGTGGGCTGGTGTAGACCTTCCTCTTTTTGGCGTGTGGTTTATTTCTGGTCATTTTGACGCTAATACGGTCTTGTCTCGAATAGTGGCGTCCTGAGAAGGACGTTGGTGTCTTGTCGGTTGCGTTGTACCAAAAGGCTGAGGTATTCTAGACGTCTGAGAGTGTACGAAGAAGAAATAGTAAAACATCTAGCAAATGATTGGTTCAGACAGTAAAACACGAAGCAGGTGATTGGTTCAGACAGTAAACATCAAGCAGGTGATTGGTTCAAATAGTAAAAGATCAAGCAGATGATTGGTTCAATCAGTGAAAGATTAAGCAAGTTGATTTACATGAAACAGATTACACAGAAATTGTAAACATTTAACAGCTTGTCGATTGAAATGTTAAAGGTTGTTGATTTTTGTGATAAATATGAATTAAGTTTTTGATTAATTTGATAAACAAGAAAGAAACGATTATTTGGACCAGATGATGCATATTGAACGACTTATTGATTTATATGGTAAGCAGTAAGCAACTTCACTAATACAATATATGATATATATATATATATTTTTTTTAAAGTATTGTTGATTCGGTTGATAAACATAAAACAAGTGATTTATTTAAATATAAATATGTTATTCATTATTATTACGTGTAATAAAGGCAGTTATGAAGTTCACATCTGGACATGTGTGTATGTTGTACATGAAGTTTGAGCTATTTAGAAATAACTGGTTGCTCTCATGTTTGGAGCTGATTACCACAGCCGCTTGATTCTCTCAACCATGTAACAGCAGGTCTTGTTTATTCCTATTTCCATTTTCTCTTTCTCATTATCTTCATGTAGTAGCATATGTAATTCATATATGCATATTAACTGTAGCGCTCATAACTCATCTCCATAATAGTCAGCACGTGTGTAATATTTAGTTCTGGTGTACAGGGCCGGCCTTAGGCCAATTTAACCTATTATTTATTTGACTGAATCGGGCCCCGCTCTCACAAGAGGCCCGCACTCGGGTTCCCACTTCCAGCTTTGAAACAAAATGTAAGAAACGAAAATTATTTTAGATCATATTTCAGGAATATTTAGTATTACATTGTATACAAAATAAAACAATATATGTATTTGTAAAACATGTCACAACAAAGCTATAATTGTAAGTCCAAGGGGCCTCGCCAAAATGGGCCCCGCAATTACTAAGGCCGACCCTGCTTATGTGTTATATGCTATATCCGTTAAACTCTGTATGAGTATGTCATGTGTAGATGGTGTGGTGTGCTTGCTCCTGTGCTTTCAGAAGTCTTGCCTGCAGGTGTTCCCAAAGACTACAGCACACACCGGACAGAAGGTAGATGTAGCAGCAGCAACAGCAGCATGGCTTCATGGTCTCCTTACGACAGCGATAGCAGCATCAGCAAATCCTCTTTCACAAGTAACGACAGCAATAAAACTCTGACCAACAACAACTACCACCACCACACGACACAGTCCATTCTCCCTGATATTGCGCGTACCATGAGTCTGACATATAATGTAGACCACAGTAAAGGTAGCATTGCTTTGTTTCCCTTATACAGAAATGTCAGACCTAGTTCTTTGTCCCTGTAGTTACTAGTATTTCTTCTTTGTGTTCCCTTTCTGCCTGTATATTTTATTTATTTATTTTGTCATTTCTCCTGCTTTACTTCAGCCATGATTATGTCCGAAACTCTGTTTGTTTTTTACAATTCGCGCAGTTTTTAATGCTGTTATCATCAGCACAGGTTCTTGCAATTTTGACTGCATGAAGTTCTGAAAACAGCCGATATTCCGAGCAAGCGTTTGCATCAGTTGTATGCATCTCGTTATTATAGTCTAACTTTGAACCATAACTCTTTCAATTTCATAACACTTAGTGGAAATATCCAAGACCGCTTTACTTATATATATATATATATATATATATATATATATATATATATATATATATATATATATATATATATATATATATATATATATATATATATATATATATATATATATATATATATATATATATATATATATATATAATATGCAGAAAAGAAACCAATTAGCTGAAATGTATTATGCTATTTCTAGCATTAGTTATTTTTGGATATAATTTTAGATTATATTTCTGGAATGTTACTGATTCCTCGTGTAGAGCTCGTATACTTTGAAAGAATCTTCACCACGTGATTCTGCTATCATTGAATCCAGCCCCTCACCGGGTTGTAGATAACTGAAGAGGGTTGAGTCCACATAATATTTTGTGATAGCTCAGCATTCTTCTGTTCATATTTGCCTTTCAGTTTCTCGTGGTGCATAGGATGTCAGTTTAGTTATGCAGAGACCTGCTGTTTTTGGTTTTTTGTTCACATTTTTTGTTGTCTTTATAAACTGTATCGACTACTGTCGTTCCTTTGGACCCAGCAGCTATGCGGAGAGGAGGAACATGCTGCATGGGCAACAGCTTGCTCTCCATTTAACTGTTTCCAGGCTTTCGACCTGAAGAGGAAAACTCCAGCTTCATGTCAGGGAGCCGCGCTAGCGTGGTGGTTACCACACTGCGCTGGCGACCGGGTGACCCAGCATCAAACCCGGGCGAGGACATTTGAAGATTTTTCGTCGACCGGGATTTGGGCTGGATTAACTCGAGCCCTGGCGAGTACATTTGAAGGCGTGTCGTCGACCAGGGACTGGCGGCTCCTGAGCCGACCCAGCTCTAATGGGTACCTCCGAAATCGGCGAGTATCTGCCTGAATGGCGAGGGACACCTGTCTCTGGGCAAGAAAAAGGGATACTCACGTAAAATCAGTCTCAGGTTAGACATAATAATAACCTGAGATTTCGCCTCGAGTAATAGCGGGCGTACGAAAAAAAAACAAGTCAACAATTTTTTGTTAAAAGTTTCCATTTGTTTCTGTCACTAACTTTCTCCTCCAAGTGTTATTTTCATCCCCTGTGTTTCTTTTACACCGGAAATCCCAGAATAAGAATTGCTTTCTGGTGCCATTACCTGGATTCCTCAGTGTATGTCTCATCCACCACCAACATCTTTTCCTGACTTCATGTTCCACAAGTATGTGTCTCTTTCTTTCCAGCAGCTCCACATCTGCGATCCTGCCATACCATTGTAGTCCTGTTTCGGAAAGGTAGTAACTTGTTGGTTATCTGATCGGTTGTTCTCCACGCTCCAGGCCATACAGAGTGGATGTTTGAGTTGAAAGCTTATATTTGTGTGTTGGTCTTCATCATCCTCTTCCTTCATTTCCCCTAAGGAGGTAAGACTGCCAACAGACGTGTGCCTAGTCTTCCTTTCCCGTGCCGTCAGCTCAAGGTCTTTCTGTGTCTTTATCCCCTTCATGCCAGTATACTGTTCTCTTCCTCATGTGTCACAATTTAAAAAAAAAATGTATATATATATATATATTTATTTCAGCCATGATTATGTCAGAAATTGTGTTAGTTTTTAACAATTCACATTAAGAGAGCGTTAACAAATTTTTTGTTACAAGCACGGACTCCTTTTTGACTTTCCTTGTGTTGCCTCATGCGCCTCCTTACTAGAGCATCTTCTCCTTCTTGATGGTTGAATTTTATTTTATTTCCTTGACCTGTCTTTGTTGTTTCTTGACGTTTTCATAGCTAACAATATTTTACAGGACGGAGTAGCCGGTCCTATGCAGTTTTAAAAGAGATGACCTTCACACTGCATTATCTAGAATATTGATCAGTATGCTTTCTTTATCATGTGATCATTTTTTCTGTTCTATCATTCTGTTTTTATCCCTCCCGCTGGCACTACCTGCGGAATATCAACATATCCAAGAACAAACTCAGCAGAGAGACCCGTGTGGTTGTATGTATCAACACGTTCACTCTCGCCAGGACGCTGTGATATGAAAACAATTAAGTTAAACACCGTACTGGCTTTTATTCAGTTTCTAACCTTATCTAGGTATTTTGTGTGTTTTTCGCCAGTTTAGGTCACTTATTTCTTTATAAATAAACAACACGAATTGTAGATTGATTTATTTGATCTCTGAATTATTACTTCAGTGTCCCCTGCAACAAATGATAGAGGATATATAGATCGTCTCCTTCATTCACAATATTTGACTTATGATCTTAAAGCACATAACATCACGTGATGTAACATATGCTTCAACTAATGGTCGGTAAAACAAAACCATAAGCTTTCATAACTAACAATTGCGGTATGTGTGTGTGTATCTTTAACGTTCCTGCTATTTACAAATGCATATACCCTCTATCTATTATTTCACTATACTTAAAACGTTCAGTATGCTTAGAAATTTTGTGTTAGAAAAAACGAGATTGAAAGATTATGCAGAATTGTATGTGAACTGAGCGGTTATGTCCTGTCTGTTACGGTGAAACAACAGATTATACCTGTAGATGTTACAGTAGCGCATGTCCAAAAATGTCCAGTTAAGGTATTGGCATTTCTCATTTCTTTTGCACTGTTAAATTAAATAGGTTTTGACAAGCGTCAGCTACCCACGCCCCAGACTCGCCAGTTCCGATACCAGCAGATACAAGCGGGAGTCAGCGCCACCTATATCTCTGGTCACCAGATTGAACTGAACGTGGAACACAATCCACCATTCTCATCCTCATTCTCATCTCCATCATCATTCACATTCTCGTCGCCATCCTCTCAGTGGACGCTGTCTCCAGGTATATGTAGGTGTGATTCCATCTCCCGCTTGCTAACTTTTGGAATTATCCTCAGGTAGTCAAACTGTCCTTCACATCATCTCCTCCCCCTTTTTTCCACGTATACAAGAAGAACTGTTTGAAGCATGCAACACCTGCGTGTTCTTTGAGGCTCCGTGAACATTTCTGTTATTTGACTTTCCTCACCCTAGCCTGGAATGTGTTCTTCCGGTGTGTGGTAAATAAACGGTGTGTGTGTGTGGGGTGATTAAAGCAAAAAAATAAACAAACAAACTGGTCAAGTTATTTTACACGTGGAAATATTAACATAATTTAATATAAATACGCACTTGTACCGCCCAGATAATTAATTTCTTAGTCATGCTCGCAAATGATTATTTAGATTCATAATAATACACGTTGTTAATGATATTTAATCAGATTGGCATTGACACAGAGAATACCATATTCCCAAACCGACACACGGGTACAAAATATTAAGAAAACAATGTTTAAACTCGGAAAGATGTGTGATTTTATTTGTTTGATGAATCAATTAGCAAGAAAGAAAAGCACATTTACTTGCTCTGTTACATTGAGTGATGGAGTAAGTATATAATATTTCCTTCCACTGTTGTAAGAGTTTTTTTATGTGTAACATGTTACGCTGTTTTTGAAAGAAATTTTTATTTTATTATTATTATTTATTTATGTTCTTTTGTGTGGGGGGGGGGGGGGGGGAGAGAAGGAGAGAGATAACGGACTTAAGTGATTAAGTACCGCATGTATGTATATACAACAGCTTGAGGTAACCATGTCAGAAAATGCGGCTTTATTTGAAGAGAATGAATGTTGAAATCTGTATTCACAATAAACTACATATTTCACGTTATCATTTTTTAAAATGTCTATACTTTATATAGAAAAAAAAAATTGAGCAAAAAATTGTGTGTGTATACTTTCTGGCAAATTTTAATATCCTTTAGGTAACATGTGTTCATACTTTGATTTCTCTCCCATAATTCTGTGCTATACTTTTTAACAACATATGTTACACTTGCCTGAAATTTCTGATGTGTTCACGAGGTGTAATATTTAACCTTGGCTTTTTGTTTCCTAGTTATCTTGCTCAATATTTAGATTTGACGCATTCAAGATGATACCTTATTATGTTTGTGAGCTTGTGAGGCCCCGTCTCTCATTTTTTTTTCTTCTTTTAAATCCGTCTTATTTGAAACTTCAAACAAAACCTCGCGTAAGGCAATTACCTTTGTGAAGTTAAGACAATTTTGAACTGAGCAAGTGTTCAGCATATTTCTTTTCTGCTTGTTTTTTTCCTCACTGCTTGTGCCAACTGTTTTGTTAAAGCAATTTTTCTTGTAGCATTCTTCGTCAAATCACTTTTTCCACATCATGCAAGCACTTGATGAGCACACCTTCTTTGTACGTCTGAGCAGAACTGGGTGGTTGATGTGAATACATTCATGTTGGTACGAGTTGCTACACACATGGAGAGCCGAACTTGATAGGGACAAATGGATATCTGGATAAGAGGATGAATAGATAGCAGGATAGTGGTGCCTTGGAAGGATGAAGGGATAAGTGTAAAGCATGAATAGATAACGAGATAGTGCTTATCTTAAAGGGTGTGGCAGAGATATTATGATTAATAGATTTTATATATCTTTTCTTTATTCTACACTTGTCTTTTACCTTTCTTTCGCTCTTTTACCTTTCTTTCGCATACGCTAGATTGTTAGCAATTCAAACCTTCGTCATTTCCTTTCTAATTTAGCAACGCATTTTATTGCGGTTAGCTAAGTTCTTTGATGAGAGATCGAATCGTGTTAATTCGTTCTCGACAGGGATAATAAGGAAGACCATTGTCTATCACTTTTCCCTGATCTGTTCGCCTATAAGTTAATTATTCACGGTGAAAGATTTGAGATCAAAGACGAGCTCGCTTATATTGCGTTCATGACCATAGTTTGCAGGCAGAATAGTGTGAATTCTCGAGCGAAGAAAATCTCGCACGGTCTGGTAAATCATGTTACACAAGATTTGCCCGAGTCTATTTCGGTTTCGGTGTGAAGAATTCGTTTGATTCGCAGAATGAGAGGAAATATGTAAATCTGGACGTAGGTGCTAAATGTATTAAGGTTGGGCTATTTCTTTGATTTCTAATATTTAAACCCCAGCAGTTTAGACGTCATTCATTCAGTACTCCTCAGTTTCAGAAGACAGATCGCTTCGTTCTAGAGTACCTTGCAGAGTGAAGTTCTTAGTTTCTTGACATCTAGCCGAGTTCTAGAATACCTGTATTAGTGAAGTTCTCAGTTTCGTGAAGATAGCCTGTAGTTCTGTTTTGGAGTATATGGGTCAAGCCCAAAATCTACCAGCGGTTACAGTATATATAAGAATAACCTAGAAGAAACATTTTGTACTTAAATACGTGGGTGTCCAAGTTACAACCTGTCTGGCATTGCATTAGCATCCAGAAAGAGACATAGTACCCATTTCACGAACTTTAAGACTAAATGCAGTAACTGGGCCTATCGAGCCAGATTCTATATCTTCCCTAAATCTCATGTACATTCAGCCCCTGTGGCGAGGAAAATTACAAACAGTAACATTTCCGACTTTTGAACAATTGTGGTGTGACCAATAATTTTATATTGAGAGAAGTTACCAACCTGTCATTTCCTAAGTACTGGAAACCTTGAGATTCTGACATTTGTGAGCCCATTTAAAATTTCTTACCTGAACTGATTCAAGTGAAATAAACAGTAATCCTAAAATATAGTTGTAGGTTCTCTTTAGCAAAAAGAACACGGATTCACGGTGTGTGTGTGTGTCCTAAAGTTTGCGCTGGAAGGTTAAGACATCACGTTTGTAGGTAAGAAAGAATGTCAGTGGCCACTGGTGAATGAACAGAGAGAAAACAGGACTGAGTGATTCCCTTATGGTATAATTTATGCACCCACTTTGTGTTTTCTTTATGCAGGTTTGTTGCTAATGATGTGTTCCTCTTAGAATAGATTAATATATTGTCGTGGTTGAGTAAAGTGTAGAGTATTTGTCGAGTTGGACAATAGTAGTGAAATCGACAAGGGATAGTGGACTGACAGAGTTATAGATTACACACACAGAAAGATGTAAATAGGAGATGGACTTGAGACAACCTGGAAGAAGATTTATCAAAGTGATCTCTCTCTCCAAGCCTCAACTCACTGTTACTGTCTAAGCACCTCCTGCTCTCACTGTTTTCTCTTATCAAACATAGAGATTATAGTAAAGAGCTAAAACAAGTTTAATTATGGATGAAAAGGGTCGGGGACAGCGCATTAATAAATGTGTAAACTTTATTAAATGAAGAAAAGCATGGAATTAATGCATGTCATCATACACAGCATAAATTACATCAATAATCAAATAATCATCAATAGTCATCAATAATGCAAATACACCCCCACAAACACACACACTACCAACACTCATAAAACCTGTAGAACACGGAGAAATAACTAAGCTGTCCGACAATGGGTCCGCTTTCGTGGGACCAAAGGCGCTAGCTCCAGAAAGTGTCTTACAAGTACATATCCTTCAAGGTGAATGAAGTGAAATACCCAACTTTCCTTGTAGGTGCTATACGTTGGTGACCGCTACTTGCGTGAGGGGGCTGGAACTCTGTCCATAGATGGCTGCTCATACGTGCGAGGTTTTAAGTATCCAGAAATACACCAGAAGAAGTCACTTGAGGACAAAGAGTCCCAGGCGTTCTTATCCGGCGCTAGGCTCTGCTTGGCTGTAAATCCTGTTTAAACTGATTTGGCTGTGGTTTGCTGAGTGCCCCGTTTAGGCACACAAAGTCGGGTGATATCAGATTCTGCTATAGACATGCTGGGCGGTAATTATAGCATGTGCCCGCATAGGCTTAATATCTTTTGTACACCCATGTAACTGTCATTAACTGTTCTGACAGCAACAATCTACTCCTCTTCTCCCAATCTCAACATACAGGAAACCTAACCTGTAGTTACAGTTAAATGAATATGCTTATTCATCTTACAACATTAAATGAATTTACCCAAAACAGATTACAGCATTTGACATTACACAAATAAATCGTATGCCCCCTTGGGGAAATATATTAGCATTCCACAAAATGAGTACATAGAAAATGCAATGTTCTTGCTATAATAATACAGTTGTGGCTGAATCATAAGATATAATTATATCTATGCCTGGTGACTGCTTTCTGTGAAAGTTATAGACTAGTGCCTAGCCACACAAGTAAGCATAAAATGATTCTCCCTTGCCACTAAAAATATCTATCAAAAAGGAATAAGTGACTATCTCCTATAATCCAGAGTTATTGCCTGCATCTCACTATTAAGTTTTTAAGTGAACAATCCACACCTGACATTTTCTTACAGAAATGACAGTTAATTAGCCTATTCTTAACCCATGATAAGCATCTGTGGACTGATTCTACGCCTAGTGAGTGTCTGTTATTGTAAGTCTATCATTTAACCCATGATAAACCGTAACAGTTTAAGCACCACTTAACTAAGGCCGTAGACAGCGCTACATTATCACTGAACTAAATTACTAGGAGAAGTCCTCAAAAATGAAGTCACGTCACTTCCTATCAGATATATATAAAAAGCTAATATAATATAATAATTATAAGATATGTCAACTCCCCCCGAAAATGACTAGAACATAGGCAAACACATTCTAGTACTGTGTTAAAGTTTGCCTTATCTCATGATGGTCATCTACGGGCCAGGAATATTCACGAGTGTGTTGGCTTATTAAACCCATCTACTCTTATAGATTACAAAGGACGCTCCCCCCCTCCCCCCCGACACCTGGCCTGCATATTTCTACAGATGTATCGGCGTAATGCGTAATCAAGAGAGTAAGACAAAGGTTATTCTAGAGACATCAGAAGTCAACAACCGCAAGAAAGTTCCTTCAGGTAGAGGAATGCACAATATTATGAGAGCTCTACTCGTCTAAGGGGCAAAACCCAGAGACTGACCGCGATAGGGGGAAAGGATTACACCTATGGGTCTATTCTTTTAGTAATTCCTTAACCTATGCGTATTTTATATGTGATTGATATTCAAATTTATGATTTGTGGTGAAATTCTTATGATAAATAAAATTTACATAAACATATTCAAGTGTGTCGGTCAGCTCGTCCCAAAATATCTATATTCCATTGTTATAGTTTTAGTCTAACTGTGTCTGACAAATCTAGATCTGTTGTAGAGATAGGCTGACCGAGAGAAGCTTCTCGGGTGTCAGGGACAGACTCTATTATTTTCCACCATCTCACTCGTGAAAAATCTATTTCTTATATTATCTCCCACTGAGCTATCACCTGTTCTATTTCTATTCAGAAGGGACCAATCTATGTCTTAATTCCCCTATCACAAATCTACGACAAAGGGATTAGTAGATAGTCGGATAGAAAGAATGAATAGATTACAGGATAGAAAACTAGAAAAAGGATTGAATAGATGGCATAATATACTATAAAGGGGTACATAGATAAAAAGGTAGGAGGTATTATAAATGATAGACAAAATGAGTTCAATGGATAAATAGATAACATGATACGAGAAAGACGACAAGGTATCAGAAACGTTGATACGTTAAATGGAAGAATAGACAAGGTCATTCTGTGAGTAAGTAAACAATTGAATGGATAACAGTATATGAGATAAACTACAAGGATGAATAGATTACAGTATAAGAGATATAAGTGAAGGAATAACTGACAGGATGAGAGATACGTGAAAGAGATGAATAGACAAGATAGGAGATGGACATTACAATTTGCACATATCTCGCTTGAGTACATCTGTCTGTGGGAGTCTAGTCTTTGATATCACTCACTTACGTACCCCTTCCTACTCGCGTCTTTTGTATTCCCTTGTAGTGGTTTTGATGGTATTGTATGATGGTGATATTACTAAGTGTGATGTATGAGGTCAGCTGTGAAGGCTCCTGAGATAAAATGTAGCTGTGAATTTTCAGAAGGCCTTTCTTGCTACCACTACGACCTCACACCTATCTTTTTTTCTAATGAATGTGGCTACGTTAAAATCTAGGGTACTGAATGTAATGTGTTGTATTGACATATACAAACACACAGATATTAAATAATATAATATTATCAATAAAATTTAGAACACAATGAACTAAATTCAGCTGGTGAAATTTTTAGAAAGTAAATCTTTTTTAAATTTATTTGTTCTGAACCAAGGTTTTATTTTGGCCAGAACATATGAAAGATTTTAGAATTTATGAGTGAATGGCATGAATAAATGACATGATAAATAAAAGGTGTGTACGTATATAATTTTCACGAGTAGGTATTATTTCTACAGTTCATAGTTTTATTTTCCCTGGGAGAACGATGAATAGATGTGCTGTTGGGGTGGCTTCATCCCTCCCTGTCTAAGCCTACCAAACATTGTCCATTTATGATGGAAGAAAATGGGATGTTTTAGTAGTAATTCACTTTGGGTGCTATGTTTATGAAGTTGGTGTAAATCCAGCAGACCAGCCTGCTTACGTAACTTTGAAAGAGTAGTTCTGGTGCTGGAATCTGGTGGCCCCACCTCTCCGTGCTTGGGGGCAATATATCGGGTGGCCCCACCTCTCCGGGCTTGGGGGCAATACAAGGCTGTTCTGCCGAGATGCGACACTGCACGGGTCCTCACTGTCAATTATTTACCCAGCATTTGACACCACCTTTTGGTGTCAACATAAAAAAACTCACAGCTCTGAAATAAAGTATTAGTTTAGGTTCAGAACCTTACCTAAGGAGCCACTTCTACACGTAACAATTTACAATAACACCATTTAGACAGGGTCAGATCTCTCTGACCATACAACACATCTTACCAAGTTGGTTTCCCATAGGATAAGTTCTCCCAGACTACATATTCAGAAATATGTTTATTAGCTTCTTGCCCTAGGATAGGATAGGTGATATGTTCCACTGATCTCAACACTTGATCTGTCCTTCCTAATCCTTGCTGGAGTTTATATATATTGTTTGTCCCTAGACCCTGAACTAGGGCGGGGGGTCTAGAGCAAATCCTTACTTGTTTGTAAGGCTAGATTTCGATATGGCAGTATCAAATCACTCGAAACATTAAACAATATTCAAAATATACAAAGAAATAATTTCAATCTTACCAGATTATGAATAAAGAACACAGAAATGCTAGCAAAACTCAGCTGAGCTGCTGGCTATAGTATGGCGTCCCTGAACTTATTTCTATTTACTTCATTTGAAATCACCACACTTAAAATTTACTGTGTCTATCACTGGACAACTATTGAGGAATGGCAAAAAAGCTCGTCTGAGCGCGGATAATATGATTGTCTGTGGCCAATCAATGCCTTGGTTTTTTTTAAATTCAAATTTCCTACACTAAAGTCATTTCAGTCATGCTTCAGTCAAGTATTGATTTTAATCTGTTAGTCCGTCCGTCTCTACTTGCGTTTTCACAAAAAACGTACTTGGTTTTTGAACCAACCTATCCATCCCTTCTACAAATTTGCCTGAAAAGTTATTTTTAGCCACAGCTCCCACCAATGTCCCTTCTCTTTCATTCTAACTAGATTTGAACACTTGCGTCTCAAGGTCGCGATTTTTGTGCAAATTAGTGACATGTTTGATTCAATGCAGTCTTTCGCTGATGTGAACAACACAGTCTTTTGTCATTATCTTCATTATTAGCTATCCGTCTGTATAAATAAAAGCATATTATTTCACTGCTCAGAATGGGCCATCCGGCCAGCTAATTTTTATATTCCTAACATTAATATTAAGAAAAAGTTACTTTTTAAATTTTGTAATATTTCAAGCATCTGCGTTTGCCGCTGAATTCAAATAAAAGGCTTGGTATCGCAAAAGCGTCCAATAAATGACTGTGGCGTATCATATCCAAGGTCCCTTCTGTCGATTTCCTTACTTTATGTCAACTTGGGGGAACGTGACTTTTTCCCCCCCCCCCCCCCCCCCCCCCCCCCCAATTGCGTCTCCTTAGCCTTGCTAGTCTCACGCAATTTTTCAGTCATATTTTTTCCTTTTGATCCGCCGTTCTCATCCCGTTCAAATGGTAACCGTTTTGATTTCCCGTCTAGCAAGTCAATTTTTATGGAGGGTAGTGACCCGCGGCGTGGGCGATCATGCCTTCTAGTGGCATGATTTTGTTGCCATTCTGTGCTCTTTCGTTGGATTCCATCAGATGCCTTCTTTATTGCTGTCTTTTGAAAATATATATTAGCTATTTTTGTCTGCGTGGGGCGGAACGAGGTATTGTTATATTATCTTCTATTCTATTTGTCGTCCTTCTTCACCCTCCAAATCCCACCTCTGTCACTCCACTTAGAACTTCCTATGTTCGAGTTGTCCCCCACAGCGTTGCTGTCAGCAATGTTAAAGGCCTCACGTGCATTTCCGTTTGCTTGCAAGTTGATATAAATGATTCCACAACGGAAGAGTGGCTCAGGTTTCCAGCGGCGGCTTGCAGTGGAAAATGGTGTTTGTTAATAGAGGTGAGCTTGAAGTCGGGCTTCTGACTGACAGGTAAGACTCAGTTGTGCGTACACGCTTCTGTTGTCACGTTTGTATGATTACATGTACCTGGAGGAAGTCGCAGCATCTGGAACGTGGAAATCAGACACTCTATTTTCCAGAAAATTTCTTCATAGTAAGTTTTACCTGGTAGGGGTAGTTTTTAAATGAGACATTCTGACAAAAATTAAACCTTGGTGTCATTCATTACTCCACGCCATCAACAACAGGAGCTAACTGTTAAGGTCAGGCAACAGACGGAAAACATTTCTCATGAGTGACAATAAACTTATCACGTGGACATTCTATAAAATGGTAACAGAAGACATGATTGGATGGGAATACGAACGATACTTTATAGCCGTCCTTCCCAAAACCAGAGTCAGGAAGGTCTTCACTAGGATCCCAGTGAGGTATCTGAAACGTAAAAGAACAATAATAAATTATATTCACTGAAAGTCGCGAGAAGTGACAAAAAAAAAAACAAAACAAGGTCGCCAGTAAAAAGTTTGGGAACCACTGTTTTATAGCTAAGCAGCTACATTTAGAAAGACATTAATACGAGTGCCATAGCTGGGAGGCTAAATTTAGAAAGGGTACGAATGACTCATCTAGAAGGCTTAAATTTAGATAGAGCGTTTCTGATTTTAAGGAAGGAAGACGTGAAAAGCACGTATTCTAGAATAAAGACCACAGCGATAAAAATAAATAGAAGAATTAGTTGAAATTGTTGCACGAGTCCGTCCCATAAGTCTGCTGATTGTTTCGTCCTAGTCTTATGTAGTTTCAAGATGGCTTCTTCCTTACAGCTGATGCAGGTTACCTGGGGTTGTGTTTTGTTTTTGTTTGTGATGTGGAATTATCTTTGGGTACACGACCTTAATGTGCGGCAACAAAGAAACCCCAGACGTGGTAAACGCTCGTGTGTCGGGTGCAGCGGTATCATGACGGGTATCGTTTGGCAGCTGAAAATACAGTATAGGCTTGTGTGTCTTTCCTGAACTGCCAACTTGTTGTGTGACTACGAGAGGTTTACTGCCCTTCTCTCCCTCTAGTCTTCCTCACATCTGACTCTATAATCAATATCTTAATATTTGTACTTCTCAGTCTTGTTTTTTTTTTATATCTCTCTCTCCCATGTTTTTTTCTCTCTCTTGCTGTCTTTCTCTCTCCCTCTGTCTTTACCATGATATATTTTTTTAAAATATTCTCTAATACTTTTCTCACTGTTTATGCCATCTTATCCTTGACCACTTATTTCCTCAACTTCTTTGTCATCGTTAGCTCTCATACAACTACATATATTTCTTCTATAAAGCTGGCATTCTGTGTCAGGCTAGTCTTACCGCCGCACAGTTTCTCCCTCAAAGGGATTGGTGAAGGTCATGCTGCCAGTTTACTCCTCTCCTGAAGCGACACACTTAGAGAGCATGTTCCACTGGTTGCTTGTCTTTCCCACAGGGACACATGTCTGTCTGTCCAATCTTCACCTTGTTGAACGGGTGGTATTTGAACCTGCAGTAGACATTTCTCAGTCTTTAAATAATCACTTATTTGACAAAGTGTGGAAAGATGGACTGAAAGTCAAGCTGCAAAGAAGTGAAGTGTGTGGGAGAATGTTCAAATGGATCAGCCACTATCTTGAGAATAGAACGGCCAGAGTCCAACTACAAGGACAGACCAGTAGGAAGATGGTATTGGAGCAGGGTGTTCCCCAAGGGGGAGTCCTGTCACCCACGTGGTTCCTCACATATATAAATGACATATCAGAGAATATTCCAAGAAGAACCCACAATGCCTCCTTTGCAGACGACTTAGCCCTGTAATTCTCAGAGGAATGTATCACTACGGCAAGCATTCGGATGCAGCAAACCCTAACATCATTGGAGGAGTGGGCCAAGGCATGGCTAGTAACGATAAATGAAGGGAAAACATCATTCACAGTGTTTTCTCTCTCAAACAAACCACAGATCTCCAAATTAGTGCTAAATGGGAAAAATCTACATCTGGATGACAACCCGAACTACCTAGGCATTACCTTTGATCGCCGCTGAACTTGGAAAACCCAGATTGAGAAAAACAGGACAAGAGCAAGGCAGAGAATGGCAATCATGAAAAAACTTGCTGCCACGGGTTGGGGAGCAGATGAGAGAGTACTAAAGAATCTATATACTGGGCGAGTGAAACCAGTCTTAGAATATGGCATTGCAGCATGGTCAACGGCAGCTAAGTCGAACTTTGACAAAATAAACAGAACCCAAAACCAAGCAATGAGAATCAAAACAGGGGGCATGAAGTCAACACCCATAAAAGAGTTGGAAAAGATTACTCACCTCCAGCCTATGGAGGATAGAAGACATAGCAGAGCCCAGCAACAAGCCGAGAAATTCAGGAGGCTGATAGACCACCCAATGCACCAGAGAATAAATGGACTTGGAAGGGGAAGACTGAAGCGAAGCAACTTTGTAGAGACAGTCAAAACAAAGATGAGAGCAGACCCCATAAACGCAATATCAACAGCTACGCCGATATGTACTGCACACAAGCTACCAATTTGGAAACAACAGTGCTTCCCTGAAATGATAGAAAACGTTCCTGGTATTGAGAGAAAGAACAGCCAAAATGAAACAGAAAGGAGAGTCCTAACCACAAAATATATAGAGAAACTTTACCCAAGCAACACCTGGATCCATGCATACACAGATGGATCAGCAACTAATGCAACAGAAGATGGTGGTGGAGGAGTCTTCCTGACCTTAAGCAATGGCACACAAAAAAAGATAGCAGTCGCAACAGGGAAATTTTCAAGCAACTTCAGAGCAGAGGCAGAGGCCTTAAAAACTGCATCAGAAATTCTAATGACAGAAGAAAGCTCAGAGAGACAGTAGCTATCTTCTCAGATGCGCTGTCAGTGATTACAAAGCTGAAAAGTCAAAGTAATACTGAACTGGATGACCTAAGAGTAACACTTCACAGACTATGTCAGCAATACAAAAGAGTCGTGATACAGTGGATCCCTTCTCACTGCAACATCCCTGGAAATGAAGAGGCTGACAGATTGGCAAAGGAAGGGTGAAAACTTCCTCAACTTGACACAAATATAACCTATGAGGAGTCCAAGAGTTTTATCAAGCGCAGGTACAGGCACAAGTGGGAAGAAGAGCATCCAGGCCACACAAAAAATGATCCGTATTACCAGCTCAGCAGAAGTGAACAAGTGGTAATCTTCAGACTTCGCACAGGTCATAACAGATTGAGATACCATCTATTCAACAAATTAAAGATAGGAACTACTGATGAGTGTGACTGTGGCACCGATAAAATGACTGCCGAACATCTGCTTCAAAGGTGCCCAACATATGAGGAACAGAGAAAATGCATATGGCCATCACCAGTACCATTCTTGGAGAAAATGTACGGAGATATCAACAGCCTCAGGCTGAGCACTGCTTTCTTTGAACTTATTCAAGTTGACATCTGAGGGTCTTTGAACTTATTCAAGTTGACATCTGAGGGTCTTTGAACTTATTCAAGTTGACATCTGAGGGTCTTTGAACTTATTCAAGTTGACATCTGAGGGTCTTTGAACTTATTCAAGTTGACATCTGAGGGTCTTTGAACTTATTCAAGTTGACATCTGAGGGTCTTTGAACTTATTCAAGTTGACATCTGAGGGTCTTTGAACTTATTCAAGTTGACATCTGAGGGTGTTAAATCTGACTCATTATGTTTTCTGTGATATTTTTCTTGAAGTTATATTTTTTTTATTACTGCTTTTGTCTGTGAATAGGTTGTCCTGTCCTTAGTTTGAATTTTTGTCCCTCTTTCCTTGGCATCGAACCCCGTTTCTGGCCTCTTTTATTTCTTACTGCAGTAGCCACATTTTATGTCTTTCTGTTATTTACTCATCATTCTTCATAATTTTTGTGAACTTTTCCTACTGTTTTTCTAGCAGTTATCATTTCAGCTACTGCTTTGATTTTATCTTTTAGTCTTATGTAAGATTGAGAACATTCAAAAATAAAGAGTTTTTTTTTTTTTTTTTTTTTTTTTTTTTTTTTTAAATAGGCCGTAACAGCTGTTTTAAGAGATTTAGCACGTCATGGCCGTGTTAAGCCGAGTCTTTAAAAGATTTAGCATAGATAGAGATCTATATTGCTATCTCATGTATAGCGCGAACAACTGCTTTCATCATCGTCTTTTTGGTGCCGCGCAGATTTACTTAGGCAGACTGAGACGCGATATACTGTTAAATCTTGTAGATTAAACAAAAATGGCGGGAGAAGTGTGCCACTTGGACGACAGAATGAGAGAGAAAAGGTAGAAGGGAAGAGAGAAAAATAAATAAAAGGAAAGGAAACAGACGAGCATGTGTTTTACAGTTTGTCTTGATCTGTTAGCTGCTGAATGTTAGCCTGAAAGTTCTGGATGTTCAAGTCGGCTGACTTGAAATATTATTCTAGCTTACAGAAACCGTACTCGCTTCATGGCTCGGTAACTGGCCGTTCATCGTTCTTTAGGTGATGATCGTAAATAGGTCCATCTCTGTAATATTTTATTTTATAACAGTTAAACTTTCTTGAGTTGGAATATCACTTTCGTCATTAACATACTTGTGATGACGTTAGACTTCTGCTTTATAAAACGGGCGTGCTGAAACGTTAGAGCAGCATCATCTTTTTCAACGAAGCGCCACTTGAAACGTCCTCAATGACCGTGCAGCCTCATTAACCTTTGACCATTCAGACTCCCCTTCGCTTCCCACAACTTCTTTTTTTCTCCACCTTTCCCCAACCTGGCGTCAGTCAAAAAGACAACAAACTGTATTTCCTTTTCCTGTTCCATCTTAAAAGCCCACTCACCCTACTCCGCTTTCCTCGTGCTGTGGGCCGGCACGTGTTGACCTAGTTGCAACTAAAGAAGCGCCTGCATTCATTGCTTACCTCAGCAAGAGGATGCCAGTCCTTCAGACTAAGATAAGCTGAGCTGTCCCACTAACTTATTTCTATATCGTCTTGTATCTTGTCCGTTTATTTTTGTTTACCCCGGTCTACATAATGTTTAACTACTCTTAACGTTTCCTACCGCATTGGCAATCATTACTCTCCACATCTCCAGTTGTCCTATAGCAGAAACTACCTTAGGGGAGTGAAGTGTTCGAGATGTTATTACTCCGGTGCTGGTGGTACATTCTGCTGTTGAATTTTTATCATGCGGCCATGTTAAACTGTCAAGCTGCTTCTCTGGTTGTCCCGAATCTCTTCTCCCCCCACCTTTCCCCGCCTATTTTGCCGGTTTTCACCAGGTGTTTCTTCTCATAACATTCACTGTATCAACAAGACGTACTTGTAAGTCCATGTATCCGCCCATTGGACCCTTGACAATCTTCTGTGCAACCAAATATCTGTTGCGTCCGGTATAGTAGCATTGATAGTGAACCGGACAGGAACACACGGAAGAGTGGATCAGCTCATTATAAGGGACTAGTTGGTTAGGTTTATCACTTTGTGACATAAGGATTTTGTTGTTGTTTTTCCGTCGTATTTATGAGTAAGACTCCATTTTTGTAAAAATAATTTGTTATTCTTTGCTCAGCCTTTGATTGGCAAGTGGTTAGAGCGCTTATCTCTCGTGGCACATTTACCAGGTTCTGAGATCAAAATTTGGTACCTTCACGCTCCAGTCTACCCAACTGTAAATGTGAACCTGACTCTACTCTTGAGCTAAGGAAGGCAAAGGCCGAAAGGAATGAAATTATTATCTTATAGAAAGCTGAACCTATTATGATGAAGTCTCGAACACTTTACTCCCACACGGTAGTTTCTGCTATGGGACTACCGTTATTCTTTGTCTAGCTTGATGTACATTGTGTATTACTGGCGGACTAGATGACCTGTCTCATACACTGTTTCTGACTACATCATCTCTTTTATTTCATTCCTTTCACTTGCCTCAGTCAAAGATTCCATTCCGTGAAACTAATTTATATCACCTACTGTGATAGTCTACAGCTGAGCCAGATCATATGTGACGATGACACTGATAAATTCTAGGACACGCAGGCGATGGTCACCCAAAACACTTGTCGTCCAGATCAAGCTTTTTAAAAGTAATAGTGTATTTTTTTAAAATGTCATTGCCTATTGGTTCCACTTAAATGCAGGTTACATTTTTTTCGGCAGTAGTTATGTATTTTTTTTAGCAAAACGCATATTCTCTTCGGGTATATGTCTTAAAAGTGAAAACTGCTGCAGGGGTTGATTGATATAGCAGTCTCAAAACGTAAATATAAATGAAGGGGATATATGCATAGATCGACTCAAAAAAAAAGAAAATCTCCAGAATGCGCCATCAAAGCAAATGGAATTCTTCTGAAAAAATGTGACAGAATTAAAATGCCAGGGCAGGCTAGGTTCTTTTAAGGTGAAAGATGCAAGAGAAGAGCTGAGTAGCTTAACAATTTAAAAAAAAAAAAGCAGTCCAGAAAATAAATTGCAGCCAGTACAAGAAAGCTGTATATGTGGATGTAACAAATAAAGTTCCTCTGTGTTGCACAGAGTTGACACTGCCAGGTCAGGTCAGGTCATATGGAAGCCACCATGACCAATTATTAAACATCTTTGCTGTCACTGGAGACATTGGAAATATGGTTGAATCTCACAGATAACTAACGAGACTACTAATTATGTATCCTTCAAGAAATCGTTATACCAAGGAAATCCTATTATACCTATTTCTTAGACATGGGGGGTGGGGGGGGGGGTGGGGGGGGGTCATTAACAGAGTTGACAAGTAGCACCAGAAAGAGAAAGTACACCTGCTGACAAGACACTTGAAGAAGAAGAAGAATATTCTCGTGAGTAACTGAGAACATTTATTGTCAGCAGACAGCACTTTTGTATTTGTTAATTAGAAAGGACATCCCCAGCAGATAATTGAACAAGGCATTTCTCTATCACGCATAGTAAAACATGATTAAATCGCCTGAGATATGCCAGTCCCAAGAATTGTTGAAGACAAATCTTCTTCTTCTTCCTCGTTCGTCCTGAAAAGGACGTTGGTTGCGTTGTGTCTGTTTACGCCGGAGCTGTGATATCTGCACCTTTTGGTCGACACATCTGACTTCAGCACGGCATTTTTTGGGACCGGGTTTGCCTTCCCCCTGCGATCCCTACTCTCTCAGCCAGACTGCAGTGATGCAGCCTGTTTCCAAGACCACCACGTGGAGGTGGAGTAGGGTCTTCGTCAGCTCTGGTTCGCTGACCCTGATGCAAGCAATCAAGCTATGGGTCGCTGAGTGCATTCTCTATTGCTGCATCTTTGGGTCCCGTTGAAGACAAATGAGCGGGATGACAGCAGCAATATAATGTGGAAGGAAACATAAAGACATGTACACAAATAGTTGATGAGAGTGTGACAGCAGAACGTCAGACAGAAACAGTTTATTATTGTGTATCAATATTAATAAGTGTACCATTAGGGCGTCAGACATAAATAATTGGTTATAGTGTACCATCAGGGCGTCAGACATAAATAATTGGTTATAGTGTACCATCAGGGCGTCAGACATAAATAATTGGTTATAGTGTACCACCAGCGCGTCAGACATAAATAATTGGTTATAGTGTACCATCAGGGCGTCAGGCATAAATAATTGGTTACAGTGTACCATCAGCGCGTCAGACATAAATAATTGGTTATAGTGTACCATCAGGGCGTCATGCATAAACTATTGATTATAGTGTACCATCAGACATAAATAATTGGTTATAGTGTACCATCAGAGCGTCAGACATAAATAATTGGTTATAGTGTACCATAAGGGCGTCAGGCATAAATAATTGGTTATAGTGTACCATCAAGGCGTCAGATATAAATAATTGGTTACAGTGTACCATCAGCGCGTCAGACATAAACAATTGGTTATAATGTACCATAAGACATAAACAGTTGACTATAGTGTCCTATCAGGACATCATACAGAAAATGGTAAAATTCACAGCAATCCACCTTTGGATTCCTCCTTGTGTGATTATTTCAGGGAAATATTAGTATAAACTAATGACTCAACATTAAAACCCGTGATTGAGAAAGCTTTACAGGAAGTGGTAATAGCAAAGGAACATAACAGGTAAAAAACAAGTCTCATTATGAACAGTAAGTGCAAATTGATAAAGGTCATAATCACCAAGAAATTGATTTGTTCAGAATGCAAAGTTGAACAAGAAAGTGGGACAATCTGAAATACGTCTGTTTTTAACTAAGTACACTAGTAACATAAGAAGACAGACGTCGGTCAGAAGAGGACAGAAATCTAAACAAAGCATTTCAGAGAGTGAAAAAAACATTTGACCTAACAACTTTTAACCATGGAAGTAATAATTCGAGCCCTTCAGTGTCACGAAACCCATTACTGTTACGACGAAAGCGAAACACGCTGTAGACAATGAAACAAGAAGACCCCTGCGGGCCCCTTAAATGTGGTATTATTGAAGAATGTGGAACAATCATATGCATGAGTAACTAAAATGTAGTGACATTCCGAAAGAGATGAACGCAGTTAAGACGTGCAATCATTTCAAAGACCAGCAATAAACGATTGTTGTTTGAATAGATTGAGAGATGTTTATAGTTAGGATATACAGTGATAACAGGCATCGTTGACGATAATAGGAAGAGAACGAACGAACGAACGAACTTTATTTTCAAAGGGTTTAGAATTGGGCACTGATGCGTGATGCCATATGATGATGGATGGCATCCGCATGTCTGGTTTTGTGTAGTGTGTAGATGTGTTCAGTCAAAACAATGTTCATGCAACAATAACAGGGCAATCCACATAGGACGTCAGTAAACTCACGACGTATAAAGTCAATGAGTCTTGAAACAGCCGTTGACGTTTTTCTTCATTATTTATTGTGGACGCCACAGTGACAAAATGGTTACGCAAATGTGTAGGCACATCAAACAGTCATTATCACAGCAACATTCAATACAGCAATAAACGGTAGACAGCATTACAATGATGAGTCAGATGCATGTTATATTTCAAAGTGCTGTAAATGTAGTCAGATGAACAACTCCATCCTTTTCTATAACAGCCAGGAGATAACCAGATGTATGAGATCAGTTCACTCTCCTTAGTTTGACTTCAGCAAGACAGACACGTCTGCCGAAGTATAAATAATGTCCTCAAAAATATCCTCTAGATAATAAAGGTTTTCTAAACCTAGTTCATTTAACAAAGTAGCAAGTAATGGTCCTTGGTACTGCATCAACCGATGCAGTACAATGCAGCGACATGTGAGCTGGGAAAAAAACATCTCGTGACGACGACTTTCGCAGACAGGCTATGAATCGAAATCGCTCACGACCCAAAATCAATAGAGTTAATGAAAATGTTAATTTACCTTGCTTTCATGAAATACACAGAAATATCACGCCTCCCGACATGTGGGAAAAACACTAGAGGTATTATCTCGACTAAACGAAATATCCATAAGAGGACTACACATCCCTGACAGAACAAAAAAAAGCGGAGATCCCCTCTTCAACGAGGCATCTCTTTCGCCATTCCAAATCGCTCACTCCCACTAGTGGTGGGCGGAAACCGATCGACCAAACAACAAGACAAGTCATGCGCAGTCCAGCGCAAAAATGACCACAGCTCAAAAGTTAACTGCATTCGATACTAACGCGAGAAGACAAATGCTTACCGAGAAAAGTGACTATAGATTTCAAGCAGTTGTTGCCCTTGCGTTATAAAACAGATATTGAAATAAAACGATGTTGCGAGAATTTATCACGCAACATATCACCACCTCCTCCCGATAAAAAAAAAAATGTGGAACATATTTTTTTTTCAATATCAAAGAGCAAGCGATAAGCGGCTCAAAACGCACGAATTATGCGCTGATAATTAATTAAATTGCCAAACAATAGGCTAATTATAGAGTGTCTGGTGAGGATATACCTCAACAGAAAAATAAATATGTCTCAAAAAATATTCACATCGGGGAGGTGTCACCAACACACATCACGTTAGCATGTAAACACAATATACGTATGCAAGTTACTATAATCATCATTAAACAGCATACTCTAATATTGTCTTTAAAAATGGATGTACAAATCTGATAGGAAAATTTAAATAGTACATTCTTTGACATGTAATGACATAAGTACATAGCAAAGTTAAACTACATGACGATCCAGGACATATGCTCTGGTATTCCGAGGGTAAGTACACAATCTAGAACTCGTAAGGTAAGTCCTCAGCTCAACAATGACATTCTGAGAAAGTACAAGCAATATAATGCTAATTAATAACTAATATGCTTCATAAGGTACAATACATTATTAATAATTGTGGCTGTTTAGTAAACTAACGGCCCTTATATTAACTACTCAGTCCTCCTCTATCATTTTAAAAAAACGAACAGAAGAAGATGACAACAAAGCACGATAGTGTGTACATATAAAGTAAGTACAGATGTGCTAATCTATTGTAGAAATATAGGTGTGTTATGACTCTGTAATATATAGAAATATAGGACAGAAGTATTAGTTGGAGTCATGTGGGCATCTAGACAAAATGTCAGCCATCACATTATCCGCACCACGGATAGCTCGTACCGTGAAGTGAAAAGGTTGAAGAGCTATAGCATATCGAGTGGATCTCGAACTCTTCAAATTCTTAGTCTGAATAGCTGTAAGAGCTTTCTGATCAGTCTCTAGAATGAAATGTGCGCCCAGGAGGAATCTTTGTAGCTTTAGAATTGACCAAACCATCGCTAACAACTCACGGTCTAAAACCGAGTAGTTCCTCTCTGCCGCATTTAGTTTTCTAGAAATGTACATAACAGGATGCAGAGTATTTGCATATTCTTGCATCAGTGCTGCTCCAATCCCAGTGGATGAAGCATCACTCCGAAGAACAAAAGTCCTATCAAGAGTAGGTAATCTTAAGATGGGAGGAGAAGAAAATATATTCTTGATTTGGTCTAGTGAAGATTGGCATTCTTCAGACCAACGGACCAGATTAGGCGAACCTTTCTTCAACAATGTTGAGAGAGGTGCCATGATCGAAGATAAATTTGGAATAAATCTCCCATAAAATTGAATTAAACCTAAGAGACTCCTAACTTGTTTCTTCGTTTTAGGAACAGAGATGTTCAGTATTTTGGAAGTATTGTGGTCTTCTGTCTTCAAGAGACCATGACCAACACGATGACCCAGGAAAGAGATTTCACCAAAACCAACAAAAGCTTTAGAAGGTTTTGCTGTCAAATTATTCTCACGTAGAGTGGACAGTAAGTCATATAACCCTAAATAGTGATCTTCCCAGGTATCACTGAAGAGACAGATGTCATCTAAGTATGCGATGACATCCGAACGATGTGACAGAATTCGACGCATCATGCGAACGAAAGTGGCAGGGGCGTTCATGAGACCAAAAGGCATAACATTCCATTGAAATAGACCCCTAGGTGTAGAAAAAGCAGTAAGAGGTTTGGCATGCTCTGCTAAAGGCACTTGCCAATAACCTTTAGACAAGTCAAGTTTAGTGAAGAATCTAGAATTAGAAAGTCTAATCAGTAGATCTTCTAACAAAGGCATCGGTTCAGCGTCGAACTTTGTGACCTGATTCAATTTGCGATAATCAACGCAAATTCGTATGTTCTTATCCTTCTTCCGGAATAGGATACGGCCTAACCCTAATTGGATTATTGTCGGTAAGAATTATGTCATGTTCTATGACATCTGTGTGTCCAGGAATGTCAGTGAGAACATCCTGAAATGTTTGTAACATCGACGAGACTTGTCGATGTTCGTCACCAGAAAGATTAGGAGAAACAGAAACGTTTTTCCAAGATTCCGTAGAATGTAATGGAACCACTGGAAGGGGAAGGTTGACATCAGAGAAGGTAGCTTCCTCATCCTGAATGACAGACAGGGATGAATAATGACCGTGAGGTGCAGGAGCATCATCCGTTGCCTGGAAAATAGGCAGCAAATAGTCCGGACGTTCGTGAAATTCCGAAAGCATGTTTATGTGGAAAGTTTTATGCTTTCCATCAATATCGACCACATAGTCAACATCGGAAATCCGAGAGACTATTGCATACGGACCTTTCCATGCAATAAGAAGTCTATTTTCCCTACTGGGGAGTAGGACGAATGCTTTGTCACCTGGACAAAGTTGTCGTAGACATCTATTCTTGTTAGCAAACTGCCTTGCCTTCTCTTTAGCAATTTCTGATGAAGCAGTTGCTAGCTTACATGCCTCAATGATCTTTTGTCTAAGAGCAATGACATACTCATATGAGGATTGAGTTTCATCGCTAATATCATCGGCAGTGATGAGATCGTGTAATCAAGACCTAGGGCCGCGTGGACGCGCGCCAAAGACAAGTTCGAAGGGAGAAAATCCTGTGTGTTCATTAGGGACTTCTCTATAGGCAAAGAGAGCCGCGGGTAAAACCCTGTCCCAATCTTGAGGATGATCTTCAGTTATCTTACCAAGCAAAGTCTTGAGCGTTCTATTCAGACGCTCAACTAACCCATTAGACATAGGATGGTAGATACTACTGAGAGATCGTTCAATATGTAAGGTAGACATTACCTGTGACATAGTGTCAGATATGAGTTGAGTGCCATGGTCTGACAATATTTCTCTGGGGAACCCCAAGCGAGAAAATATCAACCAAAGAGCATCTGCGATATCTGTAGTAGATATGCTCTTAAGAGGAATAGCCTCTGGCCAACGTGTGCACATATCGACACATGTAAGGATAAACTGATGTCCTCTGGCCGACTTGACCTTAAAAGGGCCAATAATATCTATGGCCATTTTCTGAAACGGCCGAATAGGAATGTCAGCAGCCTGGATAGGCGCAGCATGTCGTGGTCCTCTAGATTTGACCTCCTGACATACCTTGCATGATCGGCAGTAAATACGAATGTCCTTATTGACAAAAGGCCAAAAGAAAGCCGCAAGGACTCTCGACTTCGTACGGGCAAAACCCATATGTCCAGCACATTGCGAGTCATGAGCATGTTGTAATATTTGGACTCTCATGCTCTTGGGAACAAGAATTTGCGAATGTGCCGACGTAGTCGAATCTTGTACCATACGTACAAGTACGCCGTTTCTCATTGCAATCCAAGATTTTCTATTTGTATCCTGATTCGGATCACCTTTCTTCGCAAGAACGAAGAATTTTTTTAAAGAAGGATCTTCTTCTTGCAATTTTATGAAAGAGTCACGAGTAATTACTAAGTGACTATCTTGGCTATCAACTTCATTATCACTATTCAGTGAAGTTTCGGGTGTTTGTAGAGCTTGTGCTCTTGTAACTACTGCATTTGTAGCTTGCATGTTATTATCTTCCCAAGCAGCAATCTGCTGTGGGGTACACTCCCGAACTCCGTGAATACGACCAATAATAAGGTCCGCAATAGGATTAGGTAAGAGACAAGCATGCACATCTCCAGTAAAGAAAAGGAGTGGCAATGCGAATTACAGCAGTAGGATATTTTTCTAGAGTGCCGCCAAATGTGACACATTTAATAACCCTTCCTGTAGCACAAGATGGATCTACAAGCGATTGTCTAACACCAATAGTGGTGCATCCGGAATCAAAAAGTAGTGAGACCGGAGTATCATTAACAAGACCCTTATGTAGAATTAAAGAACCCCTCCCGTCATGCGCAACAGCAGCAGGAAGAGCGGGAAGTGGGTGACCACAACTCAAAGTAGTTATGGTACCCGGTTCGAATAAAGTACTGCATTTGGGGGCATTTGTTTGCTCTCTCAAAGTCAAAAGCAGAACTAGTGACAGCGTCAAAGTTTTTACTATCAACAACATGATTACAGGCTCCCTCAGTTTCCTGTTGTACAGCATTAGCCTGCTGATATCTCTTTTTTTTTGTGTTGAGATCTACCCCGACTATTATTACCTCTGAAGTTATCAGAGTTATTATTATCTCTGCAGTTATTATTGTCTCTATTGTAATTGTTATACTGGTTCGAATTCCAGTTTCCACGATTACTATCATGTTCACATTGATGCGAACATCTATTTGTTTGGTTCTGAGGTCTTCGGCAGGAATAACCTCTATTACCATATCCTCTTTTGAAATGCTTATAATTATTAGGGTGATAGTAACGACCACTATCAGGTTGTCTCCAATTCTTCGAAGAAGAATCACCATGAAATTGGTTTCCATGATTTTGACAGAAATTACCGCTACCCTTTCTATCAAAATTTTGTTGGGATCTACGAGCAAAGTTTTGACCATACGGAGCTGCCGAAGCAACTGGTAAACCTTCTTTCACCTTAGAGTTACCCATGGTTATGTGTGGGTGCGCAGTTACGTATTGGCAACAGAAATCTTCCATTTCTTTTATTGTTTTAGGTTTACGTTCATGAAGGAAAGCAAGGAAAGACTCATTGACAGACGACATGACTTTGTCTCTAAGTATTAAGTCCATAAGTCCTTCATAAGTTTTTTCCGTCTTAGATAGTTCAACCCATCGTGAGAAAGTAATGCGTATTCTTGCAATAAACTCGGAGAATTCAACTCCATTTTCAGGTAACATGTTTTTAAATTGTAGACGATAGCCGTCTTCGTTAAGCTGATATTTCTTTAACAAAGCGGCCCTGACAACCTCATAATTGCTCTTGTCAGGTTCATCCACCATATTTAATATACTTAGAGCTTTACCTGTCAGTATCCCTGATAACTGATAAACATATTTTGCTTTGTCTATGTTATGAGCTGTACATGCTTGTTCAAATCTGTCCAGATAGAACATTATGTCATCACTGGAAGGACTAAATGTTGGTAACTTAATCTTAAAAGTATCATTATTAGCCTTCCCAGAAGATGAACCCTTGTTTGAATCATTACCATTACTCATGCTCGTCAATTTCAATTTCTCCAACTCTAAAGCTAAGAGTTTTTCTTCATGTTCCATTTTTGCTTTCCTCTCATCAGACTCTCTTTGTAACTTCCTTTCCTCAGCTTGAGCCTGCATTTGAAGTCTTTCATTTTCAGCTTCTTTTTCAAGTCTTTTATTTTCAGCTTCTTTTTCAAGTCTTTTATTTTCAGCTTCTTTTTCAAGTCTTTTATTTTCAGCTTCTTTTTCAAGTCTTTTATTCTCAGCTTCTTTTTCAAGTCTTTTATTCTCAGCCTCTAGCTGTAGCTTTCTTTCCTCAGCTTCTGATTCCCTTTTTTGTTTTTCCATTTCCATTTGGAATCTCTTTTCATCCACCTGCATCTGCAGTTTCTTTTGTTCAGCTTCCATATGCAGTTTCTTTTGTTCAGCTTCCATTGCTTTATCATATCGAGCAGTTGCAAATTCTTCTAACTTATCACCAGTCTTCCCAAGCAATTTACCCTGCTCAATAAAGTGCTCAAATGTAGACATGTTGTCTAACATATGAGTCCAAAACCTGAAATAATTAACTAATTTATTTCAAACCTAAGTGTAACAAGTCTTAATTAAGCACTTGTATATTCACATCACATTATATTATCCCAGTCTCTGTGGGAAACAAGTCTCCAATCAAAGAACTTGTATATGAAATATCAGCACTCAAATCTTGATCATAAGTGCACTTCTCATTCAATAGTGCACGACACTATTCATCATTCATTTATCATCAGTATAGTAGTAACAGTGCATTAGCATAGCCCATTAACTAATTACTATAACTGTAAACAATGACTATGTAAACACATGCAGAATGTAAACATTGAAAATGTAAACAATACAAACAATGTAAACAATAACAATGTAAACAATAACAAAGATCAGCAACAATACAAAAAACTTTCGCAGAAATCAACTAAAAATAAAGCAGAAATTAATGAAATATCACAAAAAATGTGACGATATCTGCGATAGAATTAAACAAAATACATGACACCACAGTGTATAAACAAAAATGTTGTATGAAACTAAATTATAGACAAGAGTAGGTTAACAAATACAAACAAATCACAACAAAACTAAAGAATGTGAAATAATAACGAAAACAATATTAAAACATGTCATCACAGCTAACATAAATAGCAACAGAAGTCGCTTAGCAAATTCCAGTATCGGAAATTTGCAAACCCTACAGAAAACGCTCACAATAGACGACCTCTATGACGTGGCATAATCTAACGGAGACACCACCCAACCGAGAACCCGCTGAAATATAAACATATAAATATACAAATAACATATAGACATATAATATATAGAATGAGATGATACACAGAAGACTCAGCAGAAGTATAAGGGCACAGTTTACATACAAACAGGCCACTTAACTTAAAGGCTTCCAATCGTAGAACAGCAGAAAAACGGATGTCAATCAACGTCCTAAAGAGCGAAGCTCCAACGATGATGGCACATCTGAACTGCTTCCACTGCTAACACGATGGTACAAGAGCTTCTGAAATACTGTGTGTTGAGTTGTTTCGGCACTTGACCTTCTAATCCAAAAGTAAGTTGATGGAAATCGGTACTTGGCCTTCTTCAGAAAACAACCCGTTTCAACCGGCACTTGACCTTCTCAAAAAACGACAGCACTGGAACCTTGACAGCAGCAACTTGCTTGACTTGCGTAAAAGATAACAGCAGTCCGAGTTATCCGGCAACATGTAACAACGCCGGGTACTGTCAAATTCTTGTTTCCGTCAAAAGGTTGAAATTTTGACTTTTACCGGGCAACGCCGAGTACTTTGAAAATTTTGAAGATGTTGACTGTATTGAAGAATGTTAATTTCTTGAAGGATGCTGATGAATTCTTGTTGAAAATGAAGTGGGTAAGGGACCCCGTGTTTGCTGGTACCAGAATCAAACCAGCTTATGGCCACCAAATGATGCGTGATGCCATATGATGATGGATGGCATCCGCATGTCTGGTTTTGTGTAGTGTGTAGATGTGTTCAGTCAAAACAATGTTCATGCAACAATAACAGGGCAATCCACATAGGACGTCAGTAAACTCACGACGTATATAGTCAATGAGTCTTGAAACAGCCGTTGACGTTTTTCTTCATTATTTATTGTGGACGCCACAGTGACAAAATGGTTACGCAAATGTGTAGGCACATCAAACAGTCATTATCACAGCAACATTCAATACAGCAATAAACGGTAGACAGCATTACAATGATGAGTCAGATGCATGTTATATTTCAAAGTGCTGTAAATGTAGTCAGATGAACAACTCCATCCTTTCTATAACAGCCAGGAGATAACCAGATGTATGAGATCAGTTCACTCTCCTTAGTTTGACTTCAGCAAGACAGACACGTCTGCCGAAGTATAAATAATGTCCTCAAAAAATATCCTCTAGATAATAAAGGTTTTCTAAACCTAGTTCATTTAACAAAGTAGCAAGTAATGGTCCTTGGTACCTGCATCAACCGATGCAGTACAATGCAGCGACATGTGAGCTGGGAAAAAACATCTCGTGACGACGACTTTCGCAGACAGGCTATGAATCGAAATCGCTCACGACCCAAAATCAATAGAGTTAATGAAAATGTTAATTTACCTTGCTTTCATGAAATACACAGAAATATCACGCCTCCCGACATGTGGGAAAACACTAGAGGTATTATCTCGACTAAACGAAATATCCATAAGAGGACTACACATCCCTGACAGAACAAAAAAAAAGCGGAGATCCCCTCTTCAACGAGGCATCTCTTTCGCCATTCCAAATCGCTCACTCCCACTAGTGGTGGGCGGAAACCGATCGACCAAACAACAAGACAAGTCATGCGCAGTCCAGCGCAAAAATGACCACAGCTCAAAAGTTAACTGCATTCGATACTAACGCGAGAAGACAAATGCTTACCGAGAAAAGTGACTATAGATTTCAAGCAGTTGTTGCCCTTGCGTTATAAAACAGATATTGAAATAAAACGATGTTGCGAGAATTTATCACGCAACAGGCACGCAGGCCCGTCTAACATTCTGCCCTTCCTTTCTCTCATCTTCCATACTGAATCCATTTATTCTCACATGTATCCTAAATATTACTTAAATAATATAAAAAAAAAAAAAAAATCCCAACATTGTAACAGTACAATAACAGTTACACAGATTTACAGTACCTTATCATAATTAATATTAAACAGGACAAAATTATCTTTAAAACCTACATATGATGTTATGTAATTATTTAAGAACATAACGAAATTAGGGTGGCATATAATCTGCACTCATGATGTATTTGAAAAGTCTGTGATTGAATGAATATGGACTAAGAGTATTTTTTAAGTCGTGTGGAAAAGTATTCCACAGATGAGCAGCAGAAAAAGCTAAACTTTTCTTGAATAAGTCGAGCCTAGGCTTGGGCATGTGTAATTTATTTAAGCGTTGACTGCGTCTTCCGCTGTATTTGAAAATAGGCCACAGATACGTTGGAGCATTCTGTGACAAGATTTTGTGAATAAATTTGGCTTTGTTGAAGAGAAGGCGCTTTCTTAGTGGTAATATGTTAAGATATGTATATGCGTCTACACACTTTGTGAGGTTTTTGTCTGAAATTAGGCGCACTGCACGTTTTTGTAATGAATAGTATTTTAGTGTTGGACATGGTGCAGCCATCCCAAATTGTGGAACAGTAGTCTAGATGTGTTTGTATCTGGGATGTATAGAACATTTTTCGTGTCTCCTCATCTAGGAAATGTTTGATTTTAGCTAACTGGTAAACTTTTTGTGCCGTTTGTTTGGTCAGCGCTTGTACATGCGAATTCCAACTTAAATGTTGGTCAATTATGAGTCCTAGTGTTTTATTTTCATTTACATTTTCAATTAAAGAGGTTCCAATGTAGAGCTGAAGTGTTGTTTTCGGTGAGTTTTGTAATTTTTGTCTAGTTGATATTATCATACATTTTGTTTTAATGATATTTATTTGCATGTAGTTTTCATTGCTCCACTTAATAAGATTGTCTGTGTCGCTTTGTAATAATATTTCTAGCGTGTTGCAACTTTTATCACTAGTATAAATGGTACAGTCATCGGCAAATAGGTCGCAGGATGAGTGCTCGATGTGTAGTGGAAGGCCATTTATGTAAATGGAAAAAAAGTAGAGGGCCGAGAACAGAACCCTGAGGAACACCGGTGTCAATAATAGTTGGGCTTGACAAGGAGTTATTGTACCACACTACTTGCTGTCTGTCGGACAGGAATGATTTAAGTAATGTCACTAGTTTAAAGTTAACTTTCATTGTTTCTAATTTTCTTATTAAAACAGCGTGATCTAACATATCAAATGCTTTCTTAAAGTCTACAAAGATTGCTCCACATATGTTATCGTTATTTATGTTTAGGTGCAAGTTGTCTATCATAATAGTTAGAGCTGTGTGGCATGAATGCTTTTGTCGAAACCCTGACTGACTGTCAATTAGCAAGTCATTGCTAACTAGGTAATGTAGTGTTGCTTTATGTATGTGTTTTTCTAGAGGTTTAGAAAGCGATGATAAAAGAGAAATAGGTCTATAGTTACCAAGATTACTGTTATCTGACGAGCCAGGTTTGAAGAGAGGATATACTTTGGCAATCTTAAAGGCCGAAGGAAAATAACTTTTAGCGATACATTGATTATATATAAAAGTTAGTGAATCAGAGGGAGAGGGAGAGAGATAACAGCTCAATAACGTATCATTCAGAAAGTCAGCATCTAGACTGATAAACAACATTAGCTTCCGGGACATTTGAAAAGACATGACCGCCTAGACAAGTCATCACAGTACTTGCTAATGATATTCACATGACCTGGTCATATATCTATACTCAACACTCCCATTGTCTTTTTTCAATCTATGACTGTTACACCTTAAATTTCCATTAAGCTGATTTCGACCTTATGACTCAACATGCTATAAAAACTGAATGATGGCCAGACGCACCTGGTTTAAAAAGCACGCTGCACTTTAACCTCATCGAATATATTGGAACCGGAAGTCGAAGGCGATTCTTTCAGGTGTGATTTCCGTCATTAGTACACACTTTGCTCCGTTCATTTTTCCCGCCTCTCATCCCTTATTCCCTCTCTCCCCAACCACCTTCACCCCTAGCTACATACACCCTTTAACTCTGTCTTATTCGTACAGTTTGCCTTTAAGGTAAACATATGAGCGAACCAGCGCTCACAACCAGACGGCACGCGCGCATAAATATACATTGTCGATGCGCACTCAGTCTTGAACCCTACCCCCTCGTCGCTTTTTTTTTTCTTTCTCTAGCCATTTTGCGCTGTTCCCGTTTAAACTCAAGTAGTCAGAAAAAGCTAATCTATGCCTATATTTACCCTTTCATTCGCCTCGGTTATGTTAGCACGTTTGTTGCCTTCTCGTGTACCAAGGGATTCATCGGCAATTTCTCGCCGCATGGAATACACAACAATTTCTGCTTCTTGTCTACACAACGTATAACAAACCGGTGTCCAGGTGCATTATCGTATGTGAGAACCATTCATAATTATCCTATTTTATTCCCTTCTTCCTCAAGTTGTCGATCTTATTTCAGTTATTGTGAGTTTTAAACACCCAGAAGCTTAAACAAATTTATATCAGTTCACACAGTGAGTGGTTAAGGCATATTCTGTGAGAAATTGGCAATGGATAAACGACAGAGTTGAACAAGATACGCTAGCGCCATGAAGGCAAGAGGTTTGTAGCAACACTCACTATGTTAAGTAAAACAATTTTAGTAACTGATTTTTAAAGTGTGTAATGTCATAAACGGTTACATAACCATTATTTTTATGTATTTTTTTCTGATGTAAATTCCTGCCAACACGTTTGATTATATGAAATGTTATAAGCTCTGAAGTGGATAAGACGTTTTAACAGATCATAGAAAAGTTACAATTTTGAGGCATGTTCAACAGGGTAATACATTCTGTTTGCGTGGACCTTAACTCTCTAGTCTAGACTATACCCTTTAAATCTCTCTTTACCCGTTAATTATCTCTTTTAGTCTCTCTCTCTCCCTTTCGCTCTCTCTCTCTCTCTCTCTCTCTCTATATATATATATATATATATATATATATATATATATATATATATATATATATATATATATATATATATGTGTGTGTGTGTGTGTATCTTTCTCCCCCCCCCCCCCCCCCCTCTCTCTCTCTCTTCCCCCTTCCCAAGACTAAGCACAAGTGGTGAGAATGATGCGTCGGTTTGTAAAAGGGATTGCATCTTGTCAGTAACATGTATTTGTTGTTTTGCATGACAAATTAACACTATGACTGTATGATTATCTCACCTGCTCGTGGTAGCTCCATGCTCCATAAGGATCGAAAGAGGGAGAAGAAGAAAACGACTTTCCCTTTGAACCCATTTAAAAACTATTTCAGTCTTTTCTATATATAAGGGTAGCCATTGTCTACCAACTATATTTCTGCATGACTTTATTTATTTTAAGGATCTTACCGTCGCTTAGGCGAGGCACGCCTCTATTCAACCGAACCCCAAGGTCCTTGGTTGTATTATAGCGTATGTCCCGCATAAAAGAATTATGGTCTGATTGCTAATGCATTGTCTTTTCACATGGCAATTGGCGATTCGTGTATAGAACATGAGATAACACTAGTTTTGAGTGCTGTCCCTTGACCGTTTTTTACTGCCTGTCTATTATGTGCAATGGATGGGTTTGAAAAAAAATTGAAAAAAGGTGATTCGTCTTACGAGGACAAAAGACAAAGAAAATAGTCTACGTTACGGCCACAAGGCCTTCGTCAGGAAAGGAAAGAAAGTGAAGGCTAGATAGGACACATAAAAACTAAATAAAATAAAAACTGGGTACTTCCCTGAAGGCAAGAACCGAAATTCTATCAAAATCGCTGTCTGTTGATGAGCGCGTGGCTGAACAGAAAGTGACTTCCGCCGCCGGATGTACACAATACATACTAAGAAACTAAAAAACGAAACCGGACAATAAACTACCCAAGGTGATAAAAGTGGGGACTGGAAATAAAAGAGGACAGAATGAGTGGGAGATAAATAAATATGAAATAAAAAAATGTATATGGCATACAAATAGAAGAATAGGATAAGAGTGGAAAGAGTAAAATAGAGCAAGAGAGGAGAGGGTGACCTCAGACAAAGGTGTGAAAAGTGTTGAGACCGGCTGGTTTTAGACACCCCATGCGGTGGATAAGACGGTTCTCAAGCTGTTCTCGGCTGGCAGTGTCAGAGGAGCAGGATCGGATCGCTGTGACCTGGATGTCGATGGGACCATGGTGGTCAGGACCATTGAAGTGTATGGCAACTGGTGTGGACTTTTGCTGAGCGATGTCATTTAAGTGCTGGCTGAATCTATCCCCAAGTCGTTTGCCTGTTTGGCCAATATAGGTTTTGCAGCAACGTTTACATATGATCGTGTAAATGACATTGCGCGATTCACACGTGAAGCTACTAGTGATGGTGTACGTAGCCTTAGGAAAGGACACCTTCTGGGTTGAGATTTCGGTTCTTGCCTTCAGGGAAGTACCCAGTTTTTATTTTATTTAGTTTTTATGTGTCCTATCTAGCCTTCCCTTTCTTTCCTTTCCTGACGAAGGCCTTGTGGCCGTAACGTAGACTATTTTCTTTGTCTTTTGTCCTCGTAAGACGAATCACCTTTTTTCAATTTTTTTTTCAAACCCATCCATTGTATTCCACGTCTTACCGCAGTTCCCCTCCACTTCCTCTATTATGTGCACCGCTGTTTATTATACGCTTTGTAACTAGGTTGTGTAAGCTTTGTAAATGTGTTGACAATGTTTGATCTAACAAAGTCACAATATTACATATATTGAGAGCCAACTTATTACCGACAAATCTCAACCATAATAATGTGAGTTAACGTAAAGTTACAAACTGGTTGACGACTTGTCCATGTATAACGTTTTAAGTAGGACCTAGATCTTCTTGTTACAGGTTGTTCAGCTCACTGTCTCATCATTATCATTTTCTTTTGTGCTTCTTACGGAGCATGGGGTGGCAATTACAGCTGATCCCGCTGGAAGCCTGTACACAGCAGTTACATGTTCTTGTACCTGTCATTTCTGTAGGGTTGTATGATGAGGTTACCAGTCCCCATGCACAACTCTGTATTTAGTCACATATAATATGTAACACAACCCAGACTTCATTTATATATAACGCGTAAGCACTATCAGTTTTTCTTATTTATATATATATATATATCTTTTTTTATATATATCTTTTTTTTATATGTATAATTCTTTAACCAAAATTTGAGAAAATCTTTCACTGCAGCTGAATCAGTATATTCCGCTCTGTTGCATTGTTCACAATTAACAAGGATTTTGATAATTTATTAGATTGATTCAGTGTCGATTAGACTATTAATAAAGCAAGTTACCTAATGTTGTATTCACAAGACTCCTCTTTGTTTAGTATCCAGCAGAAATATTATAAAGCTATACAACACCAAAGACTATAAAGCTATACAGCACCAAAGAATAAAAAGCTATACAGCAACTAAGACTATAAAGCTACACAGCACCTAAAACTATAAAGCTACACATCACCTAAGAATATAAAGCTACACATCACCTAAGACTATAAAGCTACACATCACCTAAGACTATAAAGCTGCACAGCACCTAAAACTATAAAGCTACACTGCACCTAAGACTATAACGCTACACAGCACCTGAGACTATTAAGCTACACAGCACCTAAGAAAAGACTATTAAGCTACACAGCACCTAAGACTATAAAGCTATACAGTACCAAAATAATTTGCACAAAATCTGACATTGTCAACAAAGACCACCAGTTTACCCTTTTATATTTCTTCTAGGTTTAAACAGATTATACTCATAAACTTGTATGGCTAATCTAACACATCCTTTGTGTTTCTAACATACGGAAAACAAGCAAAATTTCTGTCTTTCTTCTTCTCAAAAGGCAGATTTTTTTCATCGCACTAAAAATATAAAATAAAAAAACTGGACCTAGGATAGTGAAGTCTCTCTCTAACACTTGACTCCCCTACGGCTGTATCTGCTATAGGACCACCTTTACATTAAAGCAGTAAGGATAATTCCAATTATATATAGTACAATTTTCTGTGAAGTAGTAATGTCACGTAAATTAAAAGTTTCAAAAGGAAATCTCTCCAGCCTATACACATCTGGTGTAATGTCCAAACTCACCCGTAGGTCTTGTGATGTGTGCATGTGGCATTAAATCTTGTTACTTAAACATTGTTTTTGTCCAGTATAGTTCCTGGCGACTGCTACTTCCTCAGTCACGTGGTAAGCTGGGGCTGGCATGTAAAAACAAATGTCTACAGAAACCACCCAGCAGACGAACGCTGTAAGGCTGGCTACCATCAAGGGGACTAGTCTGATGAAAATGCGAATATGTGAATTTATTCCAAAGTGCAGTTATTAATACCTCACTTGGACAATTTTTAATTTTTTTAAATACCCACCGCTTCTTATGGTATAAATACATGCACGAACTATTAGTGGGCACTGAATCAAGGGACACTGAAATCTAGTACATTATGTTTTTGAATTCCCACTATATAAGTTGGAGCATGAACAAGTTAATGTCAGATAGCACTGTGTGATGAACGTGTTAAATGTATCAAAACAACTTGCTATTCATTTACAATAATAATATTTGGAAACTTGGCTTGCTTGTCCTACCAGATTTTAACCAATGGCAGACGCCGCTGCGACAAAATGAACTTGTCTGTTCCACTGGCCACGCCTCTAAACCACACGAGTCAGCCCGGTTCCGTGTCCCACCTCCAGCTTCAGCCCAATTAGACCAGCCCCCACCATTACCCATACAGAATCCACATCCTCCTCTCAGATCTATTGTACCACCTTCCCGTCCACAGAATATTATATACAAACCATCTAACGATCTTGCGCAACAAAGCCAGTCATTATCTCCTAAACTGAAACATATTCGTGATACGCCTCCTTCAAATATGAGAAGGCAACCTCAGCAGCCACAAAGAGAAATACACCATCCGCCACTGAATCCACAGCGGCCGTATAATCAGCTCGCCAGGTCATCTTCGGAACATACTGACCCAGTCCCCATGAGAGATTTCATCAACCAGCCGCAGCAAGATCTCAAATCGCCACCTATGTCAGAGGGTCGTTCTGTCAAACAACAGTTTCAAGATTATGAGAGGCAACGCAAACAAGAACAACAGCACTCGCAACAAAATATATCATCTTACGATCAGCATCATCGTCAAGAGCAGCAACAACATCCACCCCAGCTTTATTCACATCCGCATAAGCCAGCCAGACCACTGCAACATAGTAACCCTCTCTCCCCACCCTTCCGAAGACATGAAGCACCACATACCTTCCAAGGCTCAGATTCCCCTCTCCAGCCTTCTAAAAACATTTACCGACCTAGCACCTTGAACGAGATCCTACACTGCGGTTCCCCTACCCCTTCCTTGCCTGGTGACTTTCTCAGACAAAAGCAACCCTCTCCCACTCCGTCCGTGACCTCAACCTCTAGTGAGCATGTCTTGAGTGGAGGGCGTGGTCGGTCAGGCAAGTCAAGAGGCATAAATCTCTTCTTCAAGCAGCAGGAGAGACTCGCCGCCATGGGCGCTGATGTCCAAGGTAGCAGGAGTTGTCCCTGTTTCTCATTTCACCTCCATCGCATGAAGAGGCCTTTCTTACTGTCATTTACTTGCTCTTCATCCAGACGAAAGACATCATGAGTGCGCTGCCATCATTTCGTAGCATGAATCATGTAGAAGTGAAATTAACCCAGTTTATGAGCAACTTAACTTCTTGCGTGCAGTGTCGTTTATACATTTCACTTTAATGGGAAATGCCACGGTAAACGTAAATAGGTAAAGTGAAGGTACTAGAACAAATGACACAAAAGTGCCTACGCTACGTAACAAGGCCTTCTTCAGGGACAAACTAACAAACGCAGAAGGTAATAAAAATGAGATCTAAGTTAAATACATACAAATGATACATCCAGAAAATGGAGATATCCGATGTCTCTGTCACCGGTTCCAGTGGGGACAAAATGGCCACTCGAAAGAATCCGGTTATGACTAACGCGCATGGATACAGTTAAACAGTAGGAAATAAAGGAACTACTCATCATCATCATCAGTTGCCATCTCCACAACGAAGGTTGGCTGTAATGGATCTCCAACGTCTTCTGTCTCTTGTCTTGATGGTGCACTCTGACAGACTCTTTCCTGTCCATCTCTTGATGTTGTCTTCCCACTTATAGCGCTGTCTTCCCCTTGCACGTTTGCCTTCAACTCTCCCTTCTGTTATGGTCTTCTGCAAGGTGTTATGCCTTTTTATGTGGCCAAAGTATTTTAGCTGTCGAACTTTGACCTCCCTCATTAGTTCTCTTTTCATACCTAGATTTTCTAGGACCTGCTTCTTCGCACATACTCAGACGTCTGCTTGAATATGTTCAAAGAAAGCAGTGTTCAACTTGAGGCTGTTTGCATCTCCATAGAGTTTTTCTCCAGGAATGGTACTGGTGTCGGCCATATGTGCTTTCTCTGTTCCTCATATGTTGGCCATCTTTGAAGCAGATGTTCAGCTGTCATTTTATCAGTGCCACAATTATACTCAGCAGTGGGTTCCTATCTTTAGCTTGTTGAATAAATGGTATCCCAAACTGTTGTGGCCCGTGCGGAATCTGAAAATTACCACTTGTTCTCTTCTGCTGAGCTGGCAGTATGCATCATTTTGTGTGTGGCCTGGATGCACTGCATCCCATTTGTTTCTGTATCTCATTCTGATAAAACTCTTTGCCTCTTCCAACGTTATACTTGTATCAGGCTGAGGTAGCTTTCCACCTTCCTGTGCCAGTCTGTCAGCCTCTTCATTGCCCGGGGTTGCTACTATGAGATGGGATCTATTGTATCACAGCTCTTTTGAATCGTTGACATAGTTTGTGAAGCATTACTCTTAGGTCATCCAGGTCCGCATTATTCTGGCTCTTCAGCGTTGTAATTACTGACAGTGCGTCTGTGAAGAAAGCAACTAGTCTCTCTGTGCTTTCCTCTGTCATTAGAACCTCTGCTGCAGTTTTCAAGGCCTCTGCCTTTGCTCTGAAGTTACTTGCCACTGACAGTTGTGTGTGTGTGCGTGCGTGCGTGTGTGTGTACGTACTTACGTACGTACGTACACACCGGCGCTTAAGCTCAAAAGGGCACCTCCACCAAATAAAGGCATGAAATAAAAAAGCAGCGACTGGGCGGAAAGGCGAGTGGGGAAGATTCTTATTGGAAATGGGAAGTCTGGAATTCAGCTTCATTCGTTCATAGTTTTGACACAACGAAATAATGTAAAATATATGATGATTACAGGAATAATGTTGTTTGGAGTCATTATTGTATTAAAACACCGCTTCTGTTAGAAGAATCACAACTTAACACGCTTTTAGTTTTGGTTTAGCCTAATGTAACGCTGCCCACCATGTTTCATATATTTGTGTAACGTACACTAATAAACACAACGCAAATGTACTGCATGGTGTCTACACTTTCATTATATCCTGCTTAATAACTGTAACGACGATTAACATTGATATATGTGTGTGTGTGTGTGTGTGTGTGAAACACATTAGTTTCTTGACCTTTTCTTTGTCTGACCAAGCTTGCGTCATTATTTTGTAGTTTAGTACACACTATTCCAGTCTTCCTTTCTTCATTTTATTTCAGGGAATCTTAAAGTCCCTTGTTTTATTTTTGTTGTTTGGTTTTGTCATACCTTGATCTCCGCCAGTATTACATGTTTGTGTGTGTATGTGAAAACGAAAATGGTGTACATCATCCATTCATTTTATTTCGCGAGTACTGGTTGCTGTTTGGACGCTTCAAACGATTATCTTTCACATGCATCGTGCTCTTCAAATTAATATATTGTTTCTCATATTATTTTAAGTTAGTTCGGTATAAATACCAGTGATTCGCACATATGTCCTGTATTTTAAAATTCGAGTCTATGAAAGCCTGTTTTGTAGCAGATAACTCCTACTAATATTACCTCCCCTATTGTCTAGTATTATTATTATCTTCCGTGTCACTTTGTTGTTACGTGCTATGCTATCAATTTGTTACAATGACTCTCAATCCACAGTAACTAAGTCGACATATTAGTTATATTTGCCCATGTTTAACTTTGAGTAAGACTTTAATTTCTTATCTTTTAGATAGGTATTAGGGACCGAAGACGCAGCAAACGAGATGAATGCAGTCAGCGACCCATACCTTGACTGCTTGCGTCAGGGTCAGCGAACCAGAGCTGACCGAGACCCTACTCCACCTCCAAGTGGTGGTCCTGGAAACAGGCTGCATTACTGCAGTCTGGCCGAGAGAGGAGGGATCGAAAAGGGAAGGCAAACCCGGTCCCAAAAATGCCATGCTGAAATGGGATGTGTCTGGCCGAAAGGCGCAAATATCGCAGCTTGCTGTAAACGGCGACACAACGTAACAAACATCCTTTTCAGGACGAACGCAGAAAATGAAGAAGATAGGTATTAAGGTTTGCAAAATGATTAAAATATTATGACTAAAATTGATGATGAATCCATTGTCTGTTGAACGTCTTTCATGAACACTTAACTTTGATCTACACCAGACATTAAGCTTACAGAGGGACAGTCAGCCAACCAGGGAAGAAGAGGCAGTGCTATAGATCATATTTTTTCACCGCTTTCTCGAAGCAAAAGTCTGCAGAGCTCACCCACTGTTCACGAGAAGAGCTTTCCACAAGCCATACCGGGACCCCGAAGGTTATCGGGTCAAGCGCATGAGTTTGGCCGGGATGTTAAAGTGTGGAACCCATCTTCTCGTAGTATCAGCGTAGATGCTGGTGCTAAGAGAATACCCATAAAGGTCCACCACGCTGGACCAAGTAACCCAAGACCTAGCAATAGCATACCTCAACAACGTACCCGTCGTTACAGCGAGGAAGATCAGTCTTCTTTGTCTGGGGCGGGACCAGGTTCTTCAAAACTTTCGTCGTCATGGCAGAGCTCTCAAGATGGTTATTACCCGTATGAAGAAAGCAGGGGAAAAGACTTTGGACACGGGTCATATGCTACTCTCCCAACCAAAGGAAGCAGACAGAGAGCTCACCGTGAACCTTTCGACCAGAGCGACAAAAGTAGAACAGATTTTGACTTCAACAGTCCCTACTCAACACTCCCAACCATCAAACCCCTGAGATCAGGCAGTATCCAGCAAACTATCAGTGAAATAGATCCATCAGAAGACAGTCAGCAAATTAAATCCAGTCATAGTTTTGACTTTGGCCAAAATCGTAGAGACCTCGAACATACTCTAGACTACAAAGATTATTCTAAACCTCTGTATGCAAACACAGACTTTGGTAACCTGCGACAGTCTTCTGTTAGTAGCCAGGACGACGGGCATTCTCCGCACTCAGACAATGCCGTATCTAGTTCAGACTCTAGGGACACTATAATCGCAAAAGACGAGAAGTCGCCTGCAGAATCGCTGCCTGTAGACATACCCATTGAAATGAGGTCTCAAGAGAAACCGGCAGTTGCAGCTAAACCAGCAGTGTCAACAAAGCCAAAGATGATCCCAATAACTGTGGTACACGAGCAGCCGTCACAACCATTTTCAGCTTCATCCCCATACGAAACCTCGCACAAAGGTCCTAGAGGTAACGTTTTTCTTTAAGAATGGTGCATGAAGTCCTTGCATCATTTACCAGGATCCGAGGTCTCTTAATCAGCATGATAATTGAGTGACTACACATTTGGTTTTTTTTTTTAAAAAGTGATTCTTATTTTCTATCGGAATGCGAGGGTCCCAGTATTACTTTGCATGCTAATGGGGCGAGATGCTTTAACAGATGTGAGCCGAATTGGTAGTTCTATAATCGAATTGGTAGTTCTATAATCGGCATGGTACCTGTCAGGACTTCAGTGTGATTTCATTAACCACACATTGTTTCCTACATCAAAAGCTGACCTAATCTTAATATGTGGCATGCACCGTCAATACACCAAAGCATCGAATTAATTCATTCATTCGTGAATTCATTCATCCAGTCATTCACCACCATCCAACTCCACAAGGAGCATAGGCTGTCAACAAACTCATACAGAAACATGAATGAGAATGTTGTATTAGAATGTCAACATTGGTTTGTTATTATAATAAACGACTAACACAGTTGTATTTTCTTTATTTTTTATAATTATTTGTTTTAAAATGATACTTGTAAAGTAACGTTAACTTCATTTTCTTTGTGTGTGTATGTTTTTTTTTAATGAATTAAGCATGTATGACTTAACAAGTAAAGAAATGTGTGAGATGATTTATTTGATTGTGTACCCTGTTTTTGAGTTTATTATTTGCTTTGCTAAATTTATCTAAGTGATTACTCATAATGTTTATGTAGTGTTTATCAAAGCTTTGCCATTGGTAAAGTCGTCTTGTTTATCCCTGTCCATGTCTTGGGTCTCTGCCACAATAACCACACTGCCATACATTGACAAATCTGGTAGCTAATTTATTCAGTTGGTCATACGGGGAGACAAGCGTCATCGTATTTCAAGTAGGTCATACAACTGCACAGTTCATGTAAAACATATTTGTACCAGTTCTGTCAAATACATTTCATCTATAATTAGCGGTATACAATTTAAGAATAGAATAGTGTGAGATGCTTTAGAAAAAAAATACAACTTAATATGACACTCTAGAAAACATATTTAAAAAACAAATAGAAGTTTTGGCGGGGCACGCCTATTTCAACCTAGATACAAGGTCCGTCGGTTATGTTAGGGCGTATGTCCAAACATAAAAGACCTTGTTGTCTTCTGTGTGTTTCCCCCCACTACAAGTTAGAGTAAGAGCCGTGACATAAGGATAATTGTAATACATCTAAACCGGACTAACGATGCTTTCAATGGAAAACTCACGGAGGAACGAGCAGGATTCGAACAGGAACGTCGTGTTCAGTATCATAAGACCTAGGAATTGTCACGGAGCAATCAAATGACAATATGTCACCTTTGTGGACTTTGGCAAAAAACAATTGTGGTACCGTACTTTGTAAAGTAATGAGACTTTTGATATCAGTGAGAAATTTATTAAAATCATTGCAGACTTCTAACAAGAAGCCATCTGCATAATTATCCACTAAGCTCAACTTTCAGAAAACCCTTGACAGTAGACAGTGTGGTCAGACAAGGATGTCTGCGTTTTCTTACGATCTTCCTCGTGATAATGGACAAGTTGATGAGACTAATAACGAAAGGAGAAAAAAAAACACACACACACCATAAATACAGCGAATACACGACAGACGACATGGATGAGCTGCGGTCTCTTCATCGAAGGTCAGCTGTGCGGGATCTTCATTTTCCATATGACGTATGTCTTCTGTCAAATAAACAAGGGCAACGAGGAAAAGACAACTAGAATAAATAATAGAAAAACAGATCCGATAAGATCAGATCCGATATAAGATCAATGACCCGATGATTGCAGAAGTGCACAGCTTTAGCTATGTGGGGAGTAACGTCGAATTGTGGATATCCGTGACAGGATTAATTATGTCAGATTTGTCGTCAGCTCCCTTGACAAGTCCTGAAATCTGTATCTGTTTCTCAGAACAATGAAACAAAATGATCTGCGGACCTGTATTCTCATGTTTGTGAATGAATGATGCCGTCTCCCATTACGGCGCTCTGTGCAGCCACTACAGTTGGCCACCACGGAGGAAGCCTGTATCACAACATTTATTGCGGTTTTAAAGTGGTGGTTTTTGCAGCAAACTCCGCCTAGGCCGGTCCCAAGCCCGGCTGAAAAAGGAGGAGGGCGGCCTGCATGGAGGCCGTAAGGAGGCAGCCCCTCCACCATGCAAAGGCACAACAGGCTAATCACCTCCTTGCTTTAAAACACGATTACGCGAACTACAAGAGAGAAAACCGGACTGATTCTAAAGGCGACGGAACTGGAACGGACTACGACTTATGGAACACAAGAAGTATAAATGGGAAAGAAGAGGAGCTGGTGGAAGAGATGAGGAAAGCAAAATTAGAAATCCTGGCTATAACGGAAACAAAGAAAAAGGGACAAGGAGTCATGGATCTCGATGACAATACGCTGCTCTACAGTGGTGTACCCACGTCTGAAAGAGCTAAAGGGGGCGTGGGTTGCATTGTGGCCAAAAACCAGAAAGATAGTATCAAGGGATGGAACTTTGTCTCGGAGCGCATTATGGTTGTAAAACTAAAAGAAGGAGAAACCATAATCAACCTGGTCATATAGTGTATGAGCCAAATGAGGATGAGAGAGCAGAGGTCAAGGAGGAATTCTTCGAGCTGCTTCAAAGGACAGTGGATGACTGCCTAGATGAAATTATCATGCTCGGAGATTTCAATGCCAGAGTTGGAAATGACCATGCTATATGGGGTGGAGTTATCGGAAGATATGGAGAAGATACTCTTAATGGCAATGGAAAGCGACTCCTTAGATTCTGCAGTGAGCAGAATCTGATCATTACAAACACAAAGTTCCCCCATAAGCGCATACATGCATACACTAGATGTGAACCAACTAAGAATGAGAAGTCAGTGATCTGCTATGCCATTGTTAGGAGGAGCTCATTCAAATATGTCCGGGATGCTAGAGTCTGGAGGGGGCCAGAGATTGGAAGTGATCACTACCTTCTTACAACCAAAAGAACAACTGAAATTTGTTGCTCAGCATAGGAACTGCCCAACATCACGCAAGAAACCAAGTAAACAAACGGGAGAAATGAGCATTAAGACCTACAAGCTGAGAGAGCCAGAAATTAAGACCAGATATCAGGGCCTGATTGCTACAGCGGTGAGAAACACAGAAGAACAACCTGATGACTTGGAAACCCTCTGGCTTAAATTCAAGGACACCATAAAGACAGCTGCTGCAGAAGCATGTGGTGAAGTCCGACTTGGGAACAAGAGAAAGAGGACACCTTGGTGGACAGAGGAAGTCAAAGAGAAAATAAGAGAATAAAATGGCATGGAAACAATACTTAGGAGCTAAAAACACAGTAGGACAAATAGAGAAATATAGAGAATATGTGATACTCAGAACAGAAGCAAAGAACAAGGTGCTAGCAGCAAAACAGAAGTCATGGGAAGAATTTGGAGAAAAGCTAGAAAAAAATGCGCAAGAAAACCAGAAATTGTTCTATAAGACCCTAAAGAACACGGGGAAGGAAAAACAATGCCCTCTCAAATTTATAAAGGACAAGCAAGGCAAATTGCTTACTGCCCCGAAGGAAGTAATGGAAAGATGGAAAGAATATTTCTCAGAACTCCTTGATGGTGAGCAAGGTGAAGCATCAGAAATGATAACCACTAGCACAGAAGAGGAAACCAATGGTGATGAAGATGACATAAAGATGGAAGAACTGAAGGCAGCACTGGAGAAAATCAAGATGGGCAAAGCAGCAGGGCATGATGGTATAACACCAGAAATGGTTAAGTACATGGGAGCATCAGGCGACCTATTACTCTTAAGGGTCCTACAGGCAGCGTGGTGCAACAAGACCATACCAAAGGATTGGGAGATTGCCATCATAACACCAATTTTCAAAAAGGGTGACAATCGACAATGTGGAAACCATAGAGGCATATCACTTCTCAGTGTCTCTGGTAAAATCTACTCTAGAACCCTAGAGCAGAGACTCCGACGCCTAGCTGAGCCACAATTGGATGAGGTCCAGTGTGGATTCCGAGCAAACCGAAGTACTCAAGACCTAATCTTCACACTCAGACAGCTGAGTGAAAAGGCTCTTGAGTATAAGAGTGAGATCCATCTTTGTTTCATAGATCTGGAAAAGGCGTTTGACAGGGTCCCCTGGAGCAAACTTTGGGACGGTTTGGCAAGGAAGAACATTCCAGCACCTCTGATTCATGCTATACAGAGCTTCTATAAGTCTTGCAGAAATTATGTGAGGACAGCAAACCATAAGTCAGAAGAGTTCAGGACCACCACTGGTGTAAAACAAGGTGATATCCTGTCACCTTATCTTTTCATACTCCTCATGGACGATGTTATCAAGGCATGTAAGGAGATAACAAGAAAGTATTCAGTGGGATACTGGAAGATGAGATAGGTCTGTATTTCACATCTGGCATTTGCTGATGATGTTGTCCTGATTGCTAAATCAGAGGCACATCTCCAATCCAACCTGCAAGTATGGAAGGAAGAGCTGGAGAAGAGAGGGATGGTCATAAGCAGCTCTAAAACAAAATCCATGGTGATATCACGAGAAGAAAGAAGACATCAGATTAAGCTGGGAGAACAGGTCCTGGAGCAGGTCGACCACTTTAAATATCTCGGAGCTATTATAGACCGAAAGGGAAGCATCAAAGAAGAGTTGGCCACTCGAAAAGCTGCAGCTGGGAGACTTTTTCAGGCCATGAATCGAGGATTCCTCAGCAAGAGAGAGGTTGGTAAGAAAACGAAGATGGCTGTATACCGCTCCACCTATGTCCCAGTCTTGACATATGGATGCGAGTCATGGGCAATGACTACAACCCACAAAAGCCAGATCCAAACCTCAGAAATGAGGTATCTGAGGAAGGTGGTTAAAGTAACAAGAAGAGACAAGGTCCGCAACCAGACGATACGTCAAGGCCTAAAATCTCACCCACTGCAGACCCAAGTAGAACAGTCCCAACTAAGATGGTATGGCCATGTCTGCAGAATGGGAGAAGATCGGCTACCACGACAAGCATGGGAAACAAAGAGCCAGGGATCCAGACCCCCAGGACGACCCTGAGTTCGCTGGGAGGACAACATTAGATAATCTTTGAAGGACCGAGGACTAGAATGGAACCAGGCCAGGAGGAAGACAGCCGATAGGATAGTCTGGCGCTCTCTCTTCCAAATCTCTACACCTCACGGTAGAAGGGAACGACTAAGTAAGTAAGTAAGGTTTTTGCAGCAGCTTGTTTTAAATGATAAGGCTGCTCAGTTGTGTATGCTTAGACTCAGGGCTCGTCGGTTATAATAGGGCGCATGTCCAAATATAAAAGAGCTCGTGGTCTGGTTAATTATAAAAACATGCATTATGTGGCAACCATACTGTTGTTTAGTTGATATCACACAACTAAGGTATGACATACAAAGTCTGCTTGTGTCTTGCTGGCTAATAACCACGTGCATGATGTTTTATATTAGAACAAACTTAAACAACTTATTAGCAGTAGCGGTTTCTGTCTTATTATATTTACATACTTAGCGATAATACTTTTCTCACACTCGTACCTTTCCAGTAGGGGGTTTCTCTTGCGGAGCTCAGGTATGAAAACTTAATTGATGTGTCACACGCTATCAAGTTTGTTTCCACACTTTGCTTTCTTGCCATGAACTGAGTGTCGTAGAACTTCATGCATCCTTAGCTGCTGACTGACAAAGCAGTCGGTGGCCATTACGCCTAGTGGTATCTTGCAGGACAGCAACAAACTCTCTTTATTGTGCTCGATCCATGGTCAACGTTTCGTACGGTGCCACATGTCTCGTTCATGTATTTCATATCCTAGAACTTGAAGTCTTTAACATATTTTTTCATATAGCAACGTATTATAATAATAAGACACATATGCAATCAACATGGTAATACTGTTATTTTATGTTTCTTTATTTAAACATTAAGAATTACACTTCTTGGCGTGTTATGTTGGCTTAATGTGCGCACTGCTACGTTTATTAGAACACAGTGTTTACTAACATTCATTTGGATGCTCCCTAAACTGTTGTCATTTGTATTCTCTACAGGAGTTGGTGGCCAGGATTCCTTTTCCACACTACCAGCATCCAAACCTAGTCAGCCATATTCGTTTTCTGGTTAGTAATTCTAACAATGGATAATGCTTCTGCCGATTTCGGCCCATATAAAATTGTTTAGTGATGTGTGGACGTTCATCTTCATCGTCCTCATCTACCGTCCGTGAGTAGGAGAGCATGGAGTTCTGGTCTGATAAATATGAACTGAGATCAGAGCCAGTTCTTTGGCGGTGCTACCGGTGCGATCGCATCGGGCGCGGACCTGCATAAAGTTTTAAAAGAACAAGAAAAATTAATTACCTGCTTGCGTAGAATAGTAGAATTGAAATGGTATGGCAAGGTCACCAATAAGGAACCGATGACAAGAACCAGACAAGTGCTTGTGGAACAAGAGATGAGAAGAAGACGCTGACGATGGATGGGACCCTAATTGAGGAAACCTGTTGATAGCATTACTAGGCAGTCCTTGTACTGGAATACATAGAGTAAGAGAGGCAGAGGTAGAATAAGAACACACGGAGAAGGGAAGTGGAGACAGAATTGGAAATGACGAGGATAACATGGAAATAACTTGAGCTGATGGCAAATGGCAGGAGCACTTGGCATGTATTTGTTGAAGGTCTATGCTCCTTGGGGAGCTAACGTGTATTGATTTGATTGATTGAAAAATGAAAGAGAACATTTCAAGTAGAAAATTATTTTCTTGCGTGAAATGGATCATTGTCCTTTACGTCTATCTTATTGCTTTTTTTAAAAAACAGTGCAAAGAGCGTCCATCTATAGTTCAACATAAATAAAGAAAAAGAAATACCTACAATCAAATATTAAAAACATAATGAATTATTTTGACAATTAGGGGAGGTTTGGTGCCATCACCCTGAAAAATGCCGAGGGCTGACTCTGGATGTGAGACTCTTAGACCGGCAGCTTTAACAAATGTGGGTTCAGTAGACTCGCCAGTATTTTAGACTAGATTCCTCAACAGACATACTGCGCATACTACGAGACGTGTTTCCAGCTGTACCTTGTATAATTTTTTTTTTCTTGACGAAAGAAACGGAACAACTTTTTGTTTACCTTCCAAATTTTTTTAAACTTGTGACCCTGGGGGTTCTGCCAGAAAGTTGTCTGTTTTATCTCCCCGTCAATTAGGATAATTTTAGCTGCTGTGAATATATCTTTAGTCATGCTGAAAGTATTTTCAGAGGATGGACTGCTCCAAATCTTTCATTCGTTGTATTGCACACCCATTTTAATAGATTCGCGGAGTACATTTTGTAAACTCAAACGTCAGTTTCCAAGAAGTTAGCAGTTTTATTCATTAATTAGCTCCCCTCGTTGATTCATTCATTCAATCTCGTCAGATTTGGTTGTCATTATTTATTTGCTCAGTCTCAGTTTCTCTTGTCTTTATTCCTTGTACTGTTTCTCATTATAATTGTTTTTCTTGTTTGTTATTCCTTCTTTAATAAAGAACAAGATCAAATAACTGCAGAAATGCCCGACTGAAGGATATGTAAATAAGTAAAAACAAAATAAATTCATATCTGTAGAAAGTCTAATCTAGATATATACCACAAAACGTTGTCCAGGACTTGGTTAAAGGTAAACATATATTTAATATAGGGAAGGTAATACAAATATTACCCCTTGTCCCCCCCCCCCCCCCCCCCCGGCTGATCCCTGAAGAGACAAATAACGAATAGGACTACTGCCCCTTGAGGCGACTAGTATGAGGTTGTGGATGGGGCTGGCAACCTCGTCATGTCAAATAAATGGCTATAGAAACCACTACATCAAGAGGTGCAGGCGACTACAGTGTGTCTCTATACTCTGTAAGGAGCGCAGAGGAGAATGATGATGATGATGAATACAAATATTAAGTGCAGTAATGGAATAGTAAAACACATATTACTGGTTGTAGAGGTAGTAAAACACATATTAAGGGTTGTAGAGATAGTGAATCATGGTTGTAGAGATAGTGAATCATGGTTGTAGAGATAGTGAATCATGGTTGTAGAGATAGTGAATCACATATTAAATGTTGTAGATATAGTAAATCACATATTAAGGGTTGTAGAGATAGTAAATCACATATAAAAGTGAAGTACTTATTAAGGGTTGTAGATATAGTAAATCACATATTACATGTAAACATTGTAGATGTTGTAAATCACATATTAAGAGATAGTAAAACACATATTACGTGTTGTAGAGAAGTAAATCAAATATTAGACGTTGTAGAGAGGGTAAACTACATAATAAACACAAGAGAGAGAGAGAGAGATAAAGAGAGTAAACGAAATATTCAACATTGTAGAGAGAGTAAACCAAATACAATTAATATTAAACGTTGTAGGATAGGATAAACCAAACCTGAAATGTTGCAGGGAGGTTACACCAAAGGTTAAGTGCTGTAGATAGGGTAAACCAAATGTTCAACTTGATATAGAAGGTAAGCTAAATATTAAACGTTGCAGACAAAGTAAACCAAAAGCTGAACGTTGTAGGCAAGGTAAACAAAATATTAAACGTTGTAGGGAGGGTAAACCAAATATTAAATGACGTGGAAGAGTAAACCAGATGTTAAATGTTGTAGGGAAGGTCAGTGAAATACTAAATGGTTTAGAGAGAGTAAACCAAATATTCAATATTGTAGAGTAGTTAAAACTAATATAGAACACTGTCAAAGAGAGTACTCGTGACAAGAATATAACAGAAAGCTCAGAACTTTCTAGACCTGGATTTACACGGCCGACTAGCGAAAGTCTGACGATGCTTTTAGAAGTTCTTATATGTGTCCTTGCTGTAAACTGACAAATGAATGAAAGTTTGAGAAACTATGAGGACAGCTGGAACACTTTTTGACGACGACAAAAGTTGATGGTAACACAGATGCAGGGAAGCAAAGAGAAAAGATACAGGACAGTTGTTAAACAAAAGAAACGGTCAGCATCAGAATTTCTTCTTCTTCTTCTTCTTTGATCCACTGTCACTGAGCGTCGGCTCTTGGTGACCAAACATCAGAATTTAAAACAACACTACAGACAGGCAGGTGTGGCCAGGCATGATCGCATGTGCCAGTTAACATGGAATTTTAAGAAGACCATTACTTAGCATTACCAGAAAAATGCCATTTGCTTAATGGAATGTTGACTCTCATTCAGCAGAAAGGCGGGCTAGAAGGTCAGCGCCTACCGCTTTCTGAGTACCATTTGCCATTTGCTATCCGGTAGTACTAAAGATACCAAGACTTTTTTCTCTTTCCCATATCATTCTCAAGTGATGTGGTCTTGGGCACTCACAAGAAACAATCAGTTGTTCTACCATTGTTACCTTACAGACATCCCTTAGTTCTGGTCGTGGGTGTTTTTATAACAATTACTTAGTTTTCAAGCGCCACAAGACATACTGTTGCAGTATATACTACTTGGTGTTTTAATGCAGGCTCGAGAGTCGGAATTAGCATAATAGCGTAATACCTGTCAAATCAACTTATCTTTATTTTATTAATTGTGTTTTTACGGCATAGTGATAAGTTCGGTTGGCAAAACAAAAGAAAAAAGAAGGATTTGACTAAAAGACAGTTTGATTACTACAAGTGTTTCATAAGTGCCCCAAGCCATCAAGACTGGACCAATGGAATCATGTTTTTAATTTATTATCTGTGCTCTTCTATAGACCAGGGCTATACATTTATAAGGTGGTGTTAATTACCAGTGTTTTCGTCAATAGAAACTCTTCTTCAGGTACATTGCTGACTGTCACCGGCGATCACATCCCTTCATTTATCCACTGCTTATTTACGAGAAGAGTTGGAGGTAGGGTTATTTGTTTCAGATCAAGGTTACATAGCGACCTCGTGTGCTGTCAAGTTGCGTTTCTGTAAGATTTTATTCTCGTCCTCAGTTAGTCTTTTCTCAATATTTTGTGCATATCTTTGAAATGCTGTTAATTTCCTTGGGGGAAAATCGTATTGGAGTTCGTTTTACAACAAACAAACAAAAAGTACACTAGAAACACGGGACGTTTCGGTATAATCCTTCATCAGCCAATCAGAAATAGGAAACAAAGACGAGAAACGTAGACAGGTTATGAGAGGACGACAATGAACACAGCAGACACGCGGATAAATGATTAACAACTAAAATGGTAAAGAAGAAAGCGAACAAAGCAGATAACAAATAAACATACTGAAGAAGAATCAAAACAAAACAGAGCGGACCAGAGATTTAAACAGTAAGAGAAAAGTGAAAATAACACAGCAGATAATAACAAATAAACAAGAAAAGTCTGGCCTGATAGAGAAATCTACAGCGATGAATGAGTGTTTATCAAGAGTGTTTACCGGCAGTAGTAAACCAAGATCAGTATTAACTTGCTTGTAATTCTGGCAAGAAATGTTTAAATAAAGTTAGAATGCCCACTATCTTCACATGAATAAAGATGTTCATTCCTTTGTTTTCTCTTTCTGCTGCGTCGTTGGCCTCCACTCATGGTCCCTTCTATTTGGTTATAGGTTACATGCTTTTGTGCATTACGCTGACCAATTTTCACAGGTTGTCGGGGGGGGGGGGAGTCTGCAGGTAAGGTTAATTTGCTGAAGGAAAAAAAAATATTTCTTGTCCTCAACAGTTTAACAGGGACTAAGACATTCATAAGATTGGGAGCTCGTAAACTTCAGGCCATGACATGCTAGTTACAGGCATGAGGAAGATGTGGGGTATAGGGAGGCTGCAGTTCTGTTTGGGGTTCCTGAAAATTTATGCAACGGGGGCACAGTTGAGGGGAAAGACATAAAAATGTGATGAGTTCAGGTACCCAACAAAATCCAGAGGTAGATGTCACTTCTGCTCCTAAACAGACTTAAGGAGCCATTTGTTTCTACACTGGACGTGTATTTAATGAACATGTAGTATTATGTGACTTGTCAGTTTCCCTGATCAGGTTAATGGCAATATCAGACACAAAAGATGACCCAAAGCTTTGGCTAGAGGGTTTAAAAAAAAAAACCACTAGGATTATTAAGTTGGACCAAGCTGTTGGTCATTATATTAAAAAAAAAAAATGCTATGTTGTCAGAATAACAAAATTAAGTTTAGCATTGCATATTTATCTCAGTTACTACACTTGTAAACTAAGTTTAAAAAGAACACTCGGACAGGAACACCAGGCAGTATGCAGGCGAGAGTTATCACTTCAACAGCCATCAATCCATTAACCAATCACTAGTGACCATAATCACTAGTGACTGGAGGAGGCTTCTGTTACTGAGCTCAGTTTATATACATTTCACCCAAACAAAAATGTATGAACAGTACCTACTGATTCAAAAACATAGTTCAAGAAAACAATAAGTGTATATGATATTATCACTTGGTAATTAAATTCTCTTCTAACGAACAACTGATGATAAAGATGATTTGAAAAAAAACTTGTAAAGATGACACAAGATCTTGGCATAAACTGATTAAAAGCATGTACTCCGTGGGGAGCTAAATGGAAAATTATGATTATGCTGACGATCAATATCTTGTTTAACAACTTCTTCTTAACCAGATTTCTTTAAACATCAATTATTTTCCAGATAAACCAAATGAGTATCGCCAGAACGGACCGGCTTCCAATGAATTCCATGGCATAGGCCATTCTTCACAAAGATCAGGTATACTTTTTATGATGACCTGGCTGGCATATTGTGTATCAATTTATAAATGACAGATCAGGTGACCAGTCAAGTTACATCATAGAATTTGTATTGGCCATTTTGATCATTTGTTAGTCTCAGATTGCTAAGGTAGCTTATCTGTGTTAAATTACTTAGCTTGAATATCTCCCTCAGATTGATTAATGTTTTTTATCTTTCTAAGATTTTTACGTTGTTTAACTGTTTCAAACTGCTTGTTTTGCTTATTTGTTTCAGACTGTCAGTTTCAAAGTGTTTGTTTCTTTATCAGTTCCAAACTGTTTTTGCTGTTTATCTGTTTCAAACTGTTTGTGTTGCTTATTTGTTTAAAACTGTTTGTCAGCTTCAAAGTGTTTGTTTATCACTTCCAAACTGTTTTTTGTTGTTTATCTGTTTCAAACTGTTTGTGTTGCTTATTTGTTTCAAACTGTTTGTCAGCTTCAAAGTGTTTGTTTGTTTATCAGTTCCAAACTGTTTTGGTTGTTTATCTGTTTCAAACTCTTTGTGTTGCTTATTTGTTTCAAACTGTTTGTGTTGCTTATTTGTTTCAAACTGTTTGTGTTGCTTATTTGTTTCAAACTGTTTGTGTTGCTTATTTGTTTCAAACTGTTTGTGTTGCTTTTTTGTTTCAAACTGTTTGTGTTGCTTATTTGTTTCAAATTGTTTGTCAGCTTCAAACTGTTCATGTTGTTTATTTGTTTCAAACTGTTTGTTATTTATGTGTTTAAGAATGCTTTATTTTCACAAGTTCTTTGAGTTGTTCATCTGTCTCAAACGGTTTTGACTGTTTAGCTTGCTTATTTCTCAGACCCGTTGAAGTTGCTTCTTTTCTAAAATAGTTTTAGTTTGCATATATATCCCATTTTGTTTAGGTTGCTTATCAGTCTTAAACTGATTATTCAGAAGAGTATAAACTAGATTTTCCTTAAATTGTATATTTTTGATGCAGTGTATGAATTTGATGTTTACAGTCATTAGCAGTGTCTATTTCTCTGTGATGGTGACTGCATGATCTGTGAGGAGTAAAAAACGTAAGGTGATGAGGATATACATATGTTTTACGTTACATAATAAAACAGTATTAAGTGGTGCAGCTCTTTTTTTAAAAAATAAATATTATAGGTTTCTCATTATAAAATGTTGTATCCGGTTTTTGTGTGTGTTCTTGTCTTAAAATAAAAATGTGGTTAGGAAGTTCATCTCATGTATAAAATGTATAAACAAAAACCAGAAATGTAAGTACAGGAGGGTTTATTTCAGACACCTGGGAGCTTGGTTCTCAAACACTTCCTGCTAGGTCAAAGACAGAAGGTCGTGAGTCCAAGCCCTCCCCACCTGAGTCATCATTAAAGAATATAGCCGCTGTCTGGAAGCCAGGAGGTGCTTCAGTGCCTGCTAAGAAGGAGTACAGGCCTGTTAGACTAGACACGAGCAAGAAACCAGTGGGCCAGAAGTCACAAGAGCAGGTATCTGTGTTACCAGATTGTAAACATATTTTTCAAGATTATTCTGCTCGGTCAGTGTTCTTTAGGGTGGCACTGTTGCTAGTGTGGACTGCAAGCAAAGAAGCGGTTGTGCTTTAAAGTTTGCTGTTTTTATTCATATCATCTTGACTTACAAAGTTGTTTTAAACATTTTTGCCATTGACTTTTTCTGTCTGGCTTACTTCATCATCACCCTTCAGCTCCCCAAGGAGCATAGGCCTTGCTGTCCTGTGCCATTACATCAAGGTCTGTCTCCAGTTATCTTCTCCATGTATGGCCAGTAGGTAGAGTTGTATCATCAGTAAATTTCAATCTATATGTTTATGTCCATATAACCACTGAGTAGATCTGCATTATAATGAAAACACTTATATATGTGTATGTAAATATGTGCTCACCCATTTGATTGTGCCCATTGTCTTTATCTTTCAGGGGCTACCACCGCCAGAAGACTCATTTGCCTGGAAATCTATCCCTCGTACAGAATCTACCAGCTCTCTTCCAACATACACCCCCTTGGACCTCTCCTCAGACTCTGTCTTCCAACAGTCACCATCCCAACCATCAACAACAACAAATTTGTCAGCGTCTTTAAAAGCAGATCTTCCAAACAGCCAACACATGAATGGAGACGCTGTAGACGATGACAATCGACTCCCTCCAACACAAAGCCCATATGTAACCTTATTAAAGAAGAGCCGAGGTAATGAAAGTGAAAAGCCAAAAATTTGAATTATTTGTTATTTTGTGTAACAGTTTTTGTTTTGTGTATTAAATATGTTGCTATGTTGTATTTTATGTGTTTTCTAGAATCAGACCAGATGGTCAGAAATCTAGCGGATGCTGAATGTGTTGTTCTATTACTTTTGCCTTAAAGCTGGCTGAACAGAAGCTTGATTTAGTGTGCATTTTGTGATATATGTTGCTTATTTCATTTGATTATATAAAAACTCCATGTTTTCAGAACTAAAATTATTGGAAGAAGCCAAGATTCAGGGTAAGAAAACAGCCACAATGCATAATTTACATACATATTCAGTTCATGAATTCTGAAGTAAATGCAGTCAGGAATGATAATGATAATGATTCTTATAAAATAATCCATGAAAATGAAATATTCCATGATTACAAATTGTATAATTAATAAATAAAGCAAACAATTGTTAAAAAACAAAATGATGCATGTCATCAATCTTTTATGACTGTTTATCCCTGAAGCAAGACATTGGTTTCTGAGTTATAAAGTGTTGGCTCCTAAATTGTTGCACATGGTAATGTCTAGAAATTAAAACTGAATTCAGTGAGTAATGTGAATAAGGCATGTAAATTATGCAGTCTAAAGGCAACATGGTTTTAAAACTTGTGTAAGAACACTATCGTATGGCAAACCATAAGCCCTTTATTATTATTGTCTCAGCTTCTTTCTCTTTGCAAGACCCTGTAAGTTTGGCAATTTGTACGTACGTGTAAAAGGTTATGTGGTAACTCATACTGAAATTGTTGGCCTGACAAGTTAAATCTGACTTATCACCCGTCTTATGACTCCCACCACTGTGTTGTTTTTTGTGTTATTTTTTTAAATTTACATTTTTTAATTGTGTGAATGTGTGTGTGTGTGTGTATATCTTTATATATATATATATATATATATATATATATATATATATATATATATATATATATATATATATATATATATATATATATATATATATATATATATATATATATATATATATATATGGCCTAAAAACCCAACCCCTGGGAGAAGATCAGCTACCATGACAAGCATGGGAAACTAAGAGCCAGGGCTCCAGATCAACCCAGAGGCCGCTGGGAGGACAACATTAGACAATCTTTGAAGGACCGAGGACTAGAATGGGGCCAGGAGGAAGACAGCTGATAGGATAGTATGGCGCTCTCTCTTCCAGACCTTTACACCTCACGGTAGAACAGGAACGACTAAGTAAGTATATATATATATATATATATATATATATATATATAATGTTTTTTAAATCATCCCATTTGTTTATGAGCCATTCAACCCCATCAGTTAATGTTTTCAGACACACCACTTCTTCATGATCTACTGCACATTCGTCATCGAAACAAAAATGTAAATTTGAAAGCGCATGTAATGTTTAACCTCATGAGGTTTATATATTTGTCACATTTCAAATTTTTGACACTCAAAATCTCTATATTCCACTCATAGAAAAGTGCAATATTACTGGCAGCAGCTTTTCATCATACATTTTAAAAGTTGACTGGCATTGACCCAGCTGATTCTATATTATAACCATAAATAATGTAAAAGAAAGTGGAAAGAATTTCATTCAAGTAAAGGAAATAATATTCTGAAGGGGCTGGTGTCAGTTGGTGAATGATGATGTGTCTATTTAATCATAATGTGTCTTAAAACAACAAGGTTTATCTGCTATGCCAAGTACTTAGCTAGTCTTTTGTTTTAAACACAGCTGTAGCAACAACCAACTTTCTCATGAGCTTCACATTGGGTTCTTAAACGTAAAGTATATGTATTTTATTCAGAGATGAATTTCACTCGATGGCAGGTGACAGCAGTTCTGAAAAATTAATATTCTGTTATGACTTAAAATCATAAAACAAGTATAGAAAAAAACTAGTTTCAGGAATCTGCTTTACTTGTTGTTAACATGTGCACTAAAAATACGCCGCAAGTAAATTGTCCATACATTCTACTGTGTAGAATAAATGTCGATGGCCTAATTATCATTAACCAGTAATTCTTCATATTGTTCACAAGTTTATATTTTTTTTAATACGGAACTTTTGGTCTGTTATTTTCCAGTTTCCTTAACTGCAGTTGTGAAGAAATATTCATATTAAATAAACGTTAAATAGATAAAATGTACTCTTGTAAAGAATACTTACATCCATTTAGTCCCAACCTTTTATGATCCTTACATCTATTTTGTCCTGCCATTCATCCCACTATCCGTGTTATGAATATTTTATGTTTTATGTATCATTTTACTTGCATCCGCCGTATTGTTTATTTTACTTGATATCAGTTATAAATTAAATTATTAATACATTTTGTACTGTAAATTAAAGTATTAATTTGACAATATTGGCATAGAAAATGTCTCTTAGACCAGTACAGCAGGATCCAAGTTTGGACAAAACTAGATTTTTAAGGCAGAATAGTTGTTGTTGCAGCTAACTTGATTTCTATGGTATCCTTGTTTTTGGATAGGAATCACTGAGAAAATATCTCACATGTTTCCAACCTTTCTTAGTATATTGTATATGACTACCATCAGGGTTATGCTGTATTATGTTAATGTATAGATATATGTTCTGTCTATAATCTCAAACTCACAAATATGATTTACAAGTACTTTCCAAGCTTATTATGTAGTTTGTCTTGTAATCTTAGTTGCACCAGCTGCTGTCTTGTTTTCAGTATACCATATTTTAGTGCACCTATTAGATAAAGCTGTGCTAGAAGCCATGTTCTCTCTTTCTGTGTGTCTTTATATCTCTCTTTTTGTTTTGTTTTTCAATACTGAGCTTGTGATATCTGGCTGTGTTTTAATGAGCACAACTAAATGGCTGTACATTTCAAAATTTGCTAGTTGACTTTTCTTGTATTTGTTTTTGTGTGTCAGTGACCATTTATAAATCTCCTTTTTGTTTAAAATTTGTGCTTTCTACATTAATATTTATATACTTGCTAGTAGATATTGCTTCTGCTTTTATTTATATTTTTGTTTGTTAAGGGATACAGAGGGGAATTGTTGTCTGGTGTAATTTGTAGGGGAAATGTATATTTTTTGTTCATGGTTTGTATTGTGATATTACAGTAATGTGTTTAAAGTATGACAACTTGATTTACATGATAATTAGATGGACTGTATGAAATTATCTGCACTTAGCCATCATAATTGGTTTCACAGATTTAGAGAGCAGAAACATATGCACATATTCAGCTTCTATGTCATGTCCTTCAGTTGCCTTAGCTCTGAGCAACAAATCTCACTTGACACCATAACCAGATAATACAATTTTAATTTAATATGATTTAATATTTTTGCTGAGTCAGTCAAGTCTGTAGGTGATATGTTTAAGGTTTTTTTTGTTTTTGGCCTAACAGGGGAAAAACATCTGATGATCGCTGTGTATAAAATCATGATTTTACTTGTTTCATTCTACACTACTGTTCCTCATGAAACACTCAATATTCATGATTATGTCCTGTCAGTTGTAAGGAGTGCACATATAAGACTGTTTAGGGCACAGCAGTTGATTAATGTTACCTTACAGGAGCCCTAGCCAGCACAAGTTAAACTACTTCTTCATTTCTTCACAACAGCACAATAATCCTTGCACAGATAATGCATTCATAATGTGTGCATTAAGCTACAGACGTTCATAAGTGGTGTTTGTGTAGATTAATAGGATTGAAATGGTATGCCAAGATCACTAATGCTGAACTGATGACACAAGCCAAAGAAGTGCCAGTGGAACAAGAGATGAGAAGAATATGCCGACAATGGATAGGACACACACTGAGGAAACATGTTGCTAGTATTAGAAGGCAGTCCATATTCTGGAATCCCCATGATAAGAGGGGTAGAGGGAGACACCAAAACACACGGGGAAGAGAATTGGAGACAGACATGAAAGGAATGAGGAAGAGAAGGAAAGACACTGTTCTGATGGCACAGGACAGGAAGACTTGGTATAAGTTTCTTGACGGCCTATACTCCTTGGGAAGCTGAAAGTTGATGAATAAATATATACATTATTTTCCTGCCCCAAAGTTGCAAATAGCGTATTCAGTACCACTGTATTCTCATAATGCAATCTGACTTTCAGACACAGAACAATCTACAGAACTGGAGAAAATGAAATTTGTAGGCAAACCAATAATAGTACAAGATGGTAAGATATAAATTATCCAATCAGCATCTATTTTGGCTTGAGGAGGTGTGGCTTATTAATTCCTTACCACAAATCTTGCCTTAACCTTCTGGAGAATTTTTCATTTTGCCTTATGAATATAACATTTCACTCACTGCTTGAAATCATAAACATATCGGTTACACAGATTTGTACACAGCCCTTCCTTGATAACCTCATATTATGAAAAGTGTGTTCTTAGTGTAGTGAGTGTGTGTATGGACACTTAACACAAAGTTGTTTGACACCTTCATAGAGAATCCAACAAAATACTATGCTTCAGATTCTGTTTTGTAATTTATGTTATGATAAAAGGTTTTATTCTGTGTGACTTTCCTGTTTGTATGATAAGATAGTGTAACTGAATTGATAACCATAACATTGTTAGAATACTACAACAAGCTGCCTTAATGTTTGTCATGGCAACATTTGCTACCAGATTTCACAATACTGTAAAAAGTATTAATAATGTAATAATACCTGGGCATATTAATCACAATGGATGGAAAATGCATCTCAGAAGTGAAGAGCGGAATAGCTCAGGCAAAAACAGCATTCTATAAAGTGAAGAGTATTTTATGCAACAATTCTTTGTCAGTGGAAGTAAGACAGAGAGCTCTTCAGCGTTATATACAACCAATCCCTCACATTTACTGTTCCATCATAACTAAAAAGTGTCACTTAAATTTTAAAGGCATTAATAATTTTTTTTTTAAATGTACAGTAAAAGAATTTGAAAAGAATCAAATGAAGCTGCTTGAAGCAGCCTATTTCAAATATATTTGAAGTGGGTTGAAGGAAATACTTTAAATAAAGTGTAGTGGAAGCACTGAAAGCAAACCATAATTGAAGCATTTAAATCAGATTATAAAGGAAACATTCAAATTTGTATACAAAGGAAAACACTTGCAGTTGAATGCAAAATAGTTTGAGATGTTATATAATAGCAACCTTATCCTAGAGTAATTAAGCTTATAGAACATGTTTGTCTATTGTCTCTTATTTGGTAATATATTTTTTTCACTTGCCTTACTGCTCCTTATGGAGCCTCTACTGCATCTTGCTCCCCTGTGCAGAAAGCCTGCATCAAGCATTTATATGTTCCTGCAATGGTAGTTAGCAGTTGGTATTTTTGTTTCCAAGCTCAGGAGTGCTGACGGTCACTGTCCCGAAAGACTGCGCGTGGTGATCCCTGTAACGGGCCCTCCCAGTTCATTGGTTAGCGAGGTAGTGGTTTGGTGTGTGTTTGGCTCCTGTGTCTGTAAATCGCAGCCCCGGTCGTGATGTGAGCAAACCGTCGCATCTCCGTATCGTGGCTTGACAACAGTCTCGAAAAAGGCCCCGCTCTCGCAGTGAGTCGTGGGCCGACAGTCAGTAAGCCGGTATCGCTTTCAGCCCGCTCTGTCTGACTAGGGGAACGTCTTGTCGGCAGGCGACCAGTGGTTCTCACAAGAATAAAATCGCCGGGGCCACCGGGATCCGCTCTGCACAGAGCGCTGTCTCCCTCCCCGCACGAGAGGTCTAAGAAGAAGAAGACGCACGTCTGTCCAGGCAGTTATCTGGTTGATCCTGCCAGTAGTCATATGCTTGTCTCAAAGATTAAGCCATGCATGTCTAAGTTCACACTATCTCACAGTGAAACCGAGAATGGCTTATTAAATCAGTCGAGGTTCCTTAGCTGACACGATCCTACTTGGATAACTGTGGCAATTCTAGAGCTAATACTTCTGTCTTGATCGACTGTGTGTGGTGCTCCAGTCTTCTGGCCCTCCCAGTATTTGCAACCAAGACAATGAGATGTGTTCATTTTCCACATATTGCTCACAACGTCCGGCATTTCCCTCAGACTTTCGGGTCTCGAGGTGTTTGTGGCCCTTCTATAGTCAGAAAACATTGAGGTCTGGATGAATGGAGAGAAACTAGCATACGAAGAATGCCCGAGATATCTAGGAGTCGAGCTTGACCGTAGACTTACCATGAGACCCCACATAGACAAGCTGATTGAGAAAGCATCCACAAGACTTAGGCTCATCAAGCACCTTTCCTCCTGTGGGTGGGGAGCAGACCAGCACTCATTACGCCAACTCTATACTGGATATGTGCGCCCAGTAATTGACTACTCGCTCCCCCTCCAAACTGTTGCAAGCAAAAGCCTCCTACAAAAGCTAGACAAAGTCCAAAATCACGCTCTACGGTTTATAAGTGGTGCCATGAACACAACGCCCACAGATGCATGTGAAATCAACATCAATACTGAACCTTTAAACCTAAGAAGAGAACGCTCAGCTGTGGAAACATACGAAAGGTATCTGAGAACGGACACAAAGGAGGAGAATAGGAAAATGATAGAGCAGTTGCACCAAAAACACAGAATACAAAAGACATCTTTTCTTAAAAATGCAAAAGAAGCTAGCATCAAACACCACCTGCCAGCAGTTAGAAAGCCAATGGTAACTATCAATAATGAACCACCTTGTTGGCAGGCAACTACTCCTTCAGTAAGAACTGAACTCTCTGACTCCTCAGCAGACAAGAACACTCTAGTACCACTACTGAAAACCATCGCTTTAGAAACTATAGACTCATATCCACAAGACATCATCCATGTCTACACAGATGGATCTGCATTTAAAGCTCCCACCAATGCTGGATATGGCGCAGTGATAAAATACCCCAACCTGCACCCAGAAGACCACCCTTGCATCTTTGGCCCTTGCGGAGAAATTTGTTCCAGCTATGATGCAGAAATAACAGCACTAGAAAAAGCATTGTGCTGGATAATCTCAGACTTTGAAAGTGGCATCGCTCCACCTGAGGATATCGTTATATTCTCAGACTCAAAATCAGCACTTCAAGCCCTAGAAAGCAAAATGTCTCCTGATATTAATAACATCTGTAGATTAATTGACCAACTGTTCACTTCCTATTGCATTGAAGTTACACTCCAGTGGATCCCTGGACATGTCGGAGTCCCAGGAAATGAAAAAGACGATAAACTATCCAAAAGAGGAGCAGCACTGCCCCAGTCCCCATCAAGTACCACACTGCAAACCTGCCAACAGATCCTGAGAAACAATTATAGGCAAGAATGGCTAAACCAGTGGGCTACCTCCCAGACAGGGCGTCAATTCTTCAAACATCAAGCTAAACCAAACCCTCAAGATCCAGTTAAACAACTGAAAAGAAGAGATCAGTCTTAATTTTCCAGCTGAGAACAGGCCATGCCCCTGTCAATAAACATTTAAATAGAATAGACCTACTACGTGAACCAAACTGTCGGCACTGCCACCACCATGAGGAATCGGTTGAACACCTGCTGTTACAGTGCCCAAGACTAACTGACCTGCGACACCAGCTACTCCCATCGCACCCAACCATCCACAATACACTCTACACATCATCACAACAACTGAGGAAGACTTGCACCTTTGTCAGAGAGGCAATGGGCTGTCAAGAGCTACCTGCTCACAGCTAAAGGGATTATATCATCATCATCATAGTCAGAAATGACTGAAAGGGAAGATCGATTGGAGGGCAAGTTCCTACTGCGATCCTACTAATGACAGTGTGTTGCTACTGGAGCCAGACCGTTCCTCTGACACCAGCTGGAGGCATGCTGCATGGGCAACAGCTTGACCTCTTCCTTCAATAGCCCAACCTCGTGCCACCGAAACTTGTTTCGGGAGGTCCGCTCCTATGGTCAGTAATGACTGAAAGGGAAGATAGAAGTTTAACGTGATGAGGTTGCCAGTGCCATACACAACCTCGTACTAGTCACCTCTTATGACATGCCTGAGGGAGTAATAGCTATATTCTTCTTCATCTCCTCGGAGACTTCTCTTTCCCCCCCCCCCCCCCTGAACTAGACAGGGTATTTTTGGTTTACATAACCAAAATATAAGTCAAGTTATTGTCTGTTATGTTTAAAGTGTATCATATTTGAAACATAATTGACAGAGTGGTCCAAAATCTTTAGAAAAAAGGATTAACAATACAACTTGTATAAACAGTAGGTAATACAATAACTTTTGTACAATATAAAAGATGGAACATCTTGAGTTGAATGTCATATGATACCACTAGGACATGTGAAAGTATTCTAAATTTCAAATAACAACAGTCCTGTATTTCATGCTTTACTAACATCAACATTAACATCATACCAAGATCTAATATTTTTCTGTTCTGGTGGTCGATGAAATGTTTGCTAATACTGTTGATATTTGATCCATGTCTAACATTTTATTATCTATATAACCATCCTAATCATTGTGCCAGTCCTCGTGTTTACTGTACATCACCTGTGATATCATTCCATTGCCAGAAATAACTTAATATATACAGTAGAACTCCATTTATCCGAACCCCATGGGACCGAGCATCGTTCGGATAATCAAATGTTCGGATAATTGGATTACATAATGTATCGAGTACATGTACACATATTTCTAAAAATAATTAACCATCACAAGGAAAATACACTATAAAACATATTTACTTGTACTGTAATAATAATACCCACACTGTATTAGATCACTGTATCACCAAAATCTTTTATTACACTGCAGTGCATGTACTACTTGTATTAATTATTTTTGTTAAGAAAGAGAAATGTTTTCAAAATAACATTACAAACGATTCAAAACCAGGCGCAACTTACGTATACATGTACTTTCACAGATGTAGCCTACTATTTAAAATAATGAGGAATCCTCTTTTGCACCAAACTGGATAGTCTCCTTTTGGCTGCTAAGTCCCGCATTCTCTTCAACAGCAGAAGCTGTGTAGGACAGCTGTCATCTTCTTGCTCGTACCAAGCCATCGCTGTTTCTAGTGCTATAAAGGCCTCTTCAGGACTTGGTCGACGTTTTGGTTTTTCTTCATAATCTACAAGTACATCGTGTACTTCTGAGGAGTCTTCATCATCGGTCACTACATGTATTTGGTTTTCTTCTTGCACAAAAGACAAAATTTCTTCGTCATTCAAAAACTGAAAACCAGAATCATTATCATCTTCTAGCCACATGTGTGCATCATCTTTGTCACAGTCCGAAAATCCGGGCATTGCTTGAAACAGTTCCACAACTTCATTTATACAATCATCATTTGTGTCCACTGCAGTAGTTTCATTTCCTCCTTTTTTCCCAAGCAATCTACTCCAAGCCTTGTTGAGATTATCTTGTGACAGTGTGGTCCAAGCATCAGCTAACATATAGCAGCAGTCTTTGAGATTAAGCTTTTTGGAAAACGCCACCACACTTTCTTCATCTTCAGCCAACAATAAACGACGCAGGACTTCCTTCTTGTACATCTTTTTAAGCTTTGCTATAACACCCTGATCCATTGGTTGAATCAGTGCTGTTACATTGGGAGGCAGAAAAATTACTTTAAAATTTGCATCAACTGCATTCAATGTATCCGTCTCTGGATGAGATGGTGCATTGTTCAGTAGAAGAATTACTTTTCCAGTTTTCTTTTCTTGTTCTCTCAACCTCTTCACATTTGGGATGACTTACTTACTTACTTAGTCGTTCCTCTTCTACCGTGAGGTGTAGAGGTTTGGAAGAGAGAGCGCCAGACTATTCTATCAGCTGTCTTCTTCCTGGCCTGGTTCCATTCTAGTCCTCGGTCCTTCAAAGATTGTCTAATGTTGTCCTCCCAGCGGACTCTGGGTCGTCCTGGAGGTCTGGATCCCTGGCTCTTTGTTTCCCATGCTTGTCGTGGTAGCCGATCTTCTCCCATTCTGCAGACATGGCCAAACCATCTTAGTTGGGACTGTTCTATTTGGGTCTGCAGCGGGTGGGATTTTAGGCCTTGACGTATCGTCTGGTTGCGGACCATGTCTCTTCTTGTTACTTCAACCACCTTCCTCAGATACCTCATTTCTGAGGTTTGGATCTGGCTTTTGTGGGTTGTAGTCATTGCCCATGACTCGCATCCATATGTCAAGACTGGGACATAGGTGGAGCGGTATACAGCCATCTTCGTTTTCTTACCAACCTCTTTCTTGCTGAGGAATCCTCGATTTATGGCCTGATAAAGTCTCCCAGCCGCTGCTTTTCGAGTGGCCAACTCTTCTTTGATGCCCCCCTTTCGGTCTATAATAGCTCCGAGATATTTAAAGTGGTCGACCTGCTCCAGGACCTGTTCTCCCAACTTAATCTGATGTTTTCTTTCTTCTCGTGATATCACCATGGATTTTGTTTTAGAGCTGCTTATGACCATCCCTCTCTTCTCCAGCTCTTCCTTCCAGACTTGCAGGTTGGATTGGAGATGTGTCTCTGATTTAGCAATCAGGACAACATCATCAGCAAATGCTAGCTCTGAAATACAGACCTGTCTCATCTTCCAGTACCCCACTGAATACTTTCTTGTTCTCTCCTTACATGCCTTGATGACATCGTCCATAAGGAGTATGAAGAGGTAAGGTGACAGGATATCGCCTTGTCTTACACCAGTGGTGGTCTTGAACTCTTCTGACTTATAGTTTGCTGTCCTCACATAATTTCTGCAAGACTTGTAGAAGCTCTGTATAGCATGTATCAGAGGTGCTGGAATGTTCTTCCTTGCCAAACAGTCCCAAAGTTTGCTCCAGGGGACCCTGTCAAACGCCTTTTCCAGATCTATGAAACAAAGATGGATCTCACTCTTGTACTCAAGGGCCTTTTCACTCAGCTGCCTGAGTGTGAAGATTAGGTCTTGAGTACTTCGGTTTGCTCGGAATCCGCACTGGGCTTCATCCAATTGTGGCTCAGCTAGGCATCGGAGTCTCTGCTCTAGGATTCTAGAGTAGATTTTACCAGGGACACTGAGAAGGGATATGCCTCTGTGGTTTCCACATTGTCGATTGTCACCCTTTTTGAAAATCGGTGTTATGATGGCAATCTCCCAATCCTTTGGTATGGCCTTGTTGCACCATGCTGCTTGTAGGACCCTTAGGAGTAATAGGTCGCCTGATGCTCCCATGTACTTAACCATTTCTGGTGTTATACCATCATGCCCTGCTGCTTTGCCCATCTTGATTTTCTCCAGTGCTGCCTTCAGTTCTTCCATCTTTATGTCATCTTCATCACCATTTGTATCCTCTTCTGTGCTAGTGGTTATCATTTCTGATGCTCTACCTTGCTCACCATCAAGGAGTTCTGAGAAATATTCTTTCCATCTTTCCATTACTTCCTTCGGGGCAGTAAGCAATTTGCCTTGCTTGTCCTTTATAAATTTAAGAGGACATTGTTTTTCCTTCCTCATGTTCTTTAGGGTCTTATAGAACAATTTCTGGTTTTCTTGCGCATCCTTTTCTAGCTTTTCTCCAAATTCTTCCCAGGACTTCTGTTTTGCTGCTAGCACCTTGTTCTTTGCTTCTGTTCTGAGTATCACATATTCTCTATATTTCTCTATTTGTCCTGCTGTGTTTTTAGCTCCCAAGTATTGTTTCCATGCCATTTTCTTCTCTCTTATTTTCTCTTTGACTTCTTCTGTCCACCAAGGTGTCCTCTTTCTCTTGTTCCCAAGTCGGACTTCACCACATGCTTCTGCAGCAGCTGTCTTTATGATGTCCTTGAATTTAAGCCACAGGGTTTCCAAGTCATCAGGTTGTTCTTCTGTGTTTCTCACCGCTGTAGCAATAAGCCCCTGATATCTGGTCTTAATTTCTGGATCTTTCAGCTTGTAGGTCTTAATGCTCATTTCTTCCGTTCGTTTACTTGGTTTCTTGCGTGGTGCTGGGCAGTTCCTAGGCTGAGCAACTCTTTCAGTTGTTCTTTTAATTGTAAGCAGGTAGTGATCACTTCCAATCTCTGGCCCCCTCCAGACTCTAGCATCCCGGACATATTTGAATGAGCTCCTCCTAACAATGGCATAGTCGATCACTGACTTCTCATTCTTTGTTGGTTCACACCTAGTATATGCATGTATGCGCTTATGGGGGAACTTTGTGTTGGTAATGATCAGATTCTGCTCACTGCAGAATCTGAGGAGTCGCTTTCCATTGTCATTGAGAGTATCTTCTCCATATCTTCCGATAACTCCACCCCATCTAGCATGGTCATTTCCAACTCTGGCATTGAAATCTCCGAGCATGATAATTTCATCTAGGCAGTCATCCACTGTCCTTTGAAGCAGCTCGAAGAATTCTTCCTTGACCTCTGCTCTCTCATCCTCATTTGGCCCATACACTATGACCAGGTTGACTATGGTTTCTCCTTCTTTTAGTTTTACAACCATAATGCGCTCCGAGACAAAGTTCCATCCCTTGATACTATCTTTCTGGTTTTTGGCCACAATGCAACCCACGCCCCCTTTAGCTCTTTCAGATGTGGGTACACCACTGTATAGCAGAGTGTTGCCATCGAGATCCATGACTCCTTGTCCCTTTTTCTTTGTTTCGGTAATAGCCAGGATTTCTAGTTTTGCTTTCCTCATCTCTTCCATCAGCTCCTCTTCTTTCCCATTTATACTTCTTGTGTTCCATGTTCCATAAGTCGTAGTCCGTAGTCCGTTCCAGTTCGTCGCCTTTAAAATCAGTCCGGTTTTCTCTCTTATATTGCTTGTAATCATAGTTTTAGACAAACAGGTGATTGGCCTGTTGTGCCTTTGCATGGTGGAGGGGCTGCCTCCTTACGGCCTCCATGCAGGCCGCCCTCCTCCTTTTTCATCCGGGCTTGGGACCGGCATAGGCGGAGTTCATTTGGGATGAACTGATTTGTATACCAATCAAGAAATATTTCACTATTCATCCAAGCACTCTTCTGTGCTTTGTAACACAATGGGAGACATGTCACATTCTTTAAACAACGTGGTTTTTTGGCTTTGCCGATCATTAGCACCGGTAAACGATGACTTCCACTGGCATTCGCGGCTACCAAAATTGTTACTCTCTCTTTGCACTTTTTAAACCCAGGGGCAGCTGCTTCGCGCTGAGATGCAAGTGATTTTTGAGGCAATGATTTCCAGTATAAGCCAGTCTCATCGGCATTATACACATCATCGAGTGAATAACCTTCTTCTTCCAAAAAAGCCAAGAAAGTTTCTTTAAAATTTTTAGCGGCAGTTGCATCGCTAGATAAAGATTCCCCTTGAATCTCCAATTCTCGTATGCCATGACGAGATTTAAAGTTTCTTAACCATCCCTGGCTAGCCTTAAAGTCAGGAGGACCGTCAAGTTGATTGTTGAACTGAAGTGCCTTTTCACACAATAGAGAACCAGAGATAGGTTCCCCTTTGCTTCTTCTTTGCACAAACCATATATACAAAGCCTCTTCCAAGTTCACATCTTTCGCATTTCTCATGGTTTTACGTTTCTTCGACCCATTTTCACTATCAAATTTCGATGCAAAACTCATAATTTTATCCTTGTTACTTTTGATGTCAGAGACGGTAGCTTTCCCAACATTGAAAATCCTCGCAAGTGAAGACACAGTTTCACCTTGTCCTAGTCTCTTGATAATTTCTGTTTTCGTTTCAATTGACAAAACATTGCGGTTCCTTTTATATGCTTTAGGCCTACTGGAAGGTGCCATATCGCACAGAGAAATACTTGTACACCAAAATTATTCTGCTGTAGTAGCAGACACAATTATTTTAAGTTGAACTGTCTGTTTAGCCAGTGTTCTACCTAGAACGCACACGTACTTTGGATTGGTAAACCAGATATTAACTGACTTTATGATCTAACTGACTTCCTGTACGTAAGCGACCGACCATTAGCCATCCCATTCTCTACAAATTGTTCGCACACATTTGAAGTTTGCCGCATCAAAAGATTCAGAATTTTAGTCTAACGTGACTGTGGCATCTGATTTTTTTTTTTTTCTGGAAAAAGTGTTCGGATAATTGGATGTTCGGATAATTGGGGTTCGGATAAATGGAGTTCTACTGTATGTGCATATTTTTCTATTTGCTTATTACTGTAGCAATGTGCTGGTTTAGCCCTACTGGTACTTATACTAAATTCTTTTTTTTCTTATGTAACCCTTGATAAATTCATAGAAAAATGCTCTTGTGCTGTTAGTAGTATTGAAGGTTGCCCCCTTCTCTTTCCCCTCCTTTTCTTCATCATCATTTTTGTCATATTTCTTCTTCTGCCTAGATCAGTGGTTCCTTACACATGTAATAGTGACATGGTATTCCATGACATTTACATTTCTCTTTTTATTTATTTTTTAAAACAAGATGCAGTAAAATCAAAAAAAGGTTTGAAACCCCTAGTGTACAGGTTTGGTTAGGAAGGATCTGCATTCCTATCTCTTGTGAGTTTGTAATTTACGCCTGTTCTTTTCTTTATTACTGATTTACCTCTGTTCTTTGTAATTGTACATCCATACAGTTCTACCATGTACAGTTATATTGTATTTGTACAAACTGATCAGTTAGACTTGACACATTTGCTAAGGGGTTAAAAGAACAATAACAGGGCTGGTAGGTGTTGAACACTTGTATTTGTCTTATGAAACTTCTCACCTGACACATTTCTCTTTGACATGTGCCTGTCTCAGGGACCTGTTAATAACATACCTGTGAAGAATATATTAATAGTATCTTGGCTGGCAGTCTCAGCTTCATTCAGTGCAGATAAAATGTGTGGATCACCCTGAGAAGCTTGTCTGCTTTATCCACTCCAACCTCTCATCCAGCTGCTATTTCTCAGATCTTCATCTCAGCTAACTCCAAGACTGAGGATGTGTCTTCCAAGGTACCAGTCGGTTCTTAGAAAAATGAAAAATAAAAACAAAAATTGGTGAACATCTGGACTTTTCTCAATAGCGATTTCTGACAAATATTTCCTCAATGCGTTTGGGAACTTGAAAAACTCTGGCCACTATTTTTCATAGTCTTTTGACCCTGCCTATATTGTGGGCATTATATGAACATTTATTCAGTATATCCCAACGATTAACAAGCTCGGGCATTGGCGTGGCTGGCGAGTCCTTTTTAGGGCTTTATGCTAGCAGATAGATAATGTTAGTCCTTTTTAGGACTTGGTATCTATCAACGCTGATCGGGTTAGCAGTCAACAGAGTTGATTTTTTTTTTTGGATGGTAAATGCGCTCTGATATAACCAAATAGGTTGAAAGGAACACGCCTCGCCAGAAGAAGGCAAAAACCGAACCCAAAAAAAAGTATATTCCAGCTGATGATGTCTTCTCAGACTTACCAGACAGAGGGATGGAGCAGCTCTTAAATCTGAGTTTTTATCATTAACTATCCTCAGAGCTTGTTGACACAGATATAATCACAGCGGAAACACTTCTAGGGAAGTTGAGAGTTGTAGACGAGTATACTGATTATTTGAAACAGCTACGTGTTTTATGATTTAACAAAGAGTTTGTATCTAATAACAGATAACACATATTTATATCATTATTCATTGTACACCTATTAAATATTTATATCCGTATTTATTGTACAGATTAAAAAGTGACTATATGTAAAGATTTATTATGATGTATATTTATCTTTGTGAAAGAATGATATATTTGAAAATTTACTAAAGCTAAACTGTACACCGCTCGTCTTTTTAAATATGTCAGATATTGTCTTATCTTGTTGTGCTTTTATAAGTTCATCTTGTGTAGTTGGCTAGGCTGCTTTGACTAATTTGATTCAAAGCTGTGTACAGTTGCTAACCATGTTACTGAATTATGTCTTTGCTAACCATGTTACTGAATTATGTCTATGCTAACCATGTTACTGAATTATGTCTATGCTAATCATGTTACTGAATTATGTGTATGCTAATCATGTTACTGAATTATGTCTATTCAGAAGGGCAGCTTCCGAAGGGAGCTGTATACCTTGGCAGCAAACATACCACTGACGGCAACCAACAGGTGGAAGAGACATACTACACAACCCCAGGGGAGAAGACAACTACAACTGTGGTCACTGAGCACAAGGGGCCCATAAAGTATGACGGCATTGGACCTGTGGACAAGGAAGGGGTTCCCCTTGCTTTCAGAAAGGTTTGAAGACAAATGATGGTTGTTTGCTCTTTGTTTTAAATGTAACACGTTTTTAGCACTTATGGCCTGTATAAATGGAGTTGAGAAATTTGTTACTGTTAATAGTGGTGACAACTGTTACTATTATTATTAATGGTGACAACTCGCTTACTATTACTGGTGATGATATCTGTTTGCTTTTATAAGCAATGATAACTGTGTATTATTATTAGTGATGACATCTTATTTTTACTGTTTTAGTGGTAATAACTGTGTATTGTTATTAGTGATGACAACTTGTTTACTGTTATTGTTCATGAGAACTTGTTTATTGTTAATGTTGATTAAATGTTCCAGAATGTGGGTGAAGAGAACCAGAAAGACTGGTACAAACAAATGTACAAAAGCCTGCACAAAACTGACAGGAAAGAAGGTGAGATATACAATATAAATACAAGCCCATTGTTTGGAGTTTTTGATATTATGAAAATGTTTGTAGGAATGTGTGGAAGTTCCTAGATGGTTAGATCAGCTTTTTAAAGCATGAACATTTTATGACTCTAATGTAGTGCTTCTCACATTGTTCTTCTGCCTACTGCCTCAGGTACTCACATACTACTTGTGGAACTTGTACTTTAGTTTAAGAAGCCCTGCTCCTTGGGATTCCACATATGATTAGTGTAAAATTATGTCTTTGAAATAATTTATTTTCAGTTGAGCCGTTGATGTGCAAACAGTGCTAGCCTTATTTATTGTAAAACAGTAGACCAGTCAGGGTTATTCTAGATTATTTCTGGAATGTTAAGGCAATATGAAGTAATTAAAAAATGTAATATTCTTATAAGCTGATGTTCACATGCGGAAGAGATGAGAGAGAAATTGGGACAAGAAATAAGACAAATCAATGCTGCAAACAATAAAGAGCTGGAAAGTTCTTACTAGAGGAAAGAATAGGGCTGGAGAAGTGATAAGGAGAAAGGGTTACTTAAGTGGAGGCGACAAAAATGTTTTTCAAATAACACATAATAGAAATGGCTTATACTTTACAAAGAACAACAACAACAACATCATAACAACATCCATAAAGAAGAAGGCAACAAATGACTTTGTAGGCTTTATGATAATATTGTTGCTGGAAGATGCTGTATTTTACTGCTGTCTTTAATATATAATGTTGATTGGCAATCATCAGTTCTGGTCATTTTGGGAATATTTTATTTAGTTTCATGCCAGGCTGCTTATAAATAATTTCATTGTAAGTTTATTATTCTGACAACATTACTAAACAAGAGAAATAGAACACCATTCAGTGGGAAGTTTATTACACAAAATATAACCCCAAGTGAACATAAAATATAGAACCCCGTATAATGGGTAAGTTTATTAGAAATAGAGCTCCATGAAATTATAATTTTATTATTTAAAAACAAATGTTACTAAATGTGAGTAATAGAACCTCCTTATAATGGGAATTTGATGAGACAGAAAATATGACTAAATATGGCAAACAGAGCACCATATAGCTGTATGTTTATTATCCAGACATTGTGCTACTAATTATGTGCACATGATACAGCTTTGTTAGCTAAACGTGAATGGAAATTACAAGAACTAGTGAAGCAAGTAAACAGCATAAATTATTAAAATGGATTGGACATCAACATTGAGAAAATGAAAAGTATGATAATTAGCAAAGCAGCTGATAAGTGGGGAAACCCTGGAACACGTCAGAAGTTTCTTATATCTTTGGTCTTTCCCATAGTCAGTTATGACTGAAGGGGCTATTATTATTATACATGCTTTGGTCATATAGTAACAGAAGATAGCAAATGTGAAACAGAAACCAAGAAGAGAATAGGGATGTACAGATCTACATTCAGTAACATGAGACACATACTAACATCTAAACAAGTACCTCACAAATTCAAACTTATAATGATGTTATATATCGTTGCCATTACTGTGTGGTGTAAAAATATGTACAATGAACAACCAGTTGGAAGAAAGAATTGAGGCCCTTGATGTGTGGATGTATAAAAGAATGAGGTGCATATCATGGAAAAAATAGAAAACAAATAAAGAGCTCTTAGAGAAGCTAGTAATGAAAAGAAAAGTGATGAAAGAGATCAGAGTTAGACAGCTAAAATATTATGGTTATATAAACAAACATAACACCTTACTGAGAACCATAATAGAAGGAAGAGTTGAAGGCAGACATGCTAGAAGAAGATAGTGGGAAGATAAGACCAAGAGATGGACAGATTTAGAGTGCACCATCAAGACAAGGGACAGAAGATCTTGCTGCTGATGTTTTATGTGGAGATGGCAGGGGGTGATAACTAAATATAAGAGAATGCTATATATTTTCTAAGGGTCTTGAAGGAGTTAAGTAAAATAGGACCACTGCTGATGACTAAAGTGAGATTGTGTTTGAGGCTAGCAACCTTCATCAGGTCGAATGAGTTGCTAAGGAAACCATTGCTGCAAGTCAATGATGACTGTTTTGATACAGGTTTCCTGCATGGTCGACCAACTGCGTTGGTGGCTTCTAGACTTGTTAAGGGGCAAAAAAAAAAAGAAAGATTTTTCATCCATTCATTTGTGGAAAATAGAAATGTCTCAGATGTTGTTAATTTTGTGGAACTAATTTTTTTTTATTTTTTTAAATGAGGTTAGTTATTTTCAGTCATTTCTGTAACAATTTTTTGTTTACATTAATGGATGACGTAGCAGATCTGTTTGTAAACCACTTCTGCTTATCTGTCGTAACATTAGTGTTATTAGACTTGATGTGATTTATTTGATATTAGCTCTAGTAAGTGTAATTGTCTCAACATTAACTGGCCTGTCTGTCCAAGCTCCTGCTTCTCTGTTATCTAGGTCTGCAAGGTAAAGGATTTATTTCTTAATTCGAACCAAGATATTGATAATTTTTTTTATGGTGGACTGAATAAAAATAGGTAGTGTAAAACAAAGGACAAAGAAGTGGCCTACCTATGACCACAAGGTTTTCATCAGGGACAAAACAAGTGAAAACAGCAGAGAAAAGGACAAAGAGAGCTAATGTAATTGCATAAGCAACTTAATAATGATATTGCTCATAAGTGACAATTACTTTTGTCACTGGTAAAACCCAGTGAGAAATGCCGCAATGTGAAATATTTTCACAATTTTGCCATATTGGTTGCTGTGCTGGCTTGAATAGTTGTAGAGTCTCTGTTACCAGTCATTGTAACAACAGACATATTCTTGTTTTCCTTCATACTTCAATTGACCATTCCTCAGATCATCTGGGCCTTAATGCCATGATAGACTCCATTTTCGAAGAAGCAGGTGCAAAACTCATGATTTTTCTGCTTGTGCTTCTCCTTGCATTTTGATCATTGATTGAGTTTACTTGACATAAAGAGTTTACTTGACATAAAGAGTTTACTTGACATAAAAGTTTTTTGATGAAAGAAACTTTTGATAACAAAAAAACAATGTTGAAGATTTTTCACAGATATTGCTATGCTATATTTAATCTATATTGCATGTAAAGAAATACCCCTACAAGATGTAGAATCATACATTTATCTTGGCAGAAATATAAAGTTGGAGGGACAGACAGTAATATCAAAATAAGAATACAAAATACAAAGAGGAGCTTTCATTGCATTGAGAAATATATAAAACTCAAGGGATATCAGAATCTCCAACTCAGATGTCATCAGTCCTATTATATGGCTTTAGAACAATGAGAATAAGAAAAAACAATAACCAAAATACTACAAATATTCATAAATAGGTGCTTGTGTAGAATAGAAGGATTGAAATGGTATAACAAGATCTCTAATGTGGAACTGATGACAAGAACCAGACAAGTGCCAGTGGAACAAGAGATGAAATGAAGACATTGGAAATGGATAGGGCACATACTGAGGAAACCTGTTGATAGCATTATAAGGTAATCCTTTTTCTGGAATCCCCATGGTAAGATAAGTTGAGAAAGACTGAAGAACACAATGGAGAAGAGAATTGGAAACAGACATGATAGGAATGAGGAAGACATGGAAAGACCATGAGCTGATGGCACAGGAAAGGAAGATGTGGCATAAGTTTATTGAAGGCCTGTGCTCCTTGGGAAGCTGAAGATATTTAACCTCCTGACCTCATGTGACAGGATTTAAGATGCCTAAAATTAAGTCACATCCTTCGTGTGTTATTGGTCATAAAATTAATAAAATATATTTCTTTGTGCATTATTGCTCATAAGTAATGGGATCTGTCTAATTAATGTAACTAACAAATTCCACTATGTTAATGCCACATGTTTTTGCTTGCATTTTTTGACAAATTTTATGCATTCCAGCCACTTCATTCTTGCTCTGTTTCCTCAAAATTCTTGATACCAGCAGTTAGGCAGCTGCAATTAAACCAGATTAACTTAAAATTATGTACATGAAAATACAGCTATGTTGTACATAATTTAGTGCATTTTGGAATCCACCATTTTCTAATTATGGTAGTCACATGAAAGATATAATGACTGAAGCCATTGTGTGAGATAAACAAATGAAATGATTAGCATTGTCAAGCACATTATACCTAGCTGAGGTGAGGTTTAAATAGCTCAAACGTTAAAACATAAAATATAATCTGCATTAACTGAAAAATATCCTTTTGACATTGCTGTAGAGAAATTCAGCCAAGTTCAGTAAAATGGCACAAATTAAGTTACATAGACATCACTATCTAAAATTGTTGTTGCATAAATCTTTTACTTGGTTTTATGTTTACTGGTACTAGACTTAGAAGTAGTAAGTTTAAAGGAGTGCTTACATTTCCAGTAATGAACTGATTATCTCAAACATCAGTAAACCATTTTAACAAATGCTGAGAACAAAGAAATGTTCTTTTCCAAACTTCCAATGGCTTACGATATCCTAATGATTTGTTGCACCCTTTCATAGGCATCTCCTGTAATCACACAAAGTGTTATCCTCTGATCCTTTCAGGCATACAGTAGGGACATGACAAATTTTAATATTCTCTGCCAAGTTTAATTTGTCGTAATCTGTAGTTTAGATGCATTTGAAAATCACATGTAGGCATATTTATCTACTAAAGGTTGAACAAAAAAAATCAACAAAGCTTGAAAATAGTGTCTTTACAAAATGGCTGCCAAAGAGAATCTGCAATTGCCTGAAAATGAATCATTTGGTCATTACTTCAGTATTTGCATATGAAGTGTCTATCAAAGACATGTTTGATAATTTGTTGAGAATTCTGAGTTGAAGTAACTAATTGTGTCTACAACTTACCCAATCATCTCCAGACTTCCTGTTCACCTCTGTTGCCAACAGATCTTATGCACTTTCCTTATCATCAGAATTTACATCATCTGATGTTGTTTATTTTGATCTCATCCCAGGAATAATTAGCTCAGCATTACCATTGTCAGAAATTTTTTTTTTTCATTCTGTTGCACAAAACCAAACATCCCAGTACCTTGAATCTTGCTCATACTCACCACAAAATTGTTATGCTATTGCACAAAGCCAGGTCCAAGCACCTTGAAGCTTGCTCACATTTCCTTTAGCAGACAAATATTAGCCTTTTGCAGCTACTGCGTGTCTATGCCCACAACGTTTTCACACTAAGTATGTATTTCTTTAATCCTTGTGTAAAATCTGAGTGTTATATTTTAACACTAGCTTCATTCTGTGAAACATTGACTGGCATCAGCAAAACTGGTACATATAGGCTGACGTTTTGTGGGGCACTTGGTGGTGTCAATAAGGTCCCCACGGACACTAGACCAATAAGGGAAGGCACCCAGGGCCATCCAGTTACATGTACATACGCCACAGTGGGCAGAACAAACGCAAGGACAACATCTATGGAGTACCAATTTTTTCCCACTTAATAACTGTTTTATGTTTATTTTCAAGTAAAAGATGATGAAGGTTAGCACAATTTTAGTCTGGCATATACATAATGAAACTGGCACTCAGTCTCAGGAAGACCTGTTGCTGTGGTGTAAAGAAGCCACATAGTTTGTTGCTGGAGGTTTTTGTGGAGACACAGAAAGAATAGAGCTATTACTCCCTCAGGCATGTCATAAAAAGCAACTATTGTACATGGGGGCTGGCAACATTATCATGTAAAACAAATAACTACAATAACTATTGCTCTCAAAGTTTGTGCTTTAGAAAGCAGCTTCCTAAAGGAGCCTACTGCAGTGATGGCTGCATTCTCCATGAGCAGTGAGACAGGAGATGATGATGATGATGACTTAAGGATTGTGTAGAAATATCAAATAATTCATTCTACAGATAAAAAGCATTATCTGCATATCAAATCACTAGCAGGACAACTAAATTTGTCTGTAATGTGACTTTACTATTGAAGAATATACACAGAACCAACAATTAAAGAAAAAGAAATCAAAGCTGACGTTTACCAACAACTAATAAAGATTATCTATAAGGAAAAATTATAACAAAAACACCAAAGGTATTGTGTTAGAGTCAGCCATTTGGGCTGCCAGGTGTAGGTATATAAAAAGTGTCCACCTATAAAGCTGCTATATTGTTTACTTTGTTGTTTTTTTTTTTTTTTGTACTGCAGTCATCTATGACTTACTGAAATACTTCAGTCATGAACAATGGATTTTATTTATGGTTCTTATACTTCTAAAATTGAAAAAGATTTCACTAATCACAGTGTTACATATGTAAGGTTTCACTAATCACAGTGTTACATATGTAAGGTTTCACTAATCACAGTGTTACATATGTAAGGTTTCACTAATCACAGTGTTACATATGAGTGTCAGTTTGCAGTGTTTGCATGTAAAGTTTTGCTTTGTTTCTTCTGTTATGTATTTTCAGGAGAACATTACAAAACCAGGGTGGTGAAGGCGGACAAGATTTTTCCGACTTCGACTCTGACTCCAACTAATAACTGGAGTCGGACTTATTAATTATTAATCGCATCTTATATGATCATATGTTTGATATATGCACAGTAACTAACTAAAATCAAAGTACTTATACTGTAACCTCACCTGTCATTTGGTTTGAACATAATTTCTGTACAAGAATGTTGGTGATATATACTTTAAATTAATATGCAACACAAAAACAACACAAATCTTCTTTCACTTTAACAGCCATCATTTGTTACATGACGCTAAAAACTGCAATGTTCCTAATAGCTATAAACGTACAAGATGAAATTTTTTTTTTAAATGGACACTAAGAGGTTATCTTTATCTCCTGGAAAAATGAAATTGTTGAAGTTTAATTTGTTCTAAGCTGGAGGATCCCTTCAATTACATCATCCTTCCTTGTTGCTGTCAAGTCGGATCTTACAAGTTGGAGGACAGAGAAAATGTGCTCTACACTTACTTGTGATGGTGGTAAGGCTGTGACAGTAAGAGTGATGTTTTGCACAGTTGAGAAGTATTGAGATATTGTCTCTTCAATATGTATCTTTGATATGTGGTCAAGCATTTCTACCTCTTCAGTGGATTGTTAAATTCCAGCTTACATTTGAATATTTCAGTTTTGGTTTTCTTTCTCTACTTTCCTCTAAGTTTAATCGGTGGTTCTTTGAATGCTCATACTCATACAGATGTTTTTTTTTTAAATCCAGATCATCTTCAGTATCCAAAGATGTTTTTGAGGGTGATGATGATTTTTGTTTTGGTGGTGATTGATGTAAAGCTTCTTCCTCTGGCATTAAATCTTGTATTTGAATGGCAACTTCACATAATACATCTTAGCTCTGTCTTGCCTTTCATTTATTAATGTTACCTGGTATATTTATTTATTCATTCATTTTCCTTTGATGTCTTTACGAAGCATGGAGCCACCTGGTGCCCTAACAGGAAGCCTGCAACAAACATTGACATTCTCTTGTAGTCTGCAACAGTTTGTTTTATATGATATTGCAGCTTCACTGTAAACGGCGACAGAACGCAACCAACGTCCTTGTCGAGCTCCACTCCAAAGCCCTGGTTAAAACAGCCTGTATATATATATATACCTGTCACACACAGAAACCACAGCCAAATTACATTTACACATACACTAAATTTTAACTTTCATATTAATTTCTTTACACGTTTTGAACAAGAGGTGAGGAGTAGACATTGACTTTTACTAGGACACGTAATGAGGACATCAATGACCAGCGTCACAGAGTAGTGCTTATTATGGAACTCCCAGGGTAAAACACAGAGTGGAGAACTAGAGACAGCCATAAGAAAGGTCAGAAGACATAGAAACATGTGGATGGATGGCACAAGACGAGAGCTTGACATGAAGGACTGTGCTCCACTGATGGCTGAAGACTAATGAATTAACTCTTCTTGTCATAGATATCTTTATGTTCAACAAAATGTGGTTAAGGAAGGATGTTTAGTCATTTATATTTCTTCCGTGGAAACGGTAATCATTTGGTCAATTTATATTCTTTGTCTGAACAGTGAAACAGCTAGGTAAGAGTATTACAATTATTTGTGCTTTAAAGCTTCTGTGTTGTCACTTCTATTATTTTGACTTCAGTTATGTAGGAACTTTGGTTTTTGAACATAAAATATCAGAGTATTGTTTTAATGGTGTCTGTAGTAACATGATTATCATTGTCAGTATTGTCCCACTTGTAAAGTTCATCTAGCAGACTTGAAAAAAACATTATGCTAAAAATCTTGTCAGAATATAGCCTTATGCCTTTTCTATAATGTTCTGGGGTGGGGGGGGGTGGGGGAGCGGGGGGGTGGGAGACGACTTATATTAAGCTCTTGGTATTCTGGAATAAAAGCCATGTTAAAATATAACTGTCTTGTATTTTGGCATTGTCAAAGATGATAACTGTGGCTTCTTAAAACTATGATTGTAGAATAAGAAGAAGGGAAATAAGTATTCTAGTTTACTATCTTTTATGTCTTACTGTTAAAATGTAATTAATATTACAGTTGATCTACCTAAGCATATATTCTGATAAAACTGTATCCTTTTGCAGCATTTTTAATGTGACTTAGAGTTAGGAAGAACAATTTAGAAATTACAAAATATAAATAAATTAATCTGTCATTTCCAATTACCAGCAGTTACATTTAGATTCTATTGTGTCGCTTACTGTTAGAGTTGCTGAAGTGATTGTTACGTCGCATTGTCTCCGCTGCCTTTGTTTTATTAGTCTGTTATGATGCACAAAACTCTGTGGTCACAGAAAAAATGGAAATGTTAACTATTTTTGTGCTAGAAAGTGATTATGTCCAGATTTAAGATAGTACAGTAAGTGATAACCTCTTGCTGAAGTAAATATGCATTAGAAGGTGGTGGCCCCTTGTAATAGTAAATGTGCTATAGGTTATGGCCCTTTGCTCATTAAGAAGCTAAACAGGAATAAGATGAAGAAGTAGGGGCTGTATTTTTGTTTACTTTCAACGTCAGTTGGTTATGTGTTGCATACCATATATTCTTAGTTGTTGTTTTTGTGTCTGTTGGTCATTAAACAAACAGAAACACTCTTGAAACTCAGAGAAAATTGTCCTTCACTTGTTAACATTAATTTGTTTGTGCATAAATGTCCTTTTGTTATTATATGGAACTGGGCCTTAATATATGGAATTACATGTGCTTCAGTAATCTGGCATTTTTTTTGTCCCTCTGAACTGATACAAATTTGGTCAAATGCTGTACACCTGGTTTTCTACTTTAATTTGATTAACATGAATAAGTGATTCATCTGGGTGCTTACTTTTTGCTGCGAGTATTAATTCTGGGCAGTGTTATCATGATGGTATTTGTTCTAAGGAAACTTTTTAGTGACCTGTTGACTTATTATTTGTGAATAAAACATATAAGTAGTGATCAGAAGGGTCGTTGTCTAATTGTAAAAAAATAATGAAATAATTGTCTAGTCATTAGTCATATAAGGGGGAAAATATTAAACATCTGTCTAGTCATTTGTTCTGTAAGGGTAAAAATATTAAACATCTGGCTAGTCACTTGTTCTGTAAGGGTAAAAATATTAAACATCTGTCTAGGCATTTGTTCTGTAAGGGTAAAAATATTAAACATCTGTCTAGTCATTTGTTCTGTAAGGGTAAAAATATTAAACATCTGGCTAGTCATTTGTTCTGTAAGGGTAAAAATATTAAACATCTGTCTAAGCATTTGTTCTGTAGGGGTAAAAACATGAAACATCTGTCTAGTCATTTGTTCTGAGGGTAAAAGTGTAAAGCAGCTGTCTAGGCATTTGTTCCTTAAGGTTAAAAATATGAAACTAGTGTCTAGCCATTTGTTATCTATGGATAAAAATATGAAGCATCTGTCTGTTTATGTGTTCTCTTAGCGCAGATATTGAAAACAGTGGTCTAGCTGTTATCACAAGCTTAATATCTCAACATAGCAGCTGTGTAGTACTTTCTTGTTTGAAGATATAGATATGAAACAACTGTCTGATAGTTTGTTATTTAAAAAAAACAGATATGCAACAACTGTCTGATAGTTTGTTATTTTCAAAGAAAATAGATATGAAACAACTGTCTTTTATTTTATCTGTTTGTTATCTATGAATAAAAGTATAAAAGAACTGCCTAGTCATTTGTCATTTAAGAATCAAGATATTAAACAGTTTTTTTTTTTTTTTTTTTAAATAATCCATTATCAGATGACACATTTATAAAACAGCTGACTTGTCATTTGTTATCTAAGAATAAAATGAAGAACTCATTATATAACAGTTGATTATCTGTGAGAAAATATATGAAAATATTGTCTAATGGTGTCTTTTTGAAAACCTGGTTGATTAAGATAATGAAATAAAGCACTTTGAAAACCTAGTTGATTAAGATAATGAAATAAAGCACTTTGAAAACAGCATGAAAATATAATTATTTAGAGTGATGCTTGTTATTTTAAACACATTGTTGATTAACATAACATGTGTCCTGTCTGTGTTACATACGGTACAGAACTTTATTACATATCAATATCATCATAGTCTTTGCCATAATAACATATGTGGATCAGAAGTTGTACAGGTTTCTTTGTGAGGTTTTCTTAAAATAGTAGTCTCACTCTCATCACGAGCATGTATATATATGAGAATGTTGTTAGGTGAAATGATGGGACATACCAGGTTGGACATCTCATCGGAACATGGCCATTATCAGCTGCAATCACAAATCTTAAACAGCCAAAAAATCTGACTACAGGCAAGGAGGTGCCTGACAGGAAGATGGATGTCTGATAAGAAGGTGAATAGACAGTGTTAGATCCCAAAGAAACACAAATGATGCTGAACAAAATAATACACCTCATACAAGAATGCATACTGCCTCTCCCCATGATACTTAATGGCATATTTGGAAAGAAAAGGTAGAGTAAGTAAAAATTACTGTCTGCACTTTCATAATGTTGGTGTCATCTCAAATTACTGGCTAATGTTGAATGATTAATTGTAGTCAAGATCTCTGACTAAATGTTTATATATTTTGTACCTCTAACAGAGCCAAACAAGTACACACCCACATACACCTTCCCAGATGACATCTCAGATACTAAGTCAGAAGAAGGTTTGGGTAAGTCAAATTTAGTACGCAAACATTTAAAATTACTGAAAGAAAAATAAAACGTAAATGAACAAAACTACAACATGAGAGCACTTCAGGCAGATGACAAAGATACTGTAAATAGAAGGATGTTGCTCATCTTCCTGCATCTTCATACATCTTCCTGCATCTTCATACATCTTCATACATCAGGTTGAATATACTTGAAGAAAGCAATGGTCAGTCTCAAGATGTTGACATGACCTTAGAGCTTGTCCTAGACTGGTGATGACCATATGTGTTTTCTTTGTTCCTCACATGTCGGGCACTCCTGCAGCTGTCATTTTGCCAGTGCTTTGTGTACATTTATTGGTAGTTCCTACCTTGATTGAACAGATGGCATCTCAGTCTGTTGTGGCCTGTGCCGAGTCTGAAGATTATTGCTTGCTGTCTTCTGTTGAGCTTGTTAAAGGCATTGTTTTTATGTTGGCCTGGATGCTGCATATCCAATTTATTTCTGTATCTGCTCTTGATGTGTCTCTTGGTCTTTTCGTCATCAAGCTCAGGTCATCTTTAGATATGCTTCTACCCTCCTGTGCCAGTCTATAAGCCACTAAAATCCCAGGAATATAGAAATGAGATAGTACTCACTGTATCCCAATGCTGTTATTACTGACAGCAAATCTGTGATAACACTGCTTATCTCTCATTACTTTTGTCTGTCATTAGGACTTCAGCTGTAGTTTTCACCGTGTCTGACTCAACTCGTAGTTTATGGAAAATGTCCCTGCTGCTACTGGCAATACTTTCTTGCTAGCAGAAAGGTTCTCCACCTTCAAGTTTCCAGTTGCGGTATATCGAGTTAGTTAACTAGCTACTGATTTATCATATAGGATATACGAATGTGCCCAAGTAGTAGACATGCTGATCTATTACACAAAACTAATTGGTTTGTTTGCTTGTTTTTTGTTTGTTTTTGACTTTATACGTTTCTTATGCTGTTTCATTTATTAGCTTTCTTGCCTTTCTTTTTCTAAAAATTATATCATTTTCTCTTTCCTTCTCAGTTTCCTCTCTTTCACTTTGTTTTCTTGCTTTGTCCTTTTTATTTAAACTTTTATCTATTTTTTCATTGTCACAATTATGTCTTTACGTCTTACTCTCTGGTTCATCTTTCTCTCACTTTGTTGTTCTATCTTTTAGTTAATTATATAATTCTCTCCTCTATTTCTTTCAAACTCTTCCTCTAACAAATGACCTGTCATTTTTGTGTTTATGTTTAAATACAGTAATGCACTTTGTAACTGTCTCCATGTTATACCATGTTTTCAGATGCGAGTCCATACAGAGCTAGTTATGGAAAATCACGACCAAAAGGTTAGAATTTGCTACTAATGTTCTGTTACTATTTTACAAAATTGATACAGTCTCTTAAAAGAACAAAATAAACAAACAGAAAAAAAATTTTTGCCTATTTTACTTATGTTTAACACTTATGGAGTTGATACAGTGTTTTTTTCTTTAACCTGTTTTACTCCTGTTCAGATAGGGTTAACAGTCTCAAACAAAATCTTTGTTACCTATTTTACTCTTCATTTGAGTTATCTCTTCAGTGTTGGGGAATCTGGGAATTATGATCTTTGATGATGTTCAGTTATTCTTCTATGTGTGAATGTGGTCTGAGATGTTTTCTCTGATGCCTGTATTTCCAGACAATTTGTTAGGTACTAGTCATTTTTGCAGAACTGTAAATTTAGACAGTTTATTATGTGATAGTCATTGGTCTAGAATTTTAAATCTAGACAGTTTATGTGATAATCATTGGTCTAGAATTGTAAATCTAATCTAGACAGTTTATTATGTGATAGTCATTAGTCCAGAATTGTAAATTTAGACAGTTTATTATGTGATAGTCATTGGTCCAGAATTGTAAATCTAGACAGTTTATTATGTGATAGTCATTGGTCCAGAATTGTAAATTTAGACAGTTTATTATGTGATAGTCATTGGTCCAGAATTGTAAATCTAGACAGTTTATTATGTGATAGTCATTGGTCCAGAATTGTAAATTTAGACAGTTTATTATGTGATAGTCATTGGTCCAGAATTGTAAATCTAGACAGTTTATTATGTGATAGTCATTGGTCCAGAATTGTAAATTTAGACAGTTTATATTATGTGATTTTAAAAAAAAAAAAAAAATTTTGCCTCGTTTTGGCGAGGCGCGTCCCGTTCAACATAGCCGGTTATTTATTATGAGATAGTCATTGGTCCAGAATTGTAAATCTAGACAGTTTATTCTGTTTTAGTCGTTGATGTAGAATTGTAAGCAGGACATTTTCTAATTAAGGACATAAAAAAGTGAAATAAACAAGCTGATAAGAGTCTGGATGAATAATTTCTGGAACTTGATGCTTGTAGTTGATGACTCTGGCTACAGATCTGAGCCTGAAGGTCGCTACAAGGATCTCATGAAGATAAGAAATAAAAGCATTTCAGACACTAGAGAACCCAGACGGAAGTGAGTACACATTTATTACTGAACAAACTAATTAGAGCTATCATTTGTATAATATAACAGAAAGCATTGTCTAAACCTTGTAACGCTGTATTGTATATAATCTTGTGTGGTTTTTTTATACAGACCAGTTTCTCACTAACCAACAGCAGAGAATAAATGCGTTATATAGCATTTTGTTTTTGTAATGTTGAAATGATTTGTTGTCCATTAAAACAAGCTCTTCTTGTGTCCCACCTTGTATCCCACTTACGCGTTCTTATGTTGTGCTGTATTTTCCAGTCATATCTAGAGTATTGGATTCTGTGTGGATGTGACAACTTTTAATCAAAATGTTGTGAATGCTTTAGAACAGTGTTTCTCAATGGGGGTGGTACCGCCCCCTGGGGGGCATTTTCAAGATTTCTAGGGGCGTTCTGATGGGTCGCAACGATTGGGGGTCGCTACTTCTATTCAGATAGGAGCCGCGGTAGCATAGTGGTTAGTGCACTGGCTTCCTAGCGCAGTGGTCTATGGTTCGATCCCCAGATGAGGCGGGAATTTTTTAGGCCACAAACGGCTCCTGGGTCGACCCAGCCCCAAATGGGTACCAGAGCAACTCTGGGAAGGTTAAGGCGGCCGGCGTGATGCCGACCACATCACCCCTAGTGTGCCGACGGTCAAGATAATATGGGCCTAACACCATATTCCCAATATGCCTCAATGGGCGTGTAACGGGTTCCTTTTTTTTTTTTACTTCTATTCAGGGGGGCGTTGTGTACATTTTTACATGAATCAATATGAAACAATTACAACAGATATCCCCCTTCGCATAGCTTGTAACACGATAGTTTTTATTTGCTCTGTATCCCATGGAGTGTTTCAAGGATTCCAAACGCAAATTTTTAGTACCTGGGATGTTACCATTGTCAGAAGACAGTAGGTGGAGATTTATGTCCCTTCAACACTCGAAACATTTGTTAGCCTCTCGACACACCCAAGCTAACCTTCTCTCTCCACTCTCGACACATATTTTCTTCTGGAAACACATTCCCGTCAAACATTGATTAGCCCGTGAACACATCACAGCCCCTTCCCTACTCTGTCCGTAAATACCTTCTCGCAACAGGGACGTTGTGGGCAGTTGTGGCTTAGTTTTAATGCATCTTTGGATGTTTCGAGTGTAGAGAATTAAACTCAGTCAGTTTTGAGGCTTGACGAGGTGTAGATGTATTGCAGTGATATTATACTAAAATTTTCAATATGTCAGCATTAAAGAGAAAGTGTCGACAATATTCAGTTGAATATTTGAAATTCGGTTTTATACCTTTGGCCGTAAATGAACAATTACCAATGTGTTTGCTGTGCCAGCAAGTGTTTTCTAACGAAGCAATGAAACCATCACGGCTTAACGAGCATTTTACTAAGAAACACTCAGACAAAGTTGGCAAAGATATTTCTTACTTCCAGGATTTAAAACAAAAGTTTGAAAGCTGCAACACTGTCACTAATATGTTTAAAAAAATGTATAATCACAATGATAAAGGTCTCATTGTATCTTACAAAATTGCACACATGATTGCAAAATGTGGCAAACCTCACAACATTGGAGAAAATGTAATTTTACCAGCTGTACGGGAGGTAACACTGACAAACAACATTTTTCTTTCTTATATAAGAATAAGTGTTCTTAGGTCAGTTTCTTGCGCTGATTTCAAATTTGAAATCCATTTATCTCTATCACATCGGGTTCTTAAGATATTTGTGAATAAATATATTTTTGGGAAACCGTTATTTGCTCCGTTTCATTTTTACTATATAACTTATTGAAAATTAATAAAATGCAAAATAATTCTACTTTTTATACTGCTCATAGATGCATGACATTTGTTACGCTATTTTTCAAATAGTTACTGTATTTTGAAATAATTCTGAGCGAAATATGGCATCTAGAAGTTGTAGAAATTCGGCTGATCTGTTCTGTTACGTGTGCGGATATTTTACCGATCGTGTTCACCAGAAAAACTTTACACCATTACTAAAGAAAGCATATGAACTTTATTTTAATTCGAAAGTTGATGATGCAAATAAATCTTGGAAGCCACATGCAGTTTGTTCGACTTGTGCAAATACATTGACAGGTTGGTTAAGAAAATCGCTGAAGCATAAGTCGATGCCTTTTGGAGTGCCAGTAATATGGCGTGAACCGCCAAATCACGCTACTGATTGTTACTTCTGCTTGACAAATATCCATGGTTTCACTTTAAAAACAAGAAAGTCGGTGGTTTATCCAAATATTGAATCGGTTTCGAAACCAGTGCCTCATGATCCAATCACGTGTCCGATCCCAGTTCCACCAGAACAATATCCGTTGGACGTGAATGAACCATCAGAAAGTGATAGTTTACCTGCTTTAGAAACTAATTCTGACTCGGATTATGTACCGGTGAATGATGATGTTCACTTAATTAACCATTCAGAACTTTCAGATCTAATACATGATCTCGCTCTTACCAAAGGACAAGCGGAATTACTCGGTTCGCGACTCAAAGAATGGAATCTTTTAGCGCCCAATACTCCGATATCTAAATTTCGTCATAGACACAGAGAACTTGTTCAATACTGTGAGATGGAAGATGACATTTGCTATTACAAAGATGTAAATGGTCTAATGGTGCACCTCGGTCATGAGCACATAGTCAACGAATGGCGACTTTTCATCGATTCTTCAAAGACTAGTCTAAAAGCCGTGTTATTGCATAACGGAAATTTATTTTCATCAATTCCAGTCGCCTACTCTGTTCATATGAAAGAAACTTATGACAATATGGCTATACTTTTGGCAAAAATAAAGTACAATGACTACCAATGGCGGATTTGTGAAGACCTAAAGGTCAATGCAATTCTCACGGGCATGCAGACTGGGTATACTAAATTTTGTTGCTTCCTATGTGAATGGGACAGCCGCAACAGACAGGAACATTATGCAAGAAATGTGTGGCCTATCATGGATTGTATGCAGCTCGGGCATAAAAATGTAATACATGAGCCATTAGTTAACAAAGACAGCATCATTTTACTACCGTTACATATAAAGTTGGGGCTCATGAAGAATTTCGTAAAAGCGTTAGATAAAACGAGCAAAGCTTCCACTTATCTTTGAGAAAAGTTTCCGCAAGCTAGCGATGCAAAGATAAAGGAAGGTATCTTTGTAGGACCTCAGATTAGGAAAGTTATTGCAGACAAACAATTCGAGAACTTGTTACATGGTAGTGAACTTTGCGCATTGATGGCATTCAAATCGATCGTCGATAACTTTCTGGGAAATCACAAATCTGTCGACTATGTGCATATTGTTAAGCAGTGCATAGATGCATACAGAATTATGGGCTGTAACATGTCCCTCAAAATCCATTTGCTCGATTCGCATCTTCACTTTTTCCCTGACAACCTTGGCGAAGTCAGCGATGAACATGGAGAACGATTCCATCAAGATATCGCCGTAATGGAGTCACGTTATCAAGGACAGTGGAATGTGACCATGCTTGCCAATTATTGTTGGATGCTTCATCGCAATGTACCACATGCCATTCACTGACGAAAGTCGACTGCAAAGAAATTCAAGCCTACATAACTGTTATACTTCTTGTACGAATGATGTTGTAATACTGTATGCGTTGTTAAAAAAACTTCAATTGCGTATTTCTAGAGATCCCGACCTGATAGAGAAAAACGGTTTGCAGATTTAAAAACAGCGCATTAAAATTGACTAGAAAAACATAGAAATGTTAGAGAAAGAAAAAAAAAATTTATTTTTGTTAGCCAGTGTAATTAGCACAATGATGGAAAGAAATCCAAGTGACATCATTTCTTCTATTCCATTGAGCAATGATACTGTTTCAAGAAGAATAGATGAGATGGCAAGCGATGTTGAAAATCAGCTGTGTACTGATTTGCAGTCTACTGAATTTTTACTACAGTTGGATGAAAGTGTTGTGCGTGATAACGAAGCTTTGCTGCTCGCATATGTGAGATACATAAAGAATGAAAATATCATAGATGATATGTTATTTGCAAAACTACTGACAGCAGATACAAAGGGGTTATCAATCTTTGAAACCCTTGAAACATTTTTGTTGGAACAAAAATTCCTTTTTCCAATGTCATCGCATGTGCGACAGACGGATCACCTGCTATGGTTGGTCGTCATCGTGGGTTTCTGGCCTACTTAAAAAATGTGGCACCAGGTGTTTTAACAATTCATTGTGTTATTCATCGACAACATTTAGTCACCAAGCATCTTAGTGACAGACTCCACAAATCAATGAACTGTGTTATCAGTGTTTTTAACCAAATTAAGGCGCATTCGTTGAACAATAGATTATTTCGTAAACTTTGTTATGATAATGGTGAAGAGTTTGAACATCTTCTCCTACACACGGAAGTACGATGGCTGTCCAAAGGTAACTGTTTAAAAAGATTATGGGCATTATTTGATACTGTTGTAGAGTTTTTGGATTCAATCAAAGAAGAATTTAGCATCGAAAGAGAAGTATTGCGAAACGATGTGGCCTATCTTTCAGATATATTTGAAAAGTTAAATGAGGTTCTTCTTAAGCTACAAGGAAATGAGATCAGTCTGATTAAAGTGAAAGGAATTATCATGGGCTACAATGATTGATAGAATGAACTAACATTAACCACAATGGTTGACACAATGAATTAACACTGGCCACAGTGGTTTACAGAAGAAACTAAGGCTAGCCAGTGATTGACAGAATGAACTAATGCTAACCACAAAATAGAATGTGCTAATTCTAGACGCAGTTCTTAACATAATATATTAATGCTAGCCAAAGTGGTTGACAGAATGTGCTAATTCTAGCCACAATGGTTGACATAATGTATTAATGCTAGCAAAAATTGTTGACAGAATGTGCTAATTCTACCCGCAATTGTTGACATAATGTATTAATGCTAGCCAAAGTGGTTAACAGAATGAGCTAACAAATGAGCTGTTAATGATTTTTTAAATTAATGGACTCTTTATAATGTTTGATTAATTAATTAATTAATGAACTCTTCATAATAATTTTGTACTGGACTTAACTAAATATGTACCAGTGGAACAAGATATGGGGATAAGATGCTGGCGTTGGATTGGACACACTGAGGAAACCAGTTGATAGCATTACACAGTAGTGCCTGTTCTGGAATCCCCAGGTTAATAGAAAAAGAAGACTAAAAACACTTAGAAAAGAGAACTAGACAGGCATGAAGGGAATAAAGAGGTCGTGGTAAGACATTGACAAGATGGCACAAGACAGGAGGCTTGTAGGGTGTTTGATGGTGACCTATGCCCCATGGAGAGCTGAAAGGTCGTGAATGAACAAAGTGACAGGATCTCTTGGGGGGGGAGGGGGGGGGAGTGGGGGGGGGGGGGGGGGGGGGGGAGGGGGGGGGGGGCGGGGGGGACGGGGGCGGGTGGGTCATAATTGATACACATAACAAAAACATTATCAGAGTTAATTTTGTCGAACTTTTTTGTTTAACCACATCTGTAGCTCACTCCCAGAGTTTCTCAGGTAGTAGATTGTTACTCACATCTCAAATGTTGCATGCTTAAATGACATCAGTGTGCTTTCACATGTCTCTTTCAAGCATGATCAGTATTGTCAGATATCTGTGATGTTTGTGATATCATTTAACACTGTGACCACTTACAAAAATGTCCTGTGTAGATCTCAGGGGTTGCTTATTAGACAAAGAAAGAACAGGACTACTGTTATCTCAGGCGTGCCATGCAAGGCAACTAACATGAGGTTGTGTATGAGGCTGGCAACCTCATCATGTCAAACAAATTGCCATAGAAACCACTGCTGCAAGAACATGTCAATTCTTTTTGCAGACTTCCTGTAAGGTGGTCGGCTGTTGTAGTGGTTCTATGTTCTGTAGCGAGCAAATAGGAAAATTATGATGACCATCATATATACGAGGGGCGTTCAGAAAGTAATGCACCACATCGTTTTTCTCAGCTAATAATAAAGATAGAAGCATGAAATTTTGAACACTTCAAATATGGCATGTGCCAATTGTGTGCACCAAATTGCACCGCAACCTGCCAATTAATACGGCTGCCATAAACCGTTGAAATGGAGCATGTTAGCAACTTGCGTTATAAGCAGCGAATTGTGATAGAATTTCTCGTTGCAGAGAAGGAAACTGTTGTGAATATTCACAAGCATCTATGTGATGTGTATGGAAGTTTTGCAGTCTACAGGAGTGCAGTCGACAGGAGTACAGTCAGTCGCTGGGTTCAGATAATCAAAGAATCAGGAAGTGGAAATACGGAGCTGCTTGATCGGCGGCGCTGTGGACGTCCTGCCACAGCCACCAACGCAGAAATGTTGAAATGCGCTGAGGGCATTATTCTTACTGATAGGCGAATCACTACTCAACAATTGGCCTTACAGCTGTCAGTCAGCATTGGTAGTGCAAATGCAGTTATAAAAACTCTCGGATTTTATAAGGTTTGCGCAAGATGGGTTCCTCGAAGTCTCACAAATGACCACCGATTGCAAAGGAAAGCAATTTCTTCTGAATTGTTGGAGCGTTTCAATGCTGATGGAGAGAACTTTTTGGCTAAGATCGTTACAGGTGATGAAACCTGGGCACATCATTTTGAACCTGAGACAAAAAGACAGTCAATGGAGTGGCATCATCCGCAATCACCAAGAAGAAAGAAATTCAAGACAATTCCTTCAGCTGGAAAAGTCATGATCACTGTCTTTTGGAACATTGAAGGTGTGATTCTTGTGGACGTTATGCCAAGAGGAGAGACAATCAATTCGCAAGCTTACATTAAGACATTGAAAAAACTCAATCAATGTTTTTGCAGAGTTCGGCCGCACAAGAATCCAGCAGACCTGCTTCTCCTTCACGACAATGCGCGAACTCACACAAGTCTGGCAACACGGGAAGCAATCACCAAATTGGGTTGGACTGTACTTCCCCATCCACCCTATAGTCCCGATTTGGCACCCTCTGATTTTCATCTATTTGGTCCACTTAAAGATGCACTCCGTGGGACAAGGTTTGAAGATGATGAAGGAGTGATTCATGCAGCGAAGAAATGGCTACATGATCAAGACAAAATCTGGTACGGGCTAGGAATACATGCACTTGTTTCGCGCTGGCATAAAGTCGTATAAGTTGATGGGGATTGTGTTGAATAATACCGATGTTTACATGACATATCCATGTATATTGTGTATAAATTTCATGCTTTTTGAATAAACAGCTCCTGAGAAAAACGATGTGGTGCATTACTTTCTGAACGCCCCTAGTAGTTTCTGTCTATGGAGTTGTTTATCACAGGCAGATTATCTGCTAACCTCACACAAGTGTCATGTGACCTGTTTATAGCCTGATGTCACAATAAATTTCCTGAAGCCTGACAAGAGATTATTTACATTTGTAACAACTGGGAAAAATAGAGCCACATTTTAGTTAAATGTTTAAAAAGATTCTTTCAAAACATGGATTAGCCAAAATTCATTCAAAGCTTTTTTTGACATTCACTTGTTGTTCGTCCATCACGGGTGATGAAGACCACTCTGTTCATCCAATTGTTTAGGAATATGTTAGGTTAGTCTATGGGTACGAAGGTGACTGATGAGCCCGATGCGGGCCTGGAAAGATCTCGGACAGTGTGGGCAGGGAATATTTGCTTCATGTGAAGGTTTTATTACACGGTCCTTTCTAGCTTGTCTCCTCTGTTCCGCTGCTGCTCTTCTGGATGATTCGCATGCCGCTGCACCTTTACGAAGAGATGTGCGCCAAGCAGTTCGGTTTTGCGCAGCAGCTTCCCATGTGTCTGGGTTTATGTTAAAGGTTTTCAATGACGTCTTTAACGTGTCTTTGAAGCGCTTCTTTTGGCCACCATGGGAGCGTTTACCCTTCTGTATCTCACCATAAAAAAGTATCTTTGGCAGTCGATGGTCTGGCATGCAGACTACATGACCTGCCCAGCGAATCTGTCACTGCATCAGAATAGTATCAATACTAGGGATACCAGCTCTGACAAGAACGGCGGTATCCGGGATCTTGTCTTGCCATTTGATGTTCATTATCTTCCTGAGACAGACTGTATGGAAGTGGTTTAGCTTCTTTACGTGGCGCCTGTATACAGTCCATGTTTCACATGCATAAAGCAGCACTGGAAGCACCGCAGCTCTGTACACCTTCAGCTTTGTCTGTAGACTAATGCCACTTCGATGCCAAGCGGTAAGCTGGTTAGGTAGTGGTGGAGCAGGCAATGTTTAGGGCACCTTTTCTAGCCCCTTCCTCATGCCATGGAGGTGAGCAGTGCTTTCCTAAAGAGGGCTGCTCAGACACTCAGGGGGCTGCCGAATCCCACTTCTGCTCCGATCAGTGAAAGACGACCATATGGCCTGAGCCGCCTGTGTGTAGGTCTGCGACTACAACTGCCAGCGTACCCACGCCTGCCGCTTCGCCGCTCGCCCATCGCCACAGGACTTGTTGTGAGTGGATGGATGAATGGATGAATGGATGAAAGAGTGACTTGCGCGGTGATTTGGATTAAAGTGAGGAAGAGTTGCGCAATTCGTCGACCTCACTCTCTCGCCTGGGTCCATCTCAATCCAGTGGCAAGACAAGTCAAGACGACTGGAGATGAAGTCAGGTGCAGTGGATGACCAGGGCTTTCTACGTGCCTCGCCGTGCTCCTTACGCTCCACAGCGCGTTGCTGGTAATCGCCGTCATGCCCGTTGAACCAACAGGTGGTTTCTTCCGCGCAGTCTATCGAATCCAGTCTTCGCATGCATGGGTAGGCAGACCCTAACTCACCGAAGGTTTACATTCACTTATGAAAATGTGTTTAGCAGTCCTCAAGAAAATATGATCGGTCAACATATTAGGCAGCCGTAATGTAATAATGCTTATTAAAACATATGTTCTTCTATAGTTTATTGTGATTGTGTTTGTATGTGTGAGAAAAGGATTGAGCATGTGCATGGTTGCCTGTGTGTGCATGCCAACTTGAGTTACTGTACATCTCATATACATATATCACCCCTTTTTTTTCTGGCTGATATTAGTTATTTCCTAAGTTCATTTTTCAGTTTCACCTCCTGAAACTTGCTTTATTTTAATTCATATAACTCATCTTATTGCATGCTTTATTATGTACACCTGTGCTAGAGTCTTGATGTGATCACAAATGATTGCTATAAATGGCTAGACTGGACATTGACTATGTGAATACATCTTGTTGGAATGCTCTATAAAATAGACCAGAATCCATGTATTAGATATCATAACAGACACACATGAATGTTTCTTGTCCTCTTATGTTATCAATAATAGATGCACTTGAATGTCACATATCCTCTTATGTTATCAATAATAGATATACGAGGGACGGTCAAAAAGTAATGCCTCGTAATTTTTAATTTCATTCAATAGACAAGAAAACAGATAAAATTCACATTGAAATGTAGCCCCAAGTCTGAACTTCAAAAATTTATTTCTCAATGTAGTCTCCGTTATTTGTTACAGTTTTTGTCCATCTTCTCACAAGGGGATGTATCCCCGCACGGTAAAAATTTGTGTCCTTTTTCCTAAACCACTGGCGTACAGCACGTTTAAGGGTCTTGGTGTGTGGCGTGGCATTATCGTGCAACAGTAGTGCAGTTCTCTGATCTTTTAATGGGTAAAGTTGCCGAAGACGACCTCTAAGCTTCTTCAAAGTTTCAATGTAACGGTCTGCATTCACCGTGTTTCCCTGTTCCAAGAAATCGAGAAGAATCACACCCTTCTCATCCCAAAACACGGAGGGCATAACTTTCCCTACAGATGGTGAACTTTTGAACTTCATTCTTGTCGGCGATGTTGTGTGATGCCATTCCATTGACTGCCTCTTGGATTCTGGTTAAGAAAAATGAACCCAAGTCTCATCACCTGTCACAATATTCGATAAAAACTCTTCTCCTTCAGTTTCGTAACGGTGCAGGAGGTTGATGGCTATGGTTTTCCTTGTTTCTTTATGTCTGTCTGTCAACATTCTGGGTACCCACCATGCACAAACTTTTGAATAACCCAGGTCTTTAATGATGTTCTGGACACTGCCTTTACTAATGGACAACATGGAAGAAAGTTCATCCAGTGTTACCCGACGGTCACCACGAATGATGCCATCAACTCGATGAATGTTGTGTGGAGTCACTGCGGTAGACGGACGGCCAGTCCGCTTTGCGTCAGCCATTGAGGATTGACCTACTTCAGCTTCATCACAACGATGTACCCAACGTCGGACAGTGCTAACATCCACTGTTGAATCTCCATAAACATTCTTCAAACGTTCGTGGATGCGAATTGGGGTCTCGCCTTCAGCATTGAGGAATTCTATGACATAACGTTGTTTTAACCGAACGTCTTTGGCAGCCATTTTCAAACTGTTACAGTGGTGCCACCTGTTACTGAAACAGGTTGGTAATGCTATACAGTGCAGAAGAGTGTTTGAGGAATCCTGCTAAATTTACAAATTGCACACCGATGCAGTATTTACATACATAAAAAATAGGAGGCATTACTTTTTTACCTTCCCTCGTACTTGAATGTCGCATATCCTCTTATGTTTATCAATAATAGATACACTTGAATGTCACATATCCTCTTATGTTATCAATAATAGATACACTTGAATGTCACATATCCTTTTATGTTTATCAATAATAGATACACTTGAATGTCACATATCCTCTTATGTTTATCAATAATAGATACACTTGAATGTCACATATCCTCTTATGTTTATCAATAATAGATACACTTGAATGTCACATATCCTCTTATGTTATCAATAATAGATACACTTGAATGTCACATATCCTCTTATGTTTATCAATAATAGATACACTTGAATGTCACATATCCTCTTATGTTATCAATAATAGATACAGTTGAATGTCACATATCCTCTTATGTTTATCAATAATAGACACACCTGAATGTCACATGTCCTATTATGTTTATCAGTAATAGATACACTTGAATGTCACATGTCATCATATGTTTATCAGTAACAGACACACTTGATTGTCACATGTCCTATTATGTTTATCATTAATGGTCACACTTGAATGTCACATGTCATCTTATGTTTATCAATAATAGACACACTTGAAAGTCACATGTCCTCTTATGTTTATCAATAATAGACACACTTGAATGTCACATATCCTCATAATTATCAATAATAGACACACTTGAATGTCACATGACCTCTTATGTTTATCAATAATAGACACACTTGAATGTCACATGTCCTCTCATTTATCAATAATAGATACACTTTAAAGTCACATGTCCTAATATTTATCAATAATAGATACACTTGAAAGTCACATGTCCTCATATTTATCAATAATAGATACACTTGAATGTTACATGTCCTCATATTTATCAATAATAGACACACTTGAATGTCACATGTCCTCTTATGTTTATCAATAATAGACACACTTGAATGTCATGTCCTCTCATTTATCAATAATAGATACACTTGAAAGTCACATGTCTTAATATTTATCAATAATAGATACACTTGAAAGTCACATGTCCTCATATTTATCAATAATAGACACACTTGAATGTTACATGTTCTCATACTTATCAATAATAGACACACTTGAATGTCACATGTCCTCTCACATTTACCAATAATAGACACACTTGAATGTCACATGTCCTCATATTTATCAGTAACAGACACACCTGAATGTCACACGTCCTCTTATGTTTATCAATAACAGACACACTTGAATGTCACATGTCCTCTTATGTTTATCAGTAACATACACACATGAATGTCACATGTACTCTTATGTTTATCAGTAACAGACACACATTTGTCAAGCAGCACAATTAGCTGGCTGAGATTCTGCTTTTCATTATATTTTTAATGTCCATTTTTAGCACTCGTAGAACAATGCAGACAAGATGTTGGTGTTGATTATTTCTGTATTTGTTTCTATAGATAAGTTAAGATGTTCGACAAGTGATGTTATCTGACAGTTGTCTGCATGACCTTTTTGTGTTGGTGCCTGTATCTCATTAACAAGTCTTCCCATCTTCCGCAAAAATGTTTATTCTATTTGCTTGAGTTATTTTGTATGATTTCTTTATTCTTATTAACTATGTGTAAACCCCATTTTGTTGTTGTTGTAGCTTTATAACTCTTGAATGGCAGTTTTTAAAAAAATAAATATTGTAATGGTCATATAGTTATTCTTCATTGTTTTCTCTGTTTATATTCTTCATTGTCTTCTGTGGTTATAACGTGAGATAATTCTTTATGTAATGAAGGCAGTAAATGAGTGGCGTAGCTTGGTAACGTGCCTGCCCAGGGGCAAGTGACTTATTACAGTTAGTATCAGTTTTAGTTTGCAGTCATGATGTGTTTTATCATCATTATTATTATTTCCTTTTCTCTTCTTATGGAACATGGAGCCACCACTGTAACTGGTCCTTGTTCAGTAAACCTACACCAAACATTTGTATACTCTTGCAGTGGTAGTTCCTGAATTATTTGTTTTAAGTCATGAGGTTGCCAGTCCTATGCACAGCCTCGCATTCGTCACCCTGTACGACATGCCTGATGGAGCAGTAGTTGTATTGTTTCTTGGTGTCATTAGAGACACATGAGAACACCACCAGGCCCAGGTGCTTAAAGTGTCTTAGTTGAAATTCATGAATACCAGAGACGGCGCACCATCATGAGTTTTAGTGAAGAGATATCCTAGAATGATTTATAGATAGGCAGTGCTGCTTGAGAGACAGATAACATGGCTATTAGTGACATACATGAAAGGCACATTAAAAAGTTAGTAAAGTAGATAGACTATCGCTGTGTCGACGTAAAGTGAGCCTGTCAACATTTGCTAGTCACTTATACATCACACACTATTAATGTTTGGCATGGTATATGTACTTTTGGAATAGTCTATGTTTTTGCCCCTGATACAGCACAACTGTTTATAACTGTAATGATGTGACCACCTTCTTATATTCAGTGCATGGGAGCCGGCAAGTGTCAAGTCAAAGATTGAAGTGTATCGATGCCAGCCCAAAAGCATCCTGGAATACGAGCCTGGTCACTCATCCATTTCCGTCAGAGAAGCGAGATCGGTAAGATGTCTGATTATTTTAGTTTGAATGTTTCATGACACTGACCACTTTCACCGTCACTGTTTAGGTCACTTGCTTGAACAGAAATGTTCCATGTTTCAAGAACTTTAAAGAATGCAGACACCTTCCACATTTAACAGCCTTCAGTTTGCATGATGTTGTGTGTTGCCCCTGCACAGAAAAATGTTACAATTGATGTCTTGTTCTTGTTTACATCCAGTGAGTTGTGTGAGTCTGTGCATGTGTGTGGCATGACTTGCCTCTTTGAGGTACTTTTATTTTGTGCTGCCTTTCATATGTTGGACATTGGTCATTACATAGCTGGCCACATTATAACCTTCACTGCATTAAACTAGATCTTCTAAGCTGCTACTCACAGTCCTCAGGTTTCCTTCATTATTTATTCACCTTGTTTCAACGTGTTATGAGAGGACAAAAGTTGGAATACATTGTGATGACACGAAGGACTGATGGGAAAAGATATAGATGATGACAAAGAGAGAACATATTTGACAGGTTAACATCATGGCATGGAAAGTAGTTGACAACAGGACTGATAAACAGCACACAATCACGGAGGAAAGGTGTGGTGCCTGAAAAATAATAAGTAATGCTTTTCATATCTTCAGACCCTCCCACCCCCCCAAACTACACAGGGCTAATTGCTGCTTTTATGACAACTAAACCATGTTAGCAGTGATTATTAGTTACAGCAACATGCTCTCCTTTTTTTAATGTTTAAATAAAATAAAATGAAAATGGTATGAGTTTTACACAAGAGCAAATACACTAGGGACATTTTGGAATAACCTTTCCTCAATCACATTCACAAACTTGAAACAAAGACAAGAAGTACAGAAAGGTTATGAGAAAATGATACGGGACAAAGCGTACACATGCAAGAAAATTAAATAAAAGTACTAAACAGACCAGAGAAAATACAAATAAATAAAATACATAAAATAAATCAAAAGTGTAGACTGACATAGAAGCAGTCTGCAGCGATGAATGATTGTAAGTAGTAAAATGGCCATAGTACACCAAAATCATCATCAGCATTTTCTATTTTACTCCTTGTGCCGTCGTCTGTTTGAGTCTTGATATGCTCGTGGATTTTTTGTTCCCCCTTTACAGCGCATGCGACCGCGGTCAAAGTCAGTACACTCAATCCGAGACACAAAGAAGGTAACTTTCTCTCACGCTGTAATGCGTGCCATACTCCAGTAGTCAGTAGAGATTGCTTTATAAAGCTATCTTTCCTCTATGCAGAAGTCACATGATAACATTATTCTTCATGTTGAAACTAGCAGCTGACTTCACATGTCTTAACTCTTTGCTAGTTTTATATACAGTATTTGACTTAACTTGGCTAGCGGGAATCAGATGTCAGCTGAGCTTTATATTGAACATAGTTTTATTGTCTTTATCTTCTATTTGCTATCTACATTTTATGCATATAGATGAATACATTGGGTTTGGATATAAGCATTTTATATATCAATAATATATACTCTTCTTAAGCTATTGGATTCTGTATGCACATTATGTGGTAGGGTTACGGAAACATTGTTACTAACTTCAGGTTAAGGGCATTTTGATTATGGGACTTTGGTTAGGATTCTGACGATTCTGGTAGCAGCAGTAAAACTTGATGAATGAATTCTCTCTAGACAATACAATTTGACTAGTCTATTAGTTGTAGTGAAAGTTAACATATCTATTAGTTGCAGTGAAACTTACTTACTTACTTAGTCGTTCCCCTTCTACCGTGAGGTGTAGAACTTAACATGCCTATTAGTTGTGGTTAAACTTAACTTGTCTATTAGTTGCAGTGAAACTTAACATGTCCATTAGTTGCAATGAAACTTAACTTGTTTATTAGTTGCTGTTAAATTTGACATATCTGTTAGTTGCAGTGAAACTTAACTTGTCTATTAGTTGCAGTGAAACTTAACATGTCTATTAGTTGCAGTGAAACTTAACTTGTTAATTAGTTGTGGTTAAGCTTAACTTGTTAGTTGCAGTGAAACTTAACATGTCTATTAGTTGCAGGGAAACTTAACGTTTCTATTAGTTGCAGTGAAACTTAACATGTCTATTAGTTGCGGTTAAACTTGACAGGTCTGTTAGTTGCGGTTAAATTTAACATGTCTATTAGTTGCAGTGAAACTTGACAGGTCATATAGTTGTATTACAAGTTGGGAAGACAAGTAGTTTCAGTAAAATTTGAGCAGTAATTTCAGCTAATTTTGAAAGTCAAGTATTTGCAGTTAACTTTGATATCTCATACATGCAGTAGAACTTGACAAAACCAGTATTTGTATTTCATCTTGACCAGTACATTTGCAGTAGAACTTGACAAACCCAGTATTTCTAATTCATCTTGACCAGTACATTTGCAGTAGAACTTGACAAACCCAGTATTTCTAATTCATCTTGACCAGTACATTTGCAGTAGAACTTGATAAACCCAGTATCTCTAATTCATCTTGACCTGTACATTTGCAATAGAACTTGACAAACCCAGTATCTTTAATCCATCTTGACCTGTACATTTGCAATAGATCTTGACAAACCCAGTATCTCTAATTCATCTTGACAAACCCAGTATCTCTAATTCATCTTGACCTGTACATTTGCAGTAGAACTTGACAAACTCAGTATTTCTAATTCATCTTGACCACTCCCATTTGTAAAAGAACTTGACAAACCCAGTATCTCTAATTCATCTTGACCTGTACATTTGTAGTAGAACTTGATAAACCCAGTATCTCTAATTCATCTTGACCTGTACATTTGCAGTAGAACTTGACAAACTCAGTATTTCTAATTCATCTTGACCTGTACATTTGCAATAGAACTTGACAAACCCATTATCTCTAATTCACCTTGACTAGTAGATTATTTTGAGTATAAAATACAAAAAAAAAAAACTCTCAAGCTTAGTTCTCACATTCTAGACAAAGGGCTATAACTCGCTCTACTATTACTATCTTAGACTGGTTACTGTAAATTGAAGTTCTTTGCAACTGAACATTTCCAAATGTCTACAAGTTATTAAGTCTGTCTTTCTCAGTTAATTTGATTTTGAGATGTTTTCTTTCCCATCATCAGCTCTTCAAAGAAATTGATAGTTCTGACGAGGTATATATACACACTTACGTCGTTTAAACATGAGCGTACATGTATATTTCCTTCTGATCTTCTCTTTCTCCTTCTGTATTTAAATTCATAATTACACACTGTATACAAGGTGTAAAAATATATACAGTATGTATCAAAACATAAGTGCAGTAATAAGTATGTATTTAAATATTTAATACAACAAATACATTTTACAATACTGTATAGCCATTACTCTATACTATACAGTACTGTAAATGATAATTTTAGAGAATATATAATGAAATAAATATGTAAGTAATAAATAAATAGTAAATTCTAGAAAATAAACATAAGAACTTTCTAGAAAAATGTGCAGTAGGTCTCATAAATGATAGTTTGTCTTGCTGTCGTGAGATTTATGACGCAAAGATTTGTGGGGGGCAAGCAGATGAAGTTAGACTCCTTGAAGAAAAAAGTCTGAGAACCTCAACAGCAAGTCACAGAAGCAGCGGGAGCTTCAGCTACAGTTGCAGCAACTTAAGTGCTGAGGAGGAGCAATTGTAACAGGAAGAATAATAAAAAAAACATTTATTTTTATGTTTTATTAATAATTTCACAGTGTGTTTTCTAATTATTATTTAGCAGTTACAATAAACTGTACTGTATTACAGTTTAGTGTACAATACAATAAGTATTTCCTATTCATATGCCTATATACTTCCATATAAATTTGAATTTTTAAGTTCGTCTGGAACGTATCTCCCACATAATACACTAGTTCAATGGGAAATCAATGTCCGATATACGTAATTTCGTTATTAAGTTGTGCTTTTTAGGAACATAACTACAGATTATATAGAGGACCCCCTGTAGCGACTGTCTTCGGGTTAAAACAAAAATAGGAACCAAAACAAAAACATGAAGAGAGATGTTCTTTTTCGTCCGCTGTGAATAACTTGAATCAAATGTTAAAGCTTAAAAAGTGAATTCAGAATTTGCTGTAAATAAACAGGGCAATAGGTCAACCAGGTTGTGTGGAAAATGAAAATGTTTATTTCATTAAAGCTTTTTTATATTGTCTTAGTTGATGTTCAGTGTTTTCTTGCTTTGAGTGTTTTTTCTCAAAAGTAATGCCTCCTATTTTTTATGTATGTAAATACTGCATCGGTGTGCAATTTGTAAATTTAGCAGGATTCCTCAAACACTCTTCTGCACTGTATAGCATTACCAACCTGTTTCAGTAACAGGTGGCACCACTGTAACAGTTTAAAAATGGCTGCCAAAGACGTTCGGTTAAAACAACGTTATGTCATAGAATTCCTCAATGCTGAAGGCGAGACCCCAATTCGCATCCACGAACGTTTGAAGAATGTTTATGGAGATTCAACAGTGGATGTTAGCACTGTCCGACGTTGGGTACATCGTTGTGACGAATCTGAAGTAGGTCAATCCTCAATGGGTGACGCAAAGCGGACTGGCCGTCCGTCTACCGCAGTGACTCCACACAACATTCATCGAGTTGATGGCATCATTCGTGGTGACCGTCGGGTAACACTGGATGAACTTTCTTCCATGTTGTCCATTAGTAAAGGCAGTGTCCAGAACATCATTAAAGACCTGGGTTATTCAAAAGTTTGTGCACGGTGGGTACCCAGAATGTTGACAGACAGACATAAAGAAACAAGGAAAACCATAGCCATCAACCTCCTGCACCGTTACGAAACTGAAGGAGAAGAGTTTTTATCGAATATTGTGACAGGTGATAAGACATGGGTTCATTTTTTTGAACCAGAATCCAAGAGGCAGTCAATGGAATGGCATCACACAACATGGCCGACAAGAAAGAAGTTCACAAGTTCACCATCTGTAGGGAAAGTTATGGCCTCCGTGTTTTGGGATGAGAAGGGTGTGATTCTTCTCGACTTCTTGGAACAGGGAAACACGGTGAATGCAGACCATTACATTGAAACTTTGAAGAAGCTTAGAACTGCACTACTGTTGCACGATAATGCCACGCCACACACCGCTAAACGCACCATTGATGCGATTGCAGAATTTGGCTGGACATTATTACCACATCCCCCTTACAGTCCCGATCTTGTACCTTCTGACTTCCATCTGTTTAGACCACTGAAAGAAGATCTTCGCTGACATCACTTTGAGGACACCGAGACCCTTAAACGCGCCGTACGCCAGTGGTTTAGGAAAAAGGACACAAATTTTTACCGTGCGGGGATACATGCCCTTGTGAGAAGATGGACAAAAACTGTAACAAATAAAGGCGACTACATTGAGAAATAAATTTTTGAAGTTCAGACTTGTGGCTACATTTCAATGTGAATTTTATCTGTTTTCTTGCCAATTGAATAAAATTAAAAATTACGAGGCATTACTTTTTTACCGTCCCTCGTACATCTTCATTTCTTTGTGTATATTTCAAAATAATTATCTGTTTAATATACAGCTCATTTGTATTTCCTAGACATTTTCATAAACGTGCTAGCTAGTCTAAGCCCTCTAGTAAAATCTGCTTGTCTTTTATTTTCTAATCTGTATTTTTTATTTTCAGCTATACTTGCCAGTAATTTGTGTTTAGTCTCTGTTGATTAATTTGTTACATATTTCTCCATTTGTTGTTTCTAATGCTTGCTTGTACTTAGATGAGGTAGTAATCATGTACAATTCTGCTATTTAACTCCAACAAACACAATTACTCATGGGTTTACTACTGGTATACATTATAAAGACAGTATAATTTGTTGTCATCATAAAAGTGTATTGCTATTAATATTATTGTATAACCAAATGGGCATAACAGATAATAAGATGTCATGTGAAGATTGTGACTGTTGTATTTATAGTATTTTGAAGAAAATATTGATATAGTTTTATTTTATTACATTTGTGTGCATGTGTGTGTGTGAGTAAGTGAATGAGTGAGCCTGACATGTGTAGTATACTTGATAAATGTAGTCATGGTTATATAATACTTCATTATACAGAAAAATATCAGTAATTGGACTCTGTTCTTGTCAGTAGTAATAGAGCTCTTTGTCATCTTGTACATGTAGTATCAAAAGTTGATTGTGTACATTGTCATTTAGAATAAAAAATACTTGTATAATTTCAACAAGACAAGGGCTGCTGATTGTTACAATAAATAAAAAAATGAGTACTGTGTTCATTAACAGTTGTAAATGTATTATATTGTTCTTACACTTTAAGTGTACAACATGGTTACTATTTTTGTTTTTGAAATTTGTTTTTCACCATGTATTATCTTCTTATATTTAAAACTATATTTTCCATGACTAAATTCTCTTATTTCAAAATTTCTGTGTTAATGTTGAGACCAGCTTGTTATTTGAGATCAAGATTATCATAACTTTTACCATGCTTGTGAGCGGTTTTTTGTTTTTAGTCGTACAGGCTTTCCTTGTACGTCGTAACACAAGTTTTGTTTTCTACAGGCTCACAATCCTCGCATAGACAAACCAGGGGACTTCAGCCAGTAGTGAGTATATTATGCGTTATTTCCCTTCGTGTTACTGTCTGTGTCGTCTATCTCCTACACATCTGTCGTAACCATTAGTGATAGAATCAATCAATACTCTTTAGCTCCACAAGGAGCATAGGCCTTCAACAAACACATGCCAGGTCCTCCTGTCACGCGCCAACATCTCAAGTTCTTTCCACGTTTTTCTCATCAGTCCTAGACGAAAACTGGTTAGTCGGCAACCCAGATTTTTTTCGGCTTTCTTTGGGTTGATTTTTACGCCTATATAGGCAGATATGACAAGATTGAACATATGGTTGATTCAGTTCATCAAATGGCATCTTTTTAGGCAAATATGACAATACAGTTGATTATATACACAAGATAGCGAACGTTTAAGAAAATATCGCACCAAAGGTACTCGGGCGTCTCTTGACGTCTCTAATATTATAACGTACGTTACCGGGTACCTTTGAAAGATTACATTTTCTCTCTGTATGATACGCGTCATCTCCCCACTACACTTAGCTGAAATAATGGAAGTATACATTGAAGTAGACGAAATTAATATATAACAATTGCAAACTGGAAAGCCGAGCTTAAATACTTTCAGGTCATACAATATTCCTAGTTGATCTTGATCACGTGCTGCACCCACTTGACTTGACAGTCTTGTTGCTCCATGTCATATAGTATCTGTTGTAGAACCAGCTGTATTTTCAATGTCCTCCCGTATCATATGCTCTTGTTATTCACATATTTTTATTTCAATCTTCGTATTCTTCTTCTGTTAGTAAAACCACTTTCAGGATTGATATTCATGTTGTACCGATGTAAAGCGCCTGAGTCCTACTGTTTTGTTCCACAAAATAATAAAATTCACACATTTTTAAGCCATTAAGATTCGAGATAATATGAACGAAAAAGATCTTTTTTGTTTTGTTTTTGTTATTCATATGCTTTGAACGGAGAGAAGAAGAAAGAGAAAAAACAGGAACGCTGGTTGTAAGCATTTCATATCGTGCGTGGTCTGAAATAGGACGTCCCAACATTAAGAACATTGTTCAACTACTGCGTGGATTCAAATGTTTTATTTTTAAAAAAAGTTCAGTAATTTGATAGACTCTTTGTGACACAAATATCCCCCAGTGAGAAACTGCATTTTGTAAAACGTTCAAGAAGCCGTTCGTATTGTTTCCATTAATCTTAAATACTGTTTTTTGGGGTTTTTAAAAAAAAATGTTTATGTGTGTTTTGATAGAATGCTAACACAGTGTGAACAACTGTTACATATTTACATAATCTGTATTTTATTTTCCTGTCTTATTATGTGCGTTATATTACTTGTTCGTGAAATCCTTCTCTCAACTCATATATTGGTGGTCATTGATTTTATTCACTTAATTTGATAATTATGTAGCGGTCGTATGAGATTATAGACCAGGGGTCGGCAACTAGTGGATCCCAATCTACCGGTAGATCCCAGTGAGTGATGTTGTAGATCTTTATGTGACCTACGGGGAAAGAAGAAACTTTTTAAGTAGTCAAATTTCGGACTAAATTAAAAATGGCGGTGTTCTCAGGATCAGGATCAATGAAAACTCTCGAGTGACTACTAAATTTTTTTTTTAGAACGCTAACATCTCCCCCCTTCCCCGCTTAAATTTACACCGCACTCATATTATAGAAATTAGATCTTTGGAGGGCTCAGTGTTCTAAACGTGGATGCATTTAGAGCATTTGTGAGATTATAGTGCTTGGTTTTTGTTGTTTTTTTTTTAATTGTTTTTTTTTTATTTTAACGCATGAGGAGCATTGTCTTTACATCGATGAATAGGGAACAATCATAAGATTACTGTGTGTATATTGTCGATGTATTGGGAACAGATTGAAAGGTTGTCATAGCCGGTAGTTGTAGTGAGGATAAGCCCTCACTGCAGATAGATGCTTCTATGGCACGCGCCTCAAATATCCTCTGACAACCAAGCCCAGCTCTAGGCCTTCATGTGTGGCTCAATATGGCTCGTGATCCTTGGTTGGTAGCCTATCTAAGAGAATTTGAATTCAAACCACAACCCTGCCTTACGGGATAGGCTTTGGCAGTAAACCCTGAGGATAAATCCGGAGTCCCTAAGGCAGTCTAATGTTGATTCGATACTATTCTGGCAACTCCTGCGACGTGGCTGGTACCAAACTGTATCCGCTACTGCCGTTCCTTTGGATGTACCGGCTGCGTGGAGATGGGAAACATGCTGCATGGGCAACAGCTTGATCTCCATATAACTGTGCCCAAGCTCACGCCCTCGAGAAGACAGTCCAGCTTCACCCTATAGGTGTTGGCACAATATAGGAAGTAGCAGTTACCGGTTATAAGCATCTTGCTCAATTGGCGTAGGTCATGGCGCCAGGGGCTACTTCCGACAGTGGTTCTAGGATCTCACTGGACAGCTACCGTCCACTTCAAGCTGGGCAGCCCCCAGTCAATTAGGTGTTGTCCTGTCACTGTCTGCTTTCCCCATTGGGTGCATAAGGAATAGGGTCAAACCCGAACTGTGGACAGAAAACGTTGCACCAAGCAATAATCACAAAACAAGAAGTAATAGAAAGCACCAGTTATCACTATCGATAACTATGAATTGGCAGAGGTGCACCACTTCACATACCTATGGTCTGCCATCAACGACAGACTCTCTCTGAACACAGAAATTAACAGCCGCATTGGCAAAGCTGCAGCTACCTTTGCCTGCCACACAACGCGTGTTTTGGGAAACTCCAAACTCACAACGAAGACCAAACTGCGATATATAACGCCTGGGTCACCAGCACACTTCTATATGGCATCTACGGTGTCTACGCCACATCCTCGGAATTTCGTGGAAGGACAAAGTGACAAATGTCGAGGTGTTGTCACGTGCTGGCCTTTAGTGCATGTATACACTACTTAGACAGCGCAGACTACGGTGGTTTGGCCATGTTCGCCGCATGGAAGATGGTCGCATCCGAAAAGATATCTTCTCTGGACAACTGGCAGATGGCAAAACAGTTGGGTGACCACAACTGAGGTTCTAAGATGTGTGCACAAGAAACATAGGGGCACTGGACAGAAATCCAGCAACCTGGCAGGATGAAGTTGCCGATCGCACTGTAGTGGGTTTGATGGTATTGTATGATGGTGATATTACTAAATGTAATGTATGAGGCCAGCTGTGAAGGCTCCTGAGATAAAATGTAGTTGTGAATTGTCAGAAGGCCTTTCTTGCTACCACTACGACCTCACACTCAATTTTTTTCTTTCTAATGAATGTGGCTATGTAAAATGTCTAGGGTAATGATATGTAATGTGGTGTGATAGTTATGGATACACCCACAGATATTTAAGCAGACTAATAATATTTAACAAATATTATAATACACTGAACTAACTCAAGAGTGTAAAATTTTTGATAGAATTATATTACATTTATTTGTTCTGGATCAAGTTTTATGTTGACCAGAACTTTTTTTAAAAAAAAGGATTTAAAAATTATGAAAGAAATGCATGGAATGTTACATAATAAATGCAAGAGTGTACATATATAAGTACTAGACTAGTTAGTTTTATTAAAATGTTCTAGTAGTCATCTACTTGGGAGGATAGTTAATGCTTGTGCTGTTGGGGTGGCCTCATCACACCTGTCTATATTGACTACACAGTGTCCAGTAAATTACAGGAATTTTATGGGGTATTCGTAACTAAAAGACGTTGGTGAACTTCCAGCAGACCAGAGGCTCACTCAACTTGCATATGTAGCTCTGGTGCTGAAATCTGGTGGTCCCACCTCTCCGTGCTGGCGGGCAATAATAGTGGTCTCTGTCACAACGTACTGCACAGATACACTCGAGTAAAATCACCAACTGAATGGACACCGCCTTGTTGACAACTGAAACTCACAGCTCTGCAATCAAAGTATTGGCTATGTGTCAAAATTCTATTCTCTACCTACGTCTGGACACAACACGGACACAACAACCACATCATACAGACAGGTCAGATCTCTCTGACCAAACAGCACATTTACCATGGTGGTTTTACATCAGATAGGTCCTCCCAGACTATAGATTCTGAAAAATATTTATTAGTTTCCTTCCCTAAAAGTGGATAGGTAATATGTTTCATTATTCTCAACACTTGATCTGTCTTTCCTAACCCTTGCTGGAGTTTATGTATATTGTTGGTCCCTAGACCCTGACTTGGGCGGGGGGTCTAGAGCAAATCCCTACTTGTGTGTAAGGCTAGATTATGATATGGCAGTATCAAATCACTCGAACATTAAACAATATTCAAAATATACAAAGAAATAATTTCAATCTTACCAGATTATGAATAAAGAACACAGAAATGCTAGCAAAACTCAGCTGAGCTGCTGGCTATAGTATGGCGTCCCTGAACTTATTTCACTTTCTTTCATTTGGAAATCACCACACTTTAAAATACTGTGTCTATCATCGAACAACTATTGAGGAATGGCCCCACTTCTCGTCTGAGCGCCGATAAAATGATTGTCTGTGGCCAATCACTGCCTAGGTTTATTTCAAATTCAAATTTCCTACCCTAAAGTCATTTCAGTCATGCTTCAGTCAAGTATGGATGTTTATCTGTTAGTCTGTCCGTCTCTACTTGTTTTTTTCAAAAACGTACTTGATTTTTGAACCAACCTTTCTCTCCCCTCCAAAATTTTGTCGTTAAAAGTTATATTTAGACACAGCTCCCACCAATGTCCCTTCGCTTCCCTACTAAGTAGATTTGAACACCTGCGTCTCAAGGTCGTGTTTTTTTGTGCAAATAGCGACACTTTTTATTCCATACAGTCTGTCGCTGATGTGAACAACACTGTCTTTTGTCATTATCTTCAATATTATCTATCCGTCTGTAAAATTAAGAACATATTAGTTCACTGCTCAGAATGGGCCATCCGGCCAGCTAATTTTTATATTCCTAACATTAATATTACGAAAAAGTTACTTTTTAATTTTTGTAATATTCCAAACATCTGCGTTCTGCCGCTGAATTCAAATCAAAGGCTTGGTATCGCAAAAGCGACCAATAAATGACTGTGGCGTAACATATCCAAGGTCCCTTCTGTCGAGTTCCTTACTTTATGTCAACTTGGGAAACGTGACTTTTCTCCGTTTCCCCCCCAATTGCGTCTCCTTAGCCTTTCTAGTCTCACGCAATCTTTCCAGTCATATTTTTTTCTTTTTATCCGCCGTTCCCCTCCTGTCTAGCAAGTCAATTTTTATGGAGGGTGATGACCCGCGGTCTGGGCGATCATGTACTATCAGCAGCCTACGCATTATGTTTTTATCCTTACATGTTATCTTTGGAGGTATTTTACCGTTGTATCTCTGTCAATTTCACTACACGCACCAAGTGGCGATGCTCTCTACGGCGCCACCTCAGATTCAGCGAAAAGCTCTCACGGCAAGCAGAAAAGATGAGAAAACGTCGAAAGGAATAACAGGAAAATAAGCAGATGAGGGCTGTCACCTCAGGGGCGCAATCTTATAGTCAGTTATAACGGAAGAGGCTGTTATTATTATTAGGGAACAGTTATTGGATGACATTGCGTATATTGTCACAACGTCGGTTTATATGGAACAGTTGTAAGATTACATTGCGTATAGTTTCTTTCTTCGATGTATATAAAAAATGTGTATGATTACAAATGGTTATATTTTTATTTATTTTTTATGTTATCTGTTTGACGTTACAGATGGTTCATTGTTATGGCTAATTATTGTTCAGTCTGGTCTGCTTTCAGCCAGTAATTTACTTAATGAATTATTGTCATTTAAAAACATTAAAAAAGAGCTTTTAATGTGCTGATAGCGACATTTGACACAATCTTTTAGTACCACTTGCATGTGCTGATAGCGACATTTGACACAATCTTTTAGTACCACTTGTATGTGCTGATAGCGACATCTGACACGATCTTTTAGTACCACTTGCATGTGCTGATAGCGACATCTGACACAATCTTTTAGTACCACTTGTATGTGCTGATAGCGACATCTGACACAATCTTTTAGTACCACTTGTATGTGCTGATAGCGACATTTGACACAATCTTTTAGTACCACTTGCATGTGCTGATAGCGACATTTGACACGATCTTTTAGTACCACTTGCATGTGCTGATAGCGACATTTGACACGATCTTTTAGTACCACTTGTATGTGCTGATAGCGACATTTGACACAATCTTTTAGTACCACTTGCATGTGCTGATAGCGACATTTGACACGATCTTTTAGTACCACTTGTATGTGCTGATAGCGACATTTGACACGATCTTTTAGTACCACTTGCATGTGCTGATAGCGACATTTGACACGATCTTTTAGTACCACTTGTATGTGCTGATAGCGACATTTGACACGATCTTTTAGTACCACTTGCATGTGCTGATAGCGACATTTGACACGATCTTTTAGTACCACTTGTATGTGCTGATAGCGACATTTGACACGATCTTTTAGTACCACTTGCATGTGCTGATAGCGACATTTGACACGATCTTTTAGTACCATTTGTATGTGCTGATAGCGACATTTGACACGATCTTTAAGTACCACTTGTATGTGCTCTAGCCATAGGGATTTCTGGAGCACGATCTTTTACATGATGACGTTGTCATGTAGAATCTCACATTAGTCGCCTGTTACGACACGCCTGAAGGAGCAATTGTCCTGTTCGTTTTGTGTCTCCTTAGAGACCTGTATGGTACACAATATGGTCAGCGTCTAACTAATTAGATCAAACTTTTACATGTTGTCCAAGTTTGAATGAAATTAGAATGTCTTCCAACATAATCGTTTATGGCAATCCCTGCCAGCTTTAGTTCAGTCATCATTATAATTTCCCCTGTTTTTGCTTCGTATGGAGCCAGAGGCGTCATTAGGGTTGGTATTACCTGGTGCGGTAACTCATGGTCCCTCATGGACCTCCTCCCGTACCAGACCATACAGAATCCTTAGTAATGTTTTTTGTACTGATGTTACTCGTAAATGCATATGGAAATATACTCATAAATGAAATAATACCCAACAAAATAAACAGGAACAAATACACAAGCATTTCAGCACTTAGTGAACATCTCGACTAAATCATAACTTTCCTGTCCTGGCCGTCAAAGCTGCGAACGTGTGAATCACTTCATCGAAATCAATGCGCATGCGCATTAGAAGGTTCAAAAAGTAAACTAGCATAGAGTTTTAGCCTTGTAGGTATATTGATACAGTACATGTAAGCTGGGCTTACGACAAATGTTTTTGTGGTTATAACTATCTACAGGGATATTTTTATATAAAAAAATAATAAATTTCTGCTGAAACACTGCACAAACATATTATAGACAGTCATTTTGGTGTCACCCCCTCTGATGGTGTCACCCCGGTGTGGTCCGCACCCCCCTAGTGACCCCCTCTGTATGGAGCATGGATTTATCTACTGTGGCTGACCTTCATCCGGGAAACCTGCATCAACAACATTGATGTGTTCTTGTAGCAGTGGTCTCTAGCAGTTTGTTTTACATGATGAGGTTGACAGCCACACACACACACACACACACACACTCACACACTCACACACACACTCATCATCATCATCATCATATTAATCCCCTGATACGCCTTGCCTGACGGATCAGTAGACATATTCTTTCTTTGTCTTCCGAGAGACCCCCCGGGGACTACACAGTAGAGATGGCTACTGTGTTTATGTGTCGAAACAATGTGTCGAAACTGCGTCGTACCCGAACGATTCGATGCGCAGATTTTTGCGGTGTCGAAACAGTGTCACGTCCTGTCTGTTTTGCAGAGACACATTGTCTCACGCAGATTCGACACATAGCCTGCTTCGAACAGCGGCTTCAGTTCCCGTCTGCTTCGCTGTTTTGCAAAAGGCACACTGTATCATTGTCTCATGTGTCAAGCGTGCGCTACATATGGCGTTCATAGATAGTATGGAAAATCAAACAAGTCATAATTTTTTTTTAAATAATTCCTCAGGACTGAAAGAGGCTTACTACTATTAGGTGTCTGCTCGGTTTGAGTTGAATCATTGTCGCTGACTGTACCTATTCTAGTTTTATATAATGTGTCATTATTACTGTTATTATTATAATTTTTTTCACTTTTACTGCAGCTGTCAGCATGTTCCCCTTGCATATCATCATAATGAAAACGACTGTGTAAAATTCTTAACAGTGGTCACACACGAAATACCATAGATTTGTACTAACGAGAATAAGTAAATCTGCATACTAGGGTGTCACGACTCATGTCTCATTGTTTCAGTTAATTTACTTGTAGTCTGCTGTTTCGAAACAGTTCCATAGTTCTTTTTCATCCAAGCGCTAATTATACGCATGTTACGGTACTCTTGATTCCTGACTTCAGGCGCTCTCGTAAGAAAACGTGTTTTGTTTATACATAAAATAGTGTTTAAAACTTGTGTTCAACCTCATTTAATCTTCATTTATGGCGGGGAGAAGCCCTGTTTGGGATTATTTTGTAAAGATCAAAGACAACAAAGTAAAATGTAACGTGTGTTCTGGTATTTTATTATTCAAGGGTTCGTCAACTTCAAGTATGACTAGGCACTAGAGATGGCTAGTGTGTGTATGACGGTATGTGTCGAAACAATGCTTCGAAACAGCGAGCGATTCGACACTTCCTGCTTGTTTCTTTCGTCTGCCTCGCTGTTTTGCAGCGACACACTGTCTGAGCCTATGTAAAATTTGAATCAACCGTTCGAAACATTAGTATGGAATATCAAACATGTCATATTTTTCAGGGATGTATTATGATGACTTGATTTTACAAGTGATATTATTTTTGCTGAGAAGTTATAGACACTGGAAATTGTGTCAGTGTTGCAGTTGTCAATGTTTTAGGCGCTATGTTAAAGTTGAAAGTGTCAGTGTGTTCGTATAAATGTAATATACACTTTATTAGCTCTGCTGATATGTGTACTCGGTGTGGATTTGAATCATTGTCTACCAAATCTAGCTTACTCTAGTTTGATATCATGTGTTATTATTACTGTTATTATTATTGTTGTTTTTTATTATTTTCCCATATACTGCAGCTATCATCATATCTACGTTTTATTACATCATAATGAAGACTTGTGTAAAAATATTGAATTGTGGTCACACGAAACGCCATAGATTTTCACACACGACAGTAAAAACAGAGGAAAGTGTCTCACACAGTTCATGTATACCCGCGCCGGTACTGTCTATAAGAGATTTCTTTCTCCCCGATACGGGCAATTGTGTCGTTGTGTCGTTGTGTCGACTCACTGTTTCGAAACAGTTTAAATCACTGCGCTAACTGTTTCGAAACAGTTGAGTGTGTCAATTTGCCCACCTCTACTACACAGTTCAGTAATATGTCTCATATCTGTCGACAGTCACTGACACGAGCTTCTCTTTCTCAAAGGGTCACATACGTTACATTTTCGACTACTTTGTTCTTCAAGAAGGTGGCCCATCGGGATCCATCTCCCGTGTTGTATAACACTCTGGCAACTGAAATGTTTGCCTTTAATTAATTCTCCAAATTGTTGAAATGATCTTCCATGTAATGATTCACGCATATATGTGTGTGGCCTCTGATGACTGGTTTCCAGCCGGCGTTCTTGGACTCTATCTTGACCGCGCTACTTTTTAATTCAACGTTCAAAAACCGTACGCACCGAAAAACATCATGCGTTCAAAACATTCAGAAAGCTGGCATAAAACAGACGGATTGGAATGTCAGTTTAAACTCTCGAATTAACATGCCATTTTTGAGTCGCGAAACTGTACATCTCAGTTGGTGTTGCTTATATCAGATATATGTTGGTTTTATTCTTTGTGCAGGCTGCCTCAGTAAAACGTTTACAGTTGTGTAGGCTGCCTCAGTAAAACGTTTACAGTTGTGTAGGCTGCCTCAGTAAAACGTTTACAGTTGTGTAGGCTGCCTCAGTAAAACGTTTACAGTTGTGTAGGCTGTCTCAGTAAAACGTTTACAGTTGTGTAGGCTGCCTCAGTAAAACGTTTACAGTTGTGTAGGCTGCCTCAGTAAAACGTTTACAGTTGTGTAGGCTGCCTCAGTAAAACGTTTACAGTTGTGTAGGCTGCCTCAGTAAAACGTTTACAGTTGTGTAGGCTGCCTCAATAAAACGTTTACAGTTGTGTAGGCTTATTTTGAACGTTCGACTTGCAGAGTGGTTAGGGCGCTGTCCTCTCGCGGCGAAGGCACCTGGTTCGAAATACAGTGGTGTCCACTCCAGTCTCTACAGCTGTAAATGGGTATCTGATAACTCTTGAGTTAGGGAAGGAAAAGGCAGCGAGGAAGTGAACAGGTCACCCCATCTATAAGCAGAACCTTGTATAGTAAAGTCTCTAACACGTCTCTCCCCTACGGCAGTATCAACTATGGGTCTACCTTTTAGGCTTATTTACATTTAGTTGATTTACGTTACAAGACGCAGTTGAGCACTTCAAACTTTCACCGGGCACTCCACCAATGTCCAGATGTGCCTGGAACCATTCCCAACACCATTTTAGTGCCATGTTCCATCAAGAAAATCGTTTAAATAAATAGCCCTACAGAAGTGAACATTTTTTGAAGCACCCTGTATAAAAATGTGGACATAAAAATCGCTAGCATATGTGTTATTTAACTTCCAAATACCGTTCCAGCATCCCTGCATTGTACGTGTTGTGTTGATAATCTATATACGCTGTATGTTTCGCGCAGAAAATTGGATTGGGGGAAGGAATGGAGAGGTGTGCTGATCATGAAATCTTACAGGTAAAGACAATTTGAAGCGAAGTCTGTTGCCAGGAAGATGCTGAAGCCAGTTAAGTGTTAGAAACCCAGCCAAGCAGATTCATCCAGCCTGCCTGTTTTTGTTTTTTTAAAGATAGTAAACACTTCCTTTTTTACTTTTTGTCCCAACACCTGTCTCTAGACCTCCAGGTATTCAGTAGTCGGACAGTATTCGGGGCATATTCCAATTTTAGCAGTTGCCAAAACTTGTCGTCACATAATCTGGCATTTGACTTATGTAGCTGCCCCAAACTAAGCGCGTTTACATGGTCGAAAAGTTCGTGCGGTTTTTTCTCTCTCTCTCTCTCTCTCTCTCTCTCTCTCTCTCTCTCTCTCTCTCTCTCTCTCTCTCTCTCTCTCTCTCTCTCTCTCTCTCTCTCTCTCTTTTTTGAAAAAAAAAATCTCTTTAATGTCATTAGTATTGGAACTCGTCTTTAGTATTGGAACTCGTCTTCTCCCCATTTGTCCACGTCCTTACTTCCAGCCAAATACATTGTCCCATCTGTATAATTGTATAATACCAGACTTACTTCAGTGCGGGGATCAGTCCCGGCCCGCGGAAAATGTATCGTACCTTACTCGCCCAGATTGTCTTGACCTCTTGTTACGATCAAAGATAAAAACGTGTGGCTGTAATAAACAGTTTGTTGACATCATCATTTGGTATTATCTGACAAGCACGTAGACAGTGATACCGTGTATCTGTAGTCAAACAAACAATACATTTAGTCCCATATCGGACACTGCCGTAGTGGAGTGAAATGTTAGAGACTTCTCTTATATAAACATTTAAACAAATAAAGAGAGGAAACCCGAGGCCTGTAAACAATAAATAAATATTACACACATAAAGGTATGTCAGGCACTCGTGAGAAATAAAGAAGTAGAAAACTAGACAACAGAAAAACAACAGACGTGAGTGGCTTACCGGAGAAACGAACCCAGGACCTTCCGAACGGCACCACCGCCTAGCTACGGAAGCGAATCACATTATCCTCCCTGCCAACTAGGCACTGTAATGTTATGATGTATGTATATAAGCATTACCTCGTCATCTACACAAGCACACACATGTTTCAGAAAGCACTCAGTAAAAGCATGTTCAGTTCGTAGCCATGTTTATTTACAGAATATCGTACATGTCAAGATTCGCATTATATTACAATGTGTGGTTCGTACTTTAATGTATTCATATTACATCCCCCCTTTTTTGAAAAAAAAAATGTGTGCAAACATTTCCAACGAAATGTTTCATGTGAGAAAGGATAAGTATGTGTAATGCTCAGTGTGGGTATATATGTCACTGTCTGTATCGGCTGGGAGGTGTCACTGTACGGCCAGAACGAGTGGTGTAAAGTGCTGGTGGTTCTGCGGAAGTCCCTGGTTTAGCTTGAGTTGGTTGTGATTTCGGCCTTGGCGCTTGTTGGTTTTGTGGGGCACCAAGGTCTGGAGTTACTGCATTGTCTGTTGAAAACATGGGAATTCTCTGTTCTGTTGTATTCTGTGGGATTTCTCTTATGTCCACTCTGTTTCGCCTCAGGAGGTTGCTGCTGCTGTCTGGTCTTAAAGTATAGCTCCTGGGTTCAGGGTTTCTGGAAATGATTGTTGCTTTTGACCATGTGTCATTGTTGTGGTTGTAGGTAGTCACATGCTGACCAGGATATAATGGTGGTAAGTCTTTAGCACATTTGTCATAGTTGGATTTCTGAACTTGCTGACGATGCTGAAGTTGATCATATGTGCTGTCTCTATGTTGTGGACGGAAGTGGACCTTAGATGGTAGGAGGTCTTTAATTCTTCTAGCAAACATAAGTTCTGCTGGACTGTCGATCTTACTGTCTACCGGTGTTGTTCTCCATCTCAAGAGTGCTAGGTGTACATCCTCTGTTCTTGTTTTCTTCATGATTGACTTGATAGTTTGTATCTGTCTCTCAATGAAACCATTAGATTTAGGGTATCTAGGTGATGATGTTGTGTGTTTGATCTTCCAGTCCTTAGTGAAGTTTCTGTATGCTTGACCTGAGAAATGTGGACCGTTGTCTGATCTAATTTCATCTGGGATGCCAAACATGCTGCAATACTTCTTTGTAATGTCTGCAATAACAGCTGATGGTGAGGGTTGTGGAAGTTTCTCAATGATGGGAAATTTGCTGTAGTAATCAGCAATAACAAGATAGTCATTATTGTCGATTGAGAAAATATCAGTTCCTATAATGCTCCAAGGGCTCAATGGTATGTCTGATGGTATGAGAGGTTTTCTGCACTGCCTATTTGCATGTTCTTGGCAAATTGAACAGTTTTTACATAGTGTTTCTATGTCCTTGTTTATCTGTGGCCAGTAAACATCTTTCTTTGCTCTCAGTTGTGTCTTCACAATACCAAGGTGACTATTATGGAGTTGTTTAAGGATGATATCGCGTTGTGTTTCTGGTACTACAATGCGATCTCCTTTAAGGATCAGACCATCTTCGATGCTTAACTCATCCCTCATAGAGAAGTATGGACGGATGTGTGTTGGAACTTCCCTGATAGAGCTTGGCCATCCATGGTATATCAGTTCTTTGAGAGAGTTAAGAATAGGATCTCTCGTTGTGTCTTCTCTGATGTGTTCAAGCCGATTATCGCTAAACTTGACAGAATCAACTTTGATGTTTGGGGTAAGATCTGTTATCTTGTTGGGGTTTGGTAGTCTGCTGAGAGCATCTGCAAAACCTATATCCTCTTTAATGTTGTTAATAGTTACCACACTCAGCTTTTCGCACATTGGTAAACCCAAAATTGCAGGTCCTTTAACATCTACCAAGTAAAATGTTGACGATGTCCATTCTGAGCCTCTGTATGAACATTCAAGTGTTACTGCTCCAAAACAGTCTATACTTGTTCCATTGTAAGCTCTTAGCTTTGTCCTGCCACTCCTACGTTTTACATCCCTTGTGGGAAATCCTTGCTCATCCACCTTGTCAGGCATGATCTGTCTGAATATTCTTAAGGGTAGAGTGTTACCTTGGGCACCTGTGTCTATCTTGAACCGAATGTTTCTTTCTTTGTGCATTTTAATTCCTGGTATTCGGAATTGTACCTTGCAGAAAGCCTGCGTTCTCTTTGGTTCATTACTGAAAGTTAGTATCTTCACAGTATCAAAAGTGGAAGGATCACTTTCTTCACTGGAGTCAAGGTCCTCAGTCATCATAGAGTGTGTTTGTTTTTGACGACTTTCTGCTGTGAAGTTTGTGTTGAGCACTGTCTTGTTTCCTCTTGAAACATAATTTTATCCAGTGGCCCCTCTTTCTGCAGTAATGACATGTAGAGTCTTTAGCTGGACAGTGGTTTTGTATGTGGTTTAGGCCACAACATTTACACATAGCACCTCTGCTTGTGTTGTGTTTTTCTTGTTGTTTCGAACCAGTTGCTTTGTTGTGTCTAGGTTTATAGCTTTTCACTGCATCCACCTGGGCTGCTAATGTACCTTGCTGAATTTGTTTAATGTTTAGTGCTTGTGCCTCGTGTTTCCTGCCTTCATCCAGAAGTTGTTGTAAAGTTAGCGTATCACTCTGGCTCAGTAGCCATTTCTGGAACTCTGGCATTGGTGTGCTAAGAAGAATCTGTTCAATAATTCGCTCTTTTTCTTCTTCGTTGCTAAATTTACATACTCTGGTTTTCTCCTTAATGCGAGTGAAGAAATCATCTAGGCTTTCACCACGTTTCTGTCGCAGGTGGTGAAGCTCTAATCTTGCCGCTCTAAAGTTTGTGTGCTTTATGATCAGACGCTTTTCAAATTCGTCCAATATGGCTACGGGGTCGGTTGCCGACTCAACCGGCATGGCGGTAGCAAAACTGTTGTAGATTTTCAAACCTTCATCGTCCAATGCTTCTAGGATATATGGAGTTAGGGTTTGTCCTTCCAGACCAGTGGTCTTGGAATATAGATCTATGCGTTGGCGCCATAACAAGAAAGCTTCACTCTTATCATCGTGACCGGCGAATCTCATTTGCGGTGCGTTGCGATATTGTTTCACCGCCATGGCTGACCACGATGACGAAAATTAGCCGAATACTGTACTCACGTGTTATCGTGTAGCTGTTTTGCGTCAGTCCGGTATCGACCGCTGCCACCATGTAATGTTATGATGTATGTATATAAGCATTACCTCGTCATCTACACAAGCACACACATGTTTCAGAAAGCACTCAGTAAAAGCATGTTCAGTTCGTAGCCATGTTTATTTACAGAATATCGTACATGTCAAGATTCGCATTATATTACAATGTGTGGTTCGTACTTTAATGTATTCATATTACAGGCACCACAAAATAGTGCTTCGTAGACAGGGGTCATTAGCGCAATCCGCTACACAAAACACCGGATATGTACCCAGGGCGATCCAGCCTAGTTAATGACGCAATCACGTCTGTTGTTCCCCCTATTATACAGTATAGGTCAGATTACACAAGATAAAGACCTTAATATTGTGTCTAGTAAATGTTTACAGGCCTCGGGTTTCCCCTCTTTATTTGTTTAAATGTTTATACAATACCAAACCTACCCTTTGTCCTGTACTGTTCTGATTCTTCTGTCATATATACAGTACTTTGCAAAAAAAATGTCAGTCATATTTTCGCAACGCAGCACACTCATAGAAGCAAATAATAATAAAAACTGTATTTCCAGAGGAAGATTGGTATCTCCCCTATCTATTAACACTGGTTTCAGTACAGTATAATTGTTGCCTTCTCCAGCAAGGCAAGCCTGGATGCGGCGAGGCATACTTCCCACAAATGTTTGTAGGTAATTGTGAGTCAGACTGTCCCAGTATTTTTCAGCTACCTTCTTCAATTGTTCAGCGTCTCTGAGTCCACTCTTTTTTAAATGATTCTTGAGTAGTGCCCAAACGTTTTCAATTGGGTTTAGATCGGGACTGTTGCTGGGCCACTTCAGCACTATCACATTCTTCTCTTGCAGCCATGCTTTGGTGGTATGAGCTGTATGATTTGGGTCATTGTCATGTTGAAATGTGCACCCATCGGGGTACATGACCTGCATAAATGGCAGAAGGTGTCCCTCTAGTATGTCGATGTACCTTTCTTTCGTGAGAATTCCTGTGAAAACACACAGTGGGGTTGTGGTGAAGTGGGATGTTATAAATATGTATAGGGGACTTAGTGTACTGACTGAGATCAGCTGTGAAGGTATCTATATCTAATAAGAGTAGTGTATTATAGATAACCTTACTTGCTGCCACATATATATATATCTCAGTCAGAATTATTCTGGAATAGTGTGATGACTACGTTGTATGTCTAGGGTATGTATATGATGAAGTGTAAGTCATAACAACAACAGACAGATAAACAATTTAATTTATTCCACCACACTTGACAACACTGTGACACTCACATACATAAAACACTCTACAAGGATATCTTAAAGGAGTCACTGATAACTTTTCAAATAACAATATGTATTCATTTCTGTCATGAATGAATATGTGTCCTGATTCAAATACAAAGGGAACCAGGAATCACAATCAATTTTAATTACAAGTTATATGTACAGAATTTATCAATATGAATATTGTAGTGACATATATTATTAAAAGTATCCTATGTGTGTCAGTTTGTGTAGTAGTAATATGAGGTAATACTGGTTTTGTTTTGTTCAAGCTCTGTTGGTATTTGTCATCATGACTTCAATAGTTTGTCTTTATTGGAACTAGTATTGGAGATGTTCTCAGTTCCTGATATTAAAACAATTTACTTCCCCTCTTAAGTTTATGTTACAATGTTATTTTAAGATGGGGGTACATAATTTTGAGCTCAGCTGGCCACATCAGCTTATCTTGCGTGATGGCGGCAGGAAAGGGCTCCTCTGCTCGATTTCTCCCCTGTGCTCTGGAGACACCTCACTGATAGCTAAATGGACCAAGGAGTATGCTGTCCGACTCTGGATTCAGCAAAGCTCTGACCAGGTGCTGCTCAATACCATCAAGACCACGGTCCCTGAAAACAAGAAGGATGTACCTTCTACTTCATAACTAATTTATACTCTAGTTCTACACTGAGCACAATACATCACAAACATTGAGTTCAGAGCGTTAGGCCAACTGTCAGCTTCATCTGAAATACTTTATACCAGTATTTCCCTCCCTAATGGTTACTACGCCTCTGCAATTCCAGCATTATTTCTGTCTAATCAATAATCTAGATGTCAGTGTACTGTTTGGCCATTCCATGCAGTTTTACTTTCCTCCGACACCTTCTGTTCAGGCTGGAGCATTATAGGCTTTACATCATGTTTGCTACTGAACTACACATATATATACAGGCATAAATTAACAATTCACATTCAATTTTCATTAAAAGATACTGAATGTTTCAAGCTTACCACAATTCATGGAAAACAAACACAGATACGTTGATTAGCAATGAATTTTGGCACAAATACTGGCACAAATTCCCATCTGCTTATGTTCCAGGCTTTTATTTAGCAAAAATATGAGCTGGCTTCAACGCACTGTTGCTTTATCAAGCTTATTTGCACTAGTGGTCTCGAACTAACGCTCCTAAGTGAGTATATCAGCGAGTCTGGCCAATGGAGCCACGTTTCGACAAGTGTTTGAAAAAATTTTAACTTCCTACGTCCCCCTAACAACCAAGGATAGCATTTATAGCCCGACTAATCGTGTTTAGCCTTACATATCATTCCAGCCAATCAGTTCAAATGTAACTTGTGGCCCTTTTCCCGTACAATGGTGGTGTAAAAAAATCTACCAGTGAGCGATTCTGATTTTGGGTGTTGTCTGACAGCACCATCATTTTATTTTGGCTATAACTTGTTAATTCCTAGACTATTTGCATAACGTTGTACATATTCTTTGTCAGCAAACCCTAAGGAACCCAAATATATATATTTAATAGAGCTAAAATGCTGCGTTCAAAATATGCAATTCCTTCTACCTCCTGTTTCGAAGATGTGCTGTCTGGGTACTGTAATGTTTTCAAACGTAAACCCATCTATTGTCATCTTTCTAATAAGAGTTTTTTTCAGGATTTAAAAACCTAACTCTGGGAAGGTTAGTGTTTTTTATCACTGTCCGTCCGAAAAAGTTAGTGCATGTGGCCTTACACGCGTGATAGTAGTAATTGTGTATCGCGCGACGCGTGTTTTGTGTTGCACGTGTTCGGCTTTATGCCTCTCCCTTCTCTCTATCCTTTAGTCCATCTGTCTTTAGTTACGCCGTGTATAAAATGGAATGAATGAAATATTAAAATTAGGTCATTGTTCAGCTTGGTATCTCAATGTTTTTGCAAGAAATACAGCACACGTTTCATTGAAGAACGCGGGTAATAATACAGTAGGCTTTTACTATCAACGTGAAAGCGTTACAATTTGCCGACGAAGTAGAAAACAAGGGGGATTTCGAGTACTGTCATTGTGACAGCACTGTTCTTTACCATTCTTCTTCCTTTATTTATTATATGTATTTATTAGGCTTTATATTTACTTGATAATTTATATATGTGGATTAGAATATTCCACGACATCTCCCCTCTTAAAACTGACATTATATGTCAGTCCTTTATTCTATATACACATAGAGAAATTTATTATTAGTTCTGGGGTTTACGGTGATTCTCATCACACGGATGGCGGCTTAAAAAATCCGCTCCCAAATTTGTTTTTCCAGATATATACTCAATGCTAAAATTATAGGGAGCCAAAAGCAAGGACCATCGGAGTAACCTAGAGTTCTCATGCCTAGCCTGGGCTAGAAACGATAAAGGTTTGTGGTCCGTTTGCAACTTAAATGCCTTCCCATACAGATAAATATTGAATTTCTTTATTGCCCATATTACTGCAAGACATTCTTTTCGCTAGTTGAGTAGTTGATTTCAGCTTTATTCAACTTTCTGCTAGCATATGCCACTGGGCTTAATTCCCCATCCAATGCATCTGATTTCTGTAGTAGAGTTGCACCTAACCCAATATTACTGGCATCCGTCCTTACTATGAATTCTTGACTTAAGTCAGGTAATTTCAAAATAGGTTTACTTGTGAGCTTTTCCTTCAATTCTTGGTAAGCCATTTCACATTGTGGGGTCCATGTAATGCGATCTGGATGTCCTTTACGTGTCAAATCAGTTAACGGTAACAGGAGAACTAGAGTCACTCTTGACGGTCTGCAGAGCAGAAAAGTGTTGCTCCATCAGGGGGTACCTCAAGGAGGAGTAATTTCCCCTACACTCTTCCTTGTTTACATCAATGACCTGGTGAAAGATCTCCCTGCAGGAGTGAAAGCTGCCTTATATGCAGATGACCTAGTACTCTGGTGCGCTGATGAAAATGTCATCACAGCAAATTATAGAATGCAGCGGGCAGCAGACATGCTAGTGTCATGGGCAGAGAAATGGCTTATCACAATAAACACAGACAAAACCTCCACAACACTGTTCTCCCTCGCCCCCAAGGACAAATCAGCTAACATACACCTAGGGACAACCGTTATCAAGGAAGAAAGCTACCCCACCTATCTTGGGGTGACATTTGACCAAAGGCTTACATGGAATAAGCATATTGAAAATGCAGAAGGAAAGGCCCGAAGACGACTAGGCATACTCAGAAAATTGGCAGGTACCAACTGGGGAGCAAATGAACGAAATCTAAAGAAGATTTATAGTGGAGTAATAAGACCACACTTAGAGTTTAGCTCAGCAGCATGGTCATCAGCTGCTAACTCACACCTGCAGTCCTTGGACAAGGTGCAAAATCAAGCTCTCAGGCTCATTACAGGAGCCATGAAAACTACACCAATAACAGAGATGCAGAAGGTTGCTGGATTACAGACATTGTCCCATAGAAGAGACACAAAGACCATGATCCAGATGGAAAAGTACAACAGTATGCCAACGCACCCAATGAAGGCAAGACTAGATGATCTGGCATTGGGACGTCTAAAGCGTAGCAGCTTTGTGCATCGGGGAAAAAGACTTATAAGACAGCATCAAGAAGACCTATCTATGAAGACAACACCACTGAAGCCCACCCTATACCCTGTACCATGGGAGCAGGCCAGCAGTGCCCTCCAAATTAATACGTCGGTCAGTGGTCTCACAAGTGGATGTGAGTATAATGATCTGCAAAAACGAACTGCTACATTGAGTATGATCCAAGAAAGCTATCCCGATCAATCATGGATACATGCCTATACAGATGGATCAGCAACTAATGCTGGTAGGAATGGAGGTGCCGGTATCTTTATCTCATATCCTGACAACCACTATGAGACTAGGCACATTCCCACTGGTAAATTCTGTTCCAACTATACAGCTGAGGTTCAAGCTCTAGAGCAAGCTGCAAATATGATTTATAACACCAACTCTGACTGCCACCAGGTAGTCATCCTCACAGATGCACTGTCTGTCCTGCAAGCTCTCAAGGGTGGTAAACTCCCGCATCTGAGAAATGAACTAAACAAGGTAGCTGCCAAAAAGAGAACCATACTTCAGTGGGTACCATCTCATTGTGGTGTACCCGGAAATGAAAAGGCAGATAAACTTGCAAAAAAAGGGAGGAGAATGTGAACAAGAAGATAATGAAGTCACATACTTTGAGAAAAAGAGAGCTATCCAGACTATAAGAAGAGAACAGAACCAACCCAAAGACGACTATCACACTCTCGACCGGCAGGGACAGATAACTATTTTTCGACTCAGGACAGGGCATAACAAACTGAATAAACACATGCACAAGTTACGATTGTCTGCTTCACCACTGTGCACATGTGGATTAAACGAACAAACTGCTGAGCATGTTCTACAGGACTGTCCTCTGTATGACCAGTTAAGAAAGATATACTGGCCCAATGACTCAACACTAAATTCAAAGCTATATGGAGTTAAAGAGGAACTTCAAACAACAGTCGAATTCATCATGAGAACTCGTCTGACGGTGTAATCATCAAAGATGCGATCGCAAGAAGAAGAAGAAGAAGTTAACGGTGCACATATGGAATTAAAGTTCCTGATATACTTCTGGTAGAAACCACATAATGAGACAAAGGATCTCACGTCCTTCTTGGTTTGTGGTCTCGGGGCTTTCTTTAGTTTCTCTAAGTTCTTTGGGTCAGGGGTCATGTTTCCCTGATAAACTGTGTGTCCCAAAAATTCCAATTCTTTACATCCAACGCAACATTTGGTTGGTCGGGCTGTTAAATTTGCTTCCCCAAGTCGATCAAACAGCATCTTCAGAGAGTCAATGTGTTCCTCAAATGTTTCTGTTGCTATAAGGATATCATCCATGAAATTTGTTATACATGGATTATTCAGAGGGTCCAATAACTTTCTCATCATTCTAGAGAAGACACTAGGCGCATTCTTCAATCCAAATGGCAATCTATTAAACTCATAGTGTCCTTCTGAGGTACTAAAGGCTAGGTATGGTCTAACCTCAGGCTTTACTGGAATCTGATAGTATCCTTTACTCAAATCCACTTTTGAGAAATATTTAGCTTTATTTAGTCTGGCAAACAGCTGATTTGTATCCGGCAATGGATCCACCTGTCCTTCTGTAATAGCATTCAGTCTCCTGTAATCTATACAGAGTCTATGTTCTCCAGAGGGCTTCCTTAAGAGTACAACACCGGAACTATATGAGGATTCACTGTGTGAAATAATTCCCTCCTTCAATAGATAGTCTATCTCTTCCTTCAAAGCTTTCTCCTTAGCAAACGGAATCGAATATGGTTTCATACAGACAGGTGTGGGGTCTATCAGTTTCATATCATATTCCAATAGGTTTGTATGCCCTGGTCGGTCTGTTAACACCTCTGCATGATTATTTAGAACCTGTTGCACTCTCTCTTTCTGAGTTTTCGTTAAATGTGTACTGATTTTCACCTGTGCTGCTGTCTCACAGGGGTGTAATGGATACTCAAATGATGAAAGTGGTTCCTTTTTCATCTCCATGGCGATGGACAAGGTCAACAAGTGTGTCTCCTCCTGATGTTCTCTTTCCAAATATTTCTTCAGGAGATTCACATGATAGATTTTTTCTTTCCCCTTCTTATCTATCTTATAATTTGTTCTAGACACCTTCTCTAAAACTGTATATGGACCCTGCCATCCAATTTGTAACTTATTCTGACTCCCGGGCAAAAGAAGCAGTACTTTCTCTCCCACAGCCAAATTTCTGTCTTTCGCCTTCCTGTTATAATAGGCAGCATGTTTCTTCCTGGCTTGTTTCAAATTTTTATTGGCAAGTTTCCAGCCAGTTTTTAAACGAGTGGTCAGCTCATTCACATATTGGTATGAAGATGTAATGTTTTCCTCTGCCTTTTCATCAGTCCACGTTCTTAACAAAGCTTCGAGTGGACCTTTTATTGGCCTTCCAAACAATAATGTTGCCGGGGCCATACCGGTTGAACTATGGGGTACCTCCCTATAAGCAAAGAGGGCGGCGTGCAGGTACTGGTCCCATGTATCTGGTTTTTCGTGTGCCAACTTTCTCAGGATCGACATCAATGTGCCGTTAAATCTTTCCACTTGGCCGTTCCCTTGGGGATGATACACACTACAATGGAAGTGTTTGGCCTGGAAGATCCTGAAAACTTCTTCAGTTAGTTTCCCCTTGAACTGAGAGCCATTATCAGTCAAGATTTGATTGGGAAAGCCTAACCTGGTGAAAATTGTGAGCAATGCCTCTGCCACATGTTTAGAATCAATCGATGACAGGGCTACAGCCTCTCCCCACATAGAACAAGTGTCCACCAGAGTCAGAATGTAGCTGTTCCTTCTCTTGGTTCGGGTGAGAGGTCCCACAAGATCCACGGCAACTCTCTCAAAGGGTGTTCCCACTATGGGCATTTCCCCCAGAGTTGCTGGTGCAGTCCAATGTTTAGGTGCTACTCGTTGGCACTCTGGACAGGATTTTACATATCGTTTGATATCTTCAGTTATTCCTGGCCAGAAATAGTGACAAGCTATTCGCTGTCCTGTTGCGCTGATTCCCATATGACCACTGAAGGGAATCGCATGCCCTAGTTCCAACACTTTAGTCCTATATGAAGTGGGAAGGACCAGCTGTCCGTGACCATTGGATTCAGATCCAGCCTTCCTATATATCAGTTTGTTCTTCATATAAAACTCTCCCTTGCCTGGAGGTGTATGAGATTTGGGCAACTTCTTGAAACATGGCTTGAGTGTTTTGTCCTCAGCCTGTGCCTTCCTCATCTCATCTGGATGAGTATTTATTGGATTATCCTCCTCCTTGTTTGACTGTGATCTGGTCTGCACTGTTGCCAATATCACAGGTCTCTTGGGATTCCCCAAGAAGACATATCTACACCCCAATATCAGAGGGTAGATTGGCTCATTTATCACTGCTGCTTTTATGATTCCTTCCACATATCGCGTTTTCACTTTTATTCGGGCGACGGGAAGTGTCATGGTAGCTACATCCTTGGTTGCAGTTTGAATCTCCACTGTTTCTGTGGTGTATTGATCGGCCTGCACCAGGTGAGAACTCACAACGGAATCGTAATCTAAACCGGTATCATATAAACATCTTATAGTGACACCATTACAGATGACATCTTCACACACTGGGGGGTGGTATGGTTCCTGTAATTCTTCAGGTTTGCCCTTCTTTTCCTTTTTCCCCGATGTCATAGCAGCAAAATGAGGAGGTTTCCTTCTACAATGGTCAGTGTCATGATTGTTCATCTTGTCATGAAATATTCTAATCCACATATATAAATTATTAGGTAAATATGAAGCCTAACAAATAAAATTAATAAAGAGAAGAGCAATGGTAAAATGACAGTGCTGTCACAAAGAATGTACTCGAAATCCCCTTTGTTTTCTGCTTCGTCTGCAAATTGTAACGCTTTCACGTTGATAGTAAAGCTTACTGTATTATTACCCGCCTTCTTCAATGAAACGTGTGCTGTATTTCTTGGAAAAGCATTGAGACGTCCTGCGTAATGACCTAAATTAACCCTAACATTAATTATACTGCGTTACCAAAACGAACGAACAGATGGACTAAAGGGATAAAAAGAGAAGGGAGAGGCAGAAAGCCGAACACTAAACCCGCTTCGCGCGATACACAATTACTACCATCACGCGTGTAAGTCTACATGCACTAATTTTTTTTCAGACGGACAGTGATAAAATACACTACCCTTTCCCAGAGTTAGGTTTATAAATCATAACAGACTCTTATTAGAAAAGACAACATTATATGGGTTTACGTTTGAACACATAACAGTACCCAGACAGCACATCTTCTAAACAGGAGATAGAAGAAATTGCATATTTTGAACGCAGCCACGTAGCTCCTTTAAATTAGTATTTTTGGGTTCCTAGGGTTTGCTGACAAATAATATGTAAAACGTTACGCAAATAGTCCAGGAATTAATAAATTATACCCAAAATAAAATATTGGGGGTGCCTGACAGCATAAAATCATTTCTGCTCATAAGATTTTTTTTTAACGTGTTTGAAAAAAAATTTACGTTACAGAAATAGCCTACCATGTAAACTCCAAATTGATTGGAGCGCAACAAATGAAAGCCTAACCACGATTGGTCGGGCTATAAATACTATCTTGGTTGTTAGGGGAGACGGGAAAAGATAACATTTTTTCAAACACTTGTCGAAACGTGGCTCATTGGCCAGTCTCGCTGATATACACACTTGGGAGCGTTAGTTCGAGACCACTAATTCAAATAAGCTTGATAAAGCGACAGTACGTTGAAGCCAGCTCACATTTTTGCTAAAATAAAAGCCTGGAACATAGGCAGAACGGAATTTGTGCCAGTTTGTGCCAGAATTCATTGCTAATCAACGTATCTGTGTTTATTTCCATGAAATTGTGGTAAGCTTGAACCATTCAGTATCTTTTAATGAAAAATTGAATGTGAATTGTTGATTTATGCCTGTATATATATGTGTAGTTCAGTGGCAAACGTGAGGTAAAGCCTATAATGCTCCAGCCTGAACAGAGGGTGTCGGAGAGAAGTAAAACGGCATGGAATGGCCAAATAGTACACTGACACCTGGATGATTGACTAGAAAGAAATAATGCTGGAAGTGCAGAGGCGTAGTAACCATTAAGAAGGGTAATACTGGAATAAAGTATTTCAAATGAAGCTGACTGTTGGCCTAACGCTCTGAACGCAATGTTTGTGCTGTATTGTGATCAGTGTAAAAGAGAATATAAATTAGTTATGAAGTAGAAGGTACATCCTTCTTGATTTCAGGGACAGTGGTCTTGATGGTAGTGAGCAGCACCTGGTCATAGCTGTGCTGAATCCAGAGTCGGACAGCATACTCCTTGGTCTTTTTAGCTATCAGTGAGGTGTCTCCTGAGCCCAGAGGAGAATTCGAGCAGAGGAGTCCTTTCCTGCCGCCATCACTAAAGATAAGCAGAGTTGGCCAGCTGAGCTCAACATTATGTCCCCTCATCTTGAACTGACTTTTTTAAAATTAACATTAAGAGGGGAATTTACTTGTCTTAAAATCAGGAACTGTGAACATCTACAATAATGGTCCCTAAAGACAAACTATTGAAGTCATGATGACAAATACCAACAGAGCTTGAACAAAACAAAACCAGTATTACCTCATTTTACTACTACACAACTGACACACATAGAACATTTGTAATAATATATGTCACTACAATATTCATATTAAATACATTCTGTACATAACTTGTAATTTAAATTGATTGTGATTCCTGGTTCCCTTGTAGTTGAATCAGGACACTTATTCATTCATGCCAGTAATGAATACAAATTGTTATTTGAAAGTTTATCAGTGACTCTTTTAAGATATCTTTGTAGAGTGTTATATGTATGTGAGTGTCACAGTGTTGTCAAGAGTAGTGGATTAAATTAAGTTGTTTATCTGTCTGTTGTTGTGACTTACACTTCACCATACTCATACCCTAGACACATAACGTAGCATCACACTATTCCAGAATAATTCTGACTGAGATATATAGATATGTGGTAGCAAGTAAGGTTATATATATAATATACTACTCTTATTAGATATATATATACCTTCACAGCTGATCTCAGTCAGTACACTAAGTCCCTTATAAATATTTATAACATCCCACTTCACCACATATATTGGGGGCTCGCTCTTGGGATTTTGAATCTTTAACTATAAAAAATATTGGGGATAATTCACTTCAGGGAATATAAGAATTAAAAGGTATCCTTGGGTGGAATTAAATAAGGTTGAGCTCACGGTGCCTGTGTTGTCCATTAGAGATTGAATTGTTGGTTAGACATTGTATTAAGTTACCTGATAGACAATGGCGGACCTGGCCAAATTTCGATCTGCTGCGGTTCAGACTGCAAAAGAGTTAGGATTAGATGGGCAAGTTATGGTTGCCTATGTCACAACGGAATGTGACAAATTTATTGAACGCGAAGAAAGAAGATTAGAAAAAGAAGCCGAAAGAAAGTTAGAGGCTGAGACTAAGAGGTTGCAGATTGAGGCTGACAAAGAGGCTAAGAAATTGGAAGCAGAAAGAGAAGACAAAAGATTAGCTGCAGAAGAGAAGAAATTAGCTGCAGAAAGGGAAGAGAAGAAATTAGCTGCAGAAAGGGAAGAGAAGAGATTAGCTGCAGAGAGGGAAGCAGAAAAGGAGGAGAAAAGATTACAAAGGGAACATGAATTACGACTAAGGGAGTTTGAGTTTCAAGGCCATGCTCCTGAAAATGGTGCCAGCCCCTTTGCCTCTGATGCTACGGTTACTCAGGGAGCCTCAATCTCAGCTATGAATTTTCATTTAGATCATTTTGTTGAGAAAGACGATGATATTGAGAGCTATATAAATAGGTACGAACTATTAGCTACCACGTATGGGTTAGAGAGAGAAAGGTGGAGCTTAAAGTTATCTCAGGGACTTCGTGGGGCAGCTTATGAAGTTTTTGCAAAAATGAGCAGAGGTGATCAGGAAAATTATGACATGCTAAAGCAGGCTCTTTTGTTAAGGTATGAAAAGAATGCAGAGTTTTACAGGAAAAAATTTAGGAATGCTAAACTACTGTCAGGTGAAACCTATCACCAGTTCTCTGCACGAATCGAGACATACTTGGAGAAATGGACTTCTCTGGGGAAAACCCAAGATCTTAAGGAAATGGTCCTTATAGAGCAATTAAGAGAGTCCATGGCTCCAGACCTGAGAAAGTTTCTCATGGAACAAGGTGCAGAGAGGCTGGATGAGTTGCTAAATGTTGCTGAAAGGTATCAAGCAGCTCAAGCAGAGGTAACAGGTAATAAAAAGAAACAGGTGGACAACTTTAGGGCACCACAGAACTTTAATAAATTTGATCCTAAGGATCAAAATAAAGGTAAGCACCAATTTGATAGGCCACGGTATGACAATAAAAAATAAATTCCCACAATTCGATGAAAGGAAATATGATGAAAGAAAATCTTTCAACCAAGGAAAAAGGTGGTGTAAAAATTGTAAGATGAACAATCATGACACTGACCATTGTAGAAGGAAACCTCCTCATTTTGCTGCTATGACATCGGGGAAAAAGGAAAAGAAGGGCAAACCTGAAGAATTACAGGAACCATACCACCCCCCAGTGTGTGAAGATGTCATTTGTAATGGTGTCACTATAAGATGTTTATATGATACCGGTTTAGATTACGATTCCGTTGTGAGTTCTCACCTGGTGCAGGCCGATCAATACACCACAGAAACAGTGGAGATTCAAACTGCAACCAAGGATGTAGCTACCATGACACTTCCCGTCGCCCGAATAAAAGTGAAAACGCGATATGTGGAAGGAATCATAAAAGCAGCAGTGATAAATGAGCCAATCTACCCTCTAATATTGGGGTGTAGATATGTCTTCTTGGGGAATCCCAAGAGACCTGTGATATTGGCAACAGTGCAGACCAGATCACAGACAAAGAAGGAGGAGGATAATCCCATAAATACTCACCCAGATGAGATGAGGAAGGCACAGGCTGAGGACAAAACACTCAAGCCATGTTTCAAGAAGTTGCCCAAATCTCATACACCTCCAGGCAAGGGAGAGTTTTATATGAAGAACAAATTGATATATAGGAAGGCTGGATCTGAATCCAATGGTCACGGACAGCTGGTCCTTCCCACTTCATATAGGACTAAAGTGTTGGAACTAGGACATGCGATTCCCTTCAGTGGTCATATGGGAATCAGCGCAACAGGACAGCGAATAGCTTGTCACTATTTCTGGCCAGGAATAACTGAAGATATCAAACGATATGTAAAATCCTGTCCAGAGTGCCAACGAGTAGCACCTAAACATTGGACTGCACCAGCAACTCTGGGGGAAATGCCCATAGTGGGAACACCCTTTGAGAGAGTTGCCGTGGATCTTGTGGGACCTCTCACCCGAACCAAGAGAAGGAACAGCTACATTCTGACTCTGGTGGACACTTGTTCTATGTGGGGAGAGGCAGTAGCCCTGTCATCGATTGATTCTAAACATGTGGCAGAGGCATTGCTCACAATTTTCACAAGGTTAGGCTTTCCCAATCAAATCTTGACTGATAATGGCTCTCAGTTCAAGGGGAAACTAACTGAAGAAGTTTTCAGGATCTTTCAGGCCAAACACTTCCATTGTAGTGTGTATCATCCCCAAGGGAACGGCCAAGTGGAAAGATTTAACGGCACATTAATGTCGATCCTGAGAAAGTTGGCACACGAAAAACCAGATACATGGGACCAGTATCTGCACGCCGCCCTCTTTGCTTATCGGGAGGTACCCCATAGTTCAACCGGTATGGCCCCGGCAACATTATTGTTTGGAAGGCCAATAAAAGGTCCACTTGAAGCTATGTTAAGAACGTGGACTGATGAAAAGGCAGAGGAAAACATTACATCTTCATACCAGTATGTGAATGAGCTGACCACTCGGTTAAAAACTGGCTGGAAACTTGCCAATGAAAATTTGAAACAAGCCAGGAAGAAACATGCTGCCTATTATAACAGGAAGGCGAAAGACAGAAATTTGGCTGTGGGAGAGAAGGTACTGCTTCTTTTGCCCGGGAGTCAGAATAAGTTACAAATTGGATGGCAGGGTCCATATACAGTTCTAGAGAAGGTGTCTAGAACAAATTATAAGATAGATAAGAAGGGGAAAGAAAAAATCTATCATGTGAATCTCCTGAAGAAATATTTGGAAGAAGAACATCAGGAAGAGACACACTGTTTGACCTTGTCCATCGCCATGGAGATGAAAAAGGAACCACTTTCATCATTTGAATATCCATTACACCCCTGTGAGACAGCAGCACAGGTGAAAATCAGTACACATTTAACGAAAACTCAGAAAGAGAGAGTGCAACAGGTTCTAAATAATCATGCAGTGGTGTTAACAGACCGACCAGGGCATACAAACCTATTGGAATATGATATGAAATTAATAGACTCCACACCTGTCTGTATGAAACCATATTCGATTCCGTTTGCTAAGGAAAAAGCTTTGAAGGAAGAGATAGACTATCTGTTGAAGGAAGGAATTATTTCGCACAGTGAGTCTTCGTATAGTTCCGGTGTTGTACTTTTAAGGAAGCCCTCTGGAGAACATAGACTCTGTATAGATTACAGGAGACTGAATGCTATTACAGAAGGACAGGTGGATCCATTGCCGGATACAAATCAGCTGTTTGCCAGACTAAATAAAGCTAAATATTTCTCAAAAGTGGATCTGAGTAAAGGATACTATCAGATTCCAGTAAAGCATGAGGTTAGACCATACCTAGCTTTTAGTACCTCAGAAGGACACTATGAGTTTAATAGATTGCCATTTGGATTGAAGAATGCGCCTAGTGTCTTCTCTAGAATGATGAGAAAATTATTGGATCCTCTGAATAATCCCTGTATAACAAATTTTATGGATGATATCCTTATAGCAACAGAAACATTTGAGGAACACATTGACTCTCTGAACATGCTGTTTGATCGACTTAGGGAGGCAAATTTAACAGCCCGACCAACCAAATGTTGCGTTGGATGTAAAGAATTGGAATTTTTGGGACACACAGTTTATCAGGGAAACATGACCCCTGACCCAAAGAATTTAGAGAAACTACAGAAAGCCCCGAGACCACAAACCAAGAAGGACGTGAGATCCTTTGTCTCATTATGTGGTTTCTACCAGAAGTATATCAAAAACTTTAATTCCATATGTGCACCTTTAACGGAATTGACACGTAAAGGACTTCCAGATCGCATTACATGGACACCACAATGTGAAATGACTTACCAAGAATTGAAGGAAAAGCTCACAAGTAAACCCATTTTGAAATTACCTGACTTAAGTCAAGAATTCATAGTAAGGACGGATGCAAGTAATATTGGGCTAGGTGCAACTTTACTACAGAAATCAGATGCATTGGATGGGGAATTAAGCCCAGTGGCATATGCTAGCAGAAAGTTGAATAAAGCTGAAATCAACTACTCAACTAGCGAAAAAGAATGTCTTGCAGTAATATGGGCAATAAAGAAATTCAATATTTATCTATATGGGAAGGCATTTAAGTTGCAAACTGACCACAAACCTTTATCGTTTTTAGCACAGGCTAAGCATGAGAACTCTAGGTTACTCCGATGGTCTTTGCTTCTGGCTCCATATAATTTTAGCATTGAATATATATCTGGAAAAAACCAATCTGGGAGCGGATTTTTTAAGCCGCCATCCGTGTGATGAGAATCACCGTAAACCCCAGAAATAATAATAAATTTCTCTATGTGTATATAGAATAAAGGACTGACATATAATGTCTGTTTTAAGAGGGGAAGTGTCATGAAATATTCTAATCCACATATATAAATTATTAGGTAAATATGAAGCCTAACAAATAAAATTAATAAAGAGAAGAGCAATGGTAAAATGACAGTGCTGTCACAAAGAATGTACTCGAAATCCCCTTTGTTTTCTGCTTCGTCTGCAAATTGTAACGCTTTCACGTTGATAGTAAAGCTTACTGTATTATTACCCGCCTTCTTCAATGAAACGTGTGCTGTATTTCTTGGAAAAGCATTGAGACGTACTGCGTAATGACCTAAATTAACCCTAACATTAATTATACTGCGTTACCAAAACGAACGAACAGATGGACTAAAGGGATAAAAAGAGAAGGGAGAGGCAGAAAGCCGAACACTAAACCCGCTTCGCGCGATACACAATTACTACCATCACGCGTGTAAGTCTACATGCACTAATTTTTTTTCAGACGGACAGTGATAAAATACACTACCCTTTCCCAGAGTTAGGTTTATAAATCATAACAGACTCTTATTAGAAAAGACAACATTATATGGGTTTACGTTTGAACACATAACAGTACCCAGACAGCACATCTTCTAAACAGGAGATAGAAGAAATTGCATATTTTGAACGCAGCCACGTAGCTCCTTTAAATTAGTATTTTTGGGTTCCTTAGGGCTTGCTGACAAATAATATGTAAAACGTTACGCAAATAGTCCAGGAATTAATAAATTATACCCAAAATAAAATATTGGGGGTGCCTGACAGCATAAAATCATTTCTGCTCATAAGATTTTTTTTTAACGTGTTTGAAAAAAAATTTACGTTACAGAAATAGCCTACCATGTAAACTCCAAATTGATTGGAGCGCAACAAATGAAAGCCTAACCACGATTGGTCGGGCTATAAATACTATCTTGGTTGTTAGGGGAGACGGGAAAAGATAACATTTTTTCAAACACTTGTCGAAACGTGGCTCATTGGCCAGTCTCGCTGATATACACACTTGGGAGCGTTAGTTCGAGACCACTAATTCAAATAAGCTTGATAAAGCGACAGTACGTTGAAGCCAGCTCACATTTTTGCTAAAATAAAAGCCTGGAACATAGGCAGAACGGAATTTGTGCCAGTTTGTGCCAGAATTCATTGCTAATCAACGTATCTGTGTTTATTTCCATGAAATTGTGGTAAGCTTGAACCATTCAGTATCTTTTAATGAAAAATTGAATGTGAATTGTTGATTTATGCCTGTATATATATGTGTAGTTCAGTGGCAAACGTGAGGTAAAGCCTATAATGCTCCAGCCTGAACAGAGGGTGTCGGAGAGAAGTAAAACGGCATGGAATGGCCAAATAGTACACTGACACCTGGATGATTGACTAGAAAGAAATAATGCTGGAAGTGCAGAGGCGTAGTAACCATTAAGAAGGGTAATACTGGAATAAAGTATTTCAAATGAAGCTGACTGTTGGCCTAACGCTCTGAACGCAATGTTTGTGCTGTATTGTGATCAGTGTAAAAGAGAATATAAATTAGTTATGAAGTAGAAGGTACATCCTTCTTGATTTCAGGGACAGTGGTCTTGATGGTAGTGAGCAGCACCTGGTCATAGCTGTGCTGAATCCAGAGTCGGACAGCATACTCCTTGGTCTTTTTAGCTATCAGTGAGGTGTCTCCTGAGCCCAGAGGAGAATTCGAGCAGAGGAGTCCTTTCCTGCCGCCATCACTAAAGATAAGCAGAGTTGGCCAGCTGAGCTCAACATTATGTCCCCTCATCTTGAACTGACTTTTTTAAAATTAACATTAAGAGGGGAATTTACTTGTCTTAAAATCAGGAACTGTGAACATCTACAATAATGGTCCCTAAAGACAAACTATTGAAGTCATGATGACAAATACCAACAGAGCTTGAACAAAACAAAACCAGTATTACCTCATTTTACTACTACACAACTGACACACATAGAACATTTGTAATAATATATGTCACTACAATATTCATATTAAATACATTCTGTACATAACTTGTAATTTAAATTGATTGTGATTCCTGGTTCCCTTGTAGTTGAATCAGGATACTTATTCATTCATGCCAGTAATGAATACAAATTGTTATTTGAAAGTTTATCAGTGACTCTTTTAAGATATCTTTGTAGAGTGTTATATGTATGTGAGTGTCACAGTGTTGTCAAGAGTAGTGGATTAAATTAAGTTGTTTATCTGTCTGTTGTTGTGACTTACACTTCACCATACTCATACCCTAGACACATAACGTAGCATCACACTATTCCGGAATAATTCTGACTGAGATATATAGATATGTGGTAGCAAGTAAGGTTATATATATAATATACTACTCTTATTAGATATATATATACCTTCACAGCTGATCTCAGTCAGTACACTAAGTCCCTTATAAATATTTATAACATCCCACTTCACCACACATCTTACAATTTTTACACCACCTTTTTCCTTGGTTGAAAGATTTTCTTTCATCATATTTCCTTTCATCGAATTGTGGGGTTTTATTTTTATTTTCATACCGTGGCCTATCAAACTGGTGCTTACCTTTGTTTTGATCCCTAGGATCAAATTTATTAAAGTTCTGTGGTGCCCTAAAGTTATCCACTTGTTTCTTTTTATTACCTGTTACCTCTGCTTGAGCTGCTTGATACCTTTCAGCAACATTTAGCAACTCACCCAGCCTCTCTGCACCTTGTTCCATGAGAAACTTTCTCAGGTCTGGAGCCATGGACTCTCTTAGTTGCTCTATAAGGACCATTTCCTTAAGATCTTGGGTTTTCCCCAGAGAAGTCCATTTCTCCAAGTATGTCTCTATTCGTGCAGAGAACTGGTGATAGGTTTCACCTGACAGTAGTTTAGCATTCCTCTTGTTCCATGAGAAACTTTCTCAGGTCTGGAGCCATGGACTCTCTTAATTGCTCTATAAGGACCATTTCCTTAAGATCTTGGGTTTTCCCCAGAGAAGTCCATTTCTCCAAGTATGTCTCTATTCGTGCAGTGAACTGGTGATAGGTTTCACCTGACAGTAGTTTAGCATTCCTAAATTTTTTCCTATAAAATTCTGCATTCTTTTCATATCTTAACAAAAGAGCCTGCTTTAGCATGTCATAATTTTTCTGATCACCTCTGCTCATTTTTGCAAAAACTTCATAAGCTGCCCCACGAAGTCCTTGAGATAACTTTAAGCTCCACCTCTCTCTCTCTAACCCATACGTGGTAGCTAATAGTTCATACCTATTTAGATAGCTCTCTATATCATCGTCTTTCTCAACAAAATGATCTAAATGAAAATTCATAGCTGAGGTTGAGGCTCCTTGGCTAGCAGTGGCATCAGAGGCAAAGGGACTGGCACCATTTTCTGGAGCATGGCCTTGAAACTCAAACTCCCTTAGTCGTAACTCATGTTCCCTTTGTAATCTTTTATCTTCTGCTTCCCTTTCTGCAGCTAATTTCTTCTCTTCCCTTTCTGCAGTCAATCTTCTTTCTTCTGCTTCCCTTTCTGCAGCTAATTTCTTCTCTTCCCTTTCTGCAGCCAATCTTTTGTCTTCTCTTTCTGCTTCCAATTTCTTAGCCTCAGCCTCAATCTGCAACCTCTTAGTCTCAGCCTCAGCCTCAAATTGTAACTTCTTAATTTCCCTTTCAGCCTCTAACTTTCTTTCGGCTTCAAACCTTCTTTCTTCGCGTTCAATAAATTTGTCTTATTCCGTAGTGACATAGGCAACCATAACTTGCCCATCTAATCCTAACTCTTTTGCAGTCTGAACAGCAGCAGATCGAAATTTGGCCAGGTCCGCCATTGTCTATCAGGTAAATTTATACAATGTCTAACCAACAATTCAATCTCTACATATATATCTAATGGACAACACAGGTACCGTGAGCTCAACCTTATTTAATTCCACCCAAGGATACCTTTTAATTCTTATATTCCCTGAAGTGAATTACCCCCAATATTTTTAATAGGGAAAGATTCAAAATCCCAAGAGCGAGACCCCAATATATGTGGTGAAGTGGGATGTTATAAATATTTATAGGGGACTTAGTTGACTGACTGAGATCAGCTGTGAAGGTATCTATATCTAATAAGAGTAGTGTATTATAGATAACCTTACTTGCTGCCACATATATATATATCTCAGTCAGAATTATTCTGGAATAGTGTGATGACTACGTTGTATGTCTAGGGTATGTGTGTGATGAAGTGTAAGTCATAACAACAACAGACAGATAAACAATTTAATTTATTCCACCACACTTGACAACACTGTGACACTCACATACATAAAACACTCTACAAGGATATCTTAAAGGAGTCACTGATAACTTTTCAAATAACAATATGTATTCATTTCTGTCATGAATGAATATGTGTCCTGATTCAAATACAAAGGGAACCAGGAATCACAATCAATTTTAATTACAAGTTATATGTACAGAATTTATCAATATGAATATTGTAGTGACATATATTATTAAAAGTATCCTATGTATGTCAGTTGTGTAGTAGTAATATGAGGTAATACTGGTTTTGTTTTGTTCAAGCTCTGTTGGTATTTGTCATCATGACTTCAATAGTTTGTCTTTATTGGAACTAGTATTGGAGATGTTCTCAGTTCCTGATATTAAAACAATTTACTTCCCCTCTTAAGTTTATGTTACAATGTTATTTTAAGATGGGGGTACATAATTTTGAGCTCAGCTGGCCACATCAGCTTATCTTGCGTGATGGCGGCAGGAAAGGACTCCTCTGCTCGATTTCTCCCCTGTGCTCTGGAGACACCTCACTGATAGCTAAATGGACCAAGGAGTATGCTGTCCGACTCTGGATTCAGCAAAGCTCTGACCAGGTGCTGCTCAATACCATCAAGACCACGGTCCCTGAAAACAAGAAGGATGTACCTTCTACTTCATAACTAATTTATACTCTCTTTTTACACTGAGCACAATACATCACAAACATTGAGTTCAGAGCGTTAGGCCAACTGTCAGCTTCATCTGAAATACTTTATACCAGTATTAACCTCCTTAATGGTTACTACGCCTCTGCACTTCCAGCATTATTTCTTTCTAGTCAATCATCTAGGTGTCAGTGTACTGTTTGGCCATTCCATGCCGTTTTACTTTCCTCCGACACCTTCTGTTCAGGCTGGAGCATTATAGGCTTTACATCATGTTTGCTACTGAACTACACATATATACAGGCATAAATTAACAATTCACATTCAATTTTCATTAAAAGATACTGAATGTTTCAAGCTTACCACAATTCATGGAAACAAACACAGATACGTTGATTAGCAATGAATTCTGGCACAAATACTGGCACAAATTCCCATCTGCTTATGTTCCAGGCTTTTATTTAGCAAAAATATGAGCTGGCTTCAACGCACTGTTGCTTTATCAAGCTTATTTGAACTAGTGGTCTCGAACTAACGCTCCTAAGTGAGTATATCAGCGAGTCTGGCCAATGGAGCCACGTTTCGACAAGTGTTTGAAAAAATTTTAACTTCCTACGTCTCCCCTAACAACCAAGGATAGCATTTATAGCCCGACTAATCGTGTTTAGCCTTACATATCATTCCAGCCAATCAGTTCAAATGTAACTTGTGGCCCATTTCCCGTACAATGGTGGTGTAAAAAAATCTACCACTGAGCGATTCTGATTTTGGGTGTTGTCTGACAGCACCATCATTTTATTTTGGCTATAACTTGTTAATTCCTAGACTATTTGCATAACTTTGTACATATTCTTTGTCAGCAAACCCTAAGGAACCCAAATATATATATTTAATAGAGCTAAAATGCTGCGTTCAAAATATGCAATTCCTTCTACCTCCTGTTTCGAAGATGTGCTGTCTGGGTACTGTAATGTTTTCAAACGTAAACCCATCTATTGTCATCTTTCTAATAAGAGTTTTTCAGGATTTAAAAACCTAACTCAGGGAAGGTTAGTGTTTTTATCACTGTCCGTCCGAAAAAGTTAGTGCATATGGCCTTACACGCGTGATAGTAGTAATTGTGTATCGCGCGACGCGTGTTTTGTGTTGCACGTTTTCGGCTTTATGCCTCTCCCTTCTCTCTATCCTTTAGTCCATCTGTCTTTAGTTACGCCGTGTATAAAATGGAATGAATGAAATATTAAAATTAGGTCATTGTTCAGCTTGGTATCTCAATGTTTTTGCAAGAAATACAGCACACGTTTCATTGAAGAACGCGGGTAATAATACAGTAGGCTTTTACTATCAACGTGAAAGCGTTACAATTTGCCGACGAAGTAGAAAACAAGGGGGATTTCGAGTACTGTCATTGTGACAGCACTGTTCTTTACCATTCTTCTTCCTTTATTTATTATATGTATTTATTAGGCTTTATATTTACTTGATAATTTATATATGTGGATTAGAATATTCCACGACAGGGGTGACACCTCTTGCTGACACCCCTCCCCAAAGATGGAATTTCTAGGTATGTTTCGGTCGCTGGTACACAGGCGTTACAGAGCCTTTCGTCCAAATATTTATTTGAGCAGGATAAGACCAAACAGAACATTCATCTGAAAAAATCGCATTGTCCCATGACAAATTTTGGTGTTCGTGGCACCAGTTCAAGCGCATCTGTTTGTGAGTCTCTGTGAGCAATTGTGACGAAATTACCCGCTTTTTTGTGTAATTCATCCTGTGTAGCTCCCGGTTGACAGTAGCATTAGATACCTCTGGGCTTCCCAACTCGATCATGCGCTGCTGTATGTTTTCTACACTCTTCATTGACCCAGCCCGAACGATTTGGGCGAGACGCCGATGGTCCTTTGTGTCCAAAATTCTTGGCCTCCCACTACCTTCTTTTCGCTCGATTCCATTACCTGCTTTTAATTTACTCACAACTCTGTAGACAGTCCGCTCAGGAATGTTCAAGGTTTCAGAAATATTGGAACATGTTTGATTTCCTTCATTCCAAAGCTGTGAAATTAACATACACTTTGACTTTGTATCCATTTTCTGCCACTAGCATTAGAAATTGTCGTCTGCTCTATTATCAAGGAACGTTACTCTACGCTAATTTTTTTTTTACTTTTGGTAGTGTTTGCTCACTTCAGTGGAGTGCAAATTTGGGGCAGAACATACATATTTAATTAGATTTCAGCTTATTTAGCTGAGCAATATGACTGCCATTTTTTTTGCAAAGTACTGTGTATATATATATATATATATATATATATATATATATATATATATATATATATATATATATATATATATATATATATACACACTGAAGCACATTAAAAACGCACCACTATTATATATACTGATGCCGAGAAGCTGGAAAAAAAAAAGTTCTCTCCCGGCAAGTCAAACAGCAAGAGCAATAGTGGGTAGACGTGGGCAAGTCTCTCGAATGACAGTCATACGACGACTCAGAGATACAGGCCTTACTGCAAGACGACCTTATGTTGGGCCAAACTTGACTCACAGACATCGTCAGCAGCGCCTGCAATGGGCAGAGCAACATGTCAGATGGACTAGACTGCAGTGCTTCACGTCTTCCGTGGAAATTTTAATGCTGTGACATATCGAGATGAGGTTCTGGATGCATTGGTTGCTCCTGCGTTCACAAATTATCCAGACTTGCAGCTTCTCCAGCAGGATAACGCACGTGCGCACACCGCATGCATTACGCAGCAATATCTACAACAGCAGAACATTGTGACGATTGATTGGCCTGCCTTATCACCAGACATGTCCCCTATAGAACATCTTTATATATATATATATATAAAGAAAAATAAAAGTATAATTAAAAGCAATTTTAAACAGTGAAAGGTTATAACAGCTATCAATATGTCAACTGATATTATAATATTGTTTCAAGTCGTCCACGAGGGAGTTGTTAGCTATGGCGGAGTAAAGTAGACTATGAGGACAGAGGTTACAAAATCAATGTTTTTTTTTTCTGACACTGTTTACGACAATAGCAAGCCTCATTCTTTGTTTGTTTGTTTTTTGCTGTACGTCACTCGTTTTCGAACCCCATCTCTCCCCCTACCGTCACGGAAAACGCAGCCAACGCTTAAACAAATTACACATGCCCAAGCCTAGGCTCGACTTATTCAAGAAAAGTTTAGCTTTTTCTGCTGCTCGTCTGTGGAATAATCTTCCACACGACCTAAAAAACACGTTTAATCCATGTTCATTCAATCACAGACTTTTCAAATACATCATGAGCGGTAGCATAGTGGTTAGTGCACTGGCTTCCTAGCGCAGTGGTCTATGGTTCGATCCCCAGATGAGGCGGGAATTTTTTAGGCCACAAACGGCTCCTGGGTCGACCCAGCCCCAAATGGGTACCAGAGCAACTTCTGGGAAGGTTAAGGCGGCCGGCGTGATGCCGACCACATCACCCCTAGTGTGGCGACGGTCAAGATAATATGGGCCTAACACCATATTCCCAATATGCCTCAATGGGCGTGTAACGGGCTCCTTTACCTTTACCTTTAATTTAGTTATGTTCTTAAATAATTATATAACATCATATGTAGGTTTTAAAGATAATTTTGCCCTGTTCAGTATTAATTAGGTACTGTAAATGTGTGTAACTATTATTGTACTGTTACAATGTTGGGATTTTATTTTATTGTATTTTATTTTGTTATTTTATTATTTAAGTAATATTTAAGATAATGTGAGAATAAATGTATTCAGTATGGAAGACGAGAGAAGGGAAGGGCAGAATGTCAGACGGGCCTGCGTGCCCAATTCTATACCCTTTGAAAATAAAGTTTGTTCGTTCGTTACACATCATCACAAAATGTTAGACCCCCTCCCCTTATGTTTTCTTTCACTACGTGACGTCATATGTGGGCGATCCCTGTGGACAAATGTGGTTGATCACTTGAAACAGAAAGAATAAAGTTCGGTGGGGAAAAAACTATCAGTAAAAAGAGAATTTGTGACAGATCGAACTTAGACAACTAAAATATGTTTGACATATAAAGAAACACTTTTTTTCAAACGATAAAAGAAAGAAAATTGAAAGCAAACGGGCAGGAATGTGACAGCACGTTTACACGAGAAGAGTAAGATCAAGAGATGGACTCGAAACAGTCTATCAGAGTTTACCGGCAACTCAGAAGGTGGAAAATGTTGAAGGTCTGTCGAAACCGCAAAAGTCTGTGGAAAAATTAATTCAAAGCGGAACACAATTGTGCTTTTGAGAGGGTGGAGGAAGCAGCGGCAGATCAGAAAGGGCCTGGGCCGGCAGAAACTTTAAATACTCCCATTTATACAATTCATATAAACTTTACCTTTTTTTTTTTTTTTTTTTGTCTACTTTTTTTTTTCTCTCTTATACTACCAGTGTATAAGTTCTGTTCTACTTCTACTCCACATTTACCATTCCCATCTTTTCCCGTCGTTTTCGCCGGGTCTGCTTGCTAATAGCATAATAACAATAACAATAACGTAATGTTTAGCCGTGCGGAAAGTTAATCAACGTAGAAGATTTATTAACTCCCTTCACGTTAATATCACAAGTCATGTCACATGTGTAGCGCGTGCACAGTTTTGGCTTTCCTGCAAATAAACATTGTTGTTGTCATTATGTGTTCTGTCTTCCACAACCACGTGTTGCATGTCTGTTGAATGTTGGTATTGAAAATCTTTCCGTTAGTTGATGTCTGTAGCTTATCGTATAAGGATATCTTAATCTGTGTGGTTTTGTTTTTAATAATTACCCCACGTTGTAAACCAGGATATATCTCCGTTGTGCTTTTCTTTTTTAACGCGTACGAAAACCGGTGGTTTTTCCAGCAGTGCATATATTTAATGGATTGTACCTCAATTACTTTTTTTTTTTAACATCGTATGTGGGCCCAGTGGTCTCATCCAACGGTTCTGTCAGATATTCGCCGTTATTTTTCATCAAACCAGCATTGGACTATTGCTACGAGGGTAAAAATGCACCAAATCTAATCCTGTTTTTGTAGAGTATAAAATAAAATAATAGAATATTTGTATCAAACACAAGGAAGAAAGATTAAATGAATGACTAATGAAGGAATGACCAAAAAAAAAAATGTCACACACATGCCAAATGTTTGTACAGAATAACGTTTTTAAAGTCGCCATCGTTGACAAATTAAAGACGAGACCATAGGGCTAGATGATGCTGTGAAATATTCAGTGTCCCTACCTTTCTTTACTGGGTTGTCCTCAGCTGTATGATGTCCATCACGTAACAAAGACCACACACATTGTGTTCCATTCCATTCAGCACGAGGTTTTCCCATCAGTTTGTGTGTGTGTGTGGTTACATGTGTACTGTTTTAAATGACAAGTAAAATATTTTATCTGTAGCATTATTGTTCCAATTATCATCATCAGGTGACATCTTCACATGGAAGGTCGGCTGTAACTGATCTCCAACGTCTTCTGTCTCTTGTCTTCATGGTGCACTCTGACAGACTTATTCCTGTCTTGATGATGCACTGTGACAGACTTATTCCTGTCTTGATGGTGCACTCTAACAGACTTATTCTTGTCTTGATGGTGCACTCTGACAGACTTATTCCTGTCTTGATGGTGCACTCTGACAGACTTATTCCTGTCTTATCTCTTGATGATATCTTCCCACTTATAGCGTTGTCTTCCTCTTGTACGTTTGCCTTCAACTCTTGACTTCAGTGATAGTCTTTAGTACAATAGAATTGGGTGAATTGTCCGATTTCGTATTATAAATGCATTTTATTTCTCGTTATATCAACCTATTCTTGTAACCTTCATTAAGCGGTTCTGCGAAACCGGTGAATTCACTATCTTTGTTTCAGCATTTGTTGTAATGCTTGGGGTTTACCGGTCACTGTAAAGTGGGGTATCACAGAAACTCAAAGCGACGTTCATGTATGTCTTTGACTGATGGATAGTCTTATAAAATATATGTCTTATAGTTCTGTTCCGCCAGCATTGTATAGATATGAATGAATTGATCTTTATTGCTCCCTAACGAGCATGGAACTAGCACTGCTATTAGCCCATTTCGGGGGAAAATGTTCCAAGGCACTTTTGTGGTTATGCAGTTGTGTTTATTGTAGCAGTGTATTTAATGTAATGAGGTTGCTAGGCTCCATGTACAGCCTGGCTATAATCCCCTCTCTCAACATATCAGATAGGAGTTAGAGGTTTTACTCTGCCCAGAGACACACAGAAACAATACGGGCAATCTCACAAATATATACCCAGTTTCTATAGATCTGTTCAATGAACTGAAACCTTACTATCTCTTTATTACTTATTGTCTAAGTGAAACGAACAATGAACCAATCCCGCTACCTTTTCAGAAAAATGTGGAAAATGTGCGCATTTCACCGTGAAAGCTAAGCTGAACACTAAATAAAAGAGCACGCAGGAATTTCAATCTTTTGCTGGTGCATAGACCATTGACCGTAAGTCATCATAAGTTTGACTGTAAAGATCCAGTCAAGTTGAAATAGAATGGAAAGAAATGAAATGATCACAGGAGAATTAGTTCCGACATCAGGATATGCAGCAGATAATTATTTCCTAGTCATTTTTTGGCGGGTTACTTGCTGGTCTAAAATATCTGTTTCAATCGTGACATACAATTCTCCACTTATATAGTTATGATGTTTAGTCATAAGTTCTTCATTGTACGATTGTTTCTTCTTGTAACCACAGCAGTTGTTTTTGACTTCATCGCATTTCGTATATTTAAAACTGTTTATTTTTCAATAATCGATGGCCGGACACAGATGGTGTAATTAGAATGGTATCAGCTTGGCCAGTCTGACATAAATTTGTGGTATAGGCATTATGCACCAGATTTGGCTCGTTAACACGTGCGTGCACGTGCTACAAACCTGAAGCATGATGTGAGGTATTCGGTCAACAGAATGATAAGTAGTGTATATAACCATAGTTCGTGCAGTTATTACGGCTAATTAAACACCGCGTGTTGTGTAGCTTAGTTCTGCTATTAATGTATCGTAATGTAGATTTAGCGTTTTTGTGTAAGTACATGTAAAACTGGTAGGAATTATGATGTCTACCTACCAAATATACGCGAACATTTTTTGCATTACCTCATATGAACACTGGATATTCATTAATTTCTATTTCGCTTAGCATATTCTTACCAACCTGTTGCTAGAGAAGCCAGATATGGTTATTATCTAGAGCAGGGGTTCTGAACCTTTTTTTGTCCATGACCCCCCTTCTGAGCCTCATTTACTTCTGTAGGCCCCCCCTCTCATAGACGCTGTTAGCTGGAAAAAAGTTACTTGACCATTTTACTGTGGCCCCCTAATTGTCATATAGCCCACGCTGATAACCACTGATCTAGAGCACAGAAGAAAATTCTCTCTCTCTCTCTCTCTCTCTCTCTCTCTCTCTCTCTATATATATATATATATATATATATATATATATATATATATATATATATATATATATATATATATATATATATATATATATATATATATATATATATATATATATATATAACAGGCAAAGTCTGTGTGGGACCAAGTATCTTATACAAATCCGCATTCCTTAAAATTGTTTCTTAACATTCGGCAAAGTTACACCTTAGGGTCTTGCGAGGAGCGCGCGGGAAGTAATTTTTTTAGTGCAACGTTTTAGTTGTGGAAAAAAATAATTATTTGAGATATTTCCATTATGTTTTCGTGCGTGCAGGGACCGTAATTTGTTCTGACAAGAGAAATAAATTAAATTCATGTGGATATCAGTTTCAAGGGAAATAATCCAAATGATAAAAACATTAAATATTGTACTACAGTATATGTAATTAGCAACTCCACTTTCTATATCTTATGCTCATGTCTGCTGTTAAGAGTTGATGGGCTTGTGTAGACTTTCCTCTTCTTGGCCTGTGGTTTGGAACGAACCATATTAGTATTCTGCTATCTGCAACAGTTCAGTGCAATGAATCGCATAAAATAGACCAAATCTCTGATGGCTACACTAGAGTCAGGCCCTAGAGAATTTTAGTTGCCTCACCAGATCACAGTACTAGCTGACATTCACAGGGAAAGCAAGAAACTGGTCATCAGAGAGGTTGACACAAGTTTGACAGATCAACAAGAACTCGGACGCACGCAAGCCGAAAACTCTGGTATCGTAACCACGCACGTTGGGCGGCTAAAACCTTGGAGCCAGAAAGAGACCAACCTCATGATAGTGACGGTTCAAGATACAGATATGCTGCAGATGATTACTTTACATCACAATTCCCCCTGTGGTGCAGCATGTTGAGAACCCAGCATTGCACACTAAGCTTGGGGGAATCACATGGGCACCAGACTTAATACTGGCTCTTGACTGGATGGCCGCATGCAGGCGATTTCTACAATGGAGAGATGTGTCACAGAGAGTTTTATGATCTATAAATTTTCTATATTCTCTTCTTTTTTTTTTCTACCCGTGTCCTCTATTTTATTATCACTCTTTATCCTTTTCCTGTGTTTTTCGCATTCGTACGTTTGCGACTATAAACGTTACAATTTTCCCATTCAAAATTTCGCCTGGTTTCGTTTTCTCATTTAGAAACGCAGTAGATTACCTAACGTGTCAGTCCCTTGCACGAGATGATTTTAGGTGGGAATTCAGTCTATCAGACATGAGAGCAGACAAATTGTCTACATTTGCACCTGTCACGCGAGTTTCCTTGGCTGAGTTGCTCGGTGAGGTGTGAATCGCGCCAGACATGCTCGCTCAGAGCAGACAGAGTGTCTAGCATTTCTCTTATGACACACGCTCCATGGCCAGTTTTTGGCGTAAGGTGCGAAGACGCACGTTTTGGCAGTTACGGCATGCGTCTAAGCTAACGTGGGTGTTAGGAGAGGGGAGAGATCGGGGTTTTGGAAATAGTAGGAGCCTTTGTCTGGTTTAAGATATTAACCAGAGTTTGAAACTTGATTGCACTCATTCTCCATTTGCAGTAGACGTGGTCACTTCGTTCTAGATACTTAAACTTATAAGTGAAATCTCTTAGTTTCGTTGTGATACCGTAGTTCTGTGTTGAGGTAAATATTGCATTAAGTATCTAATAATTTGTGAGTGATTAAGGGTTAAATCGCCTATTTTATCCTACTAGTTTCTTTTGTGCAGAGTGATTAATTTATAAGTCTGTTATATTCTCTAGTCGACGAGTTACAGTGGAAAAACAGAATAAATTATAATTTCTAGCTTAAAATCATGTAGCTATAATGAATTTAATTTAACTGCTAAATAATCAGACGAAAAATGTTTCTAAACTAACTTATAAATGCTAGATGCCTCATGAGTGTTGATGGAATACGTATGTATTCCTAATTCATGTTGATTGATTTTTATATATAACTTATTTCACGGGAAAGTTTAAATGTCAAGTCAAGCTCTACGCTTGCAGTTCTAACGTAAGTTATAACGAGTACATAATATGTAAAAAATATTTCATGTGTTTTTTTCTTTATTCAGTGAATACTGGGGTAACCCAACTTTGCCGGCGTTTAGTACAGAGACAAACCTGTGAGAAACATAAACATTTTATATCTTTAACCACGTGGGTTTTTCAAGTAACACCTGTCTGACAGAGCGTGTGCCTTCAGAGATAGACAGAATACCAATCCCACTAACGGGTTTTTCTTAAAGAATAAATGCTTATACTGGGCCTTTGAGCCAGATCATATTTCTTCACAAACTCTAATGTACATGCTGCCTTGTGGCGAGAAAATTACAGAACAAAGACATTAACTTTTCCGACATTATTTGACCACGTTTGTGGTGAACCAAGAGTATTTGTTGAGAGAAGTCGTCCACCGGTCATCTTCCTAATTAAGGGAAACCTCGTGTTTCTGACACTGTGTGCCCGTTTAACTTTCTTACCCAAACTGATTCAAGTGACCTTAACAGAAATCTTAAAATTAAACTGGTGAAGTGAATGCTCCCCGGATGCAGTGGAAGAAACCTGTATCTGCAGAGCTGGGATTCTCTTTATCCAAAGAATACAGATTCACTGTAGAGAAGTGTCCTAAAGTTTGCGCCAGACCGCGAACTACAGCACGATTTGTAGGTAAGGTTGTGTGAGTCAGGGCCCTGATGAAAGAACCGAGTGAAAGTAGACGGAGGGATGTTCTTTGTTGATTCACCCACTTTGTAATTTTCCTTATGCAAGATTTGTTGCTAACTATATTTTCCTTAGGATAGACCATACTACTATCAAAGTCTGTTCATATTTTTTTAACAGGGGAAATATTAGACCCAATCATATGTATCTGTGTCTCTTTGGGCTATCACTGTCTTCTAACGGGACTGTGAGCTATACATCGAGGGGAAGGATCATACCAACGGGTCTATCATTCTTGTAGCATTCCTTGATTTTTTTTATGATTTTCTGTATATGCTTTTGATGAAATTTTATATGTTGTGAGAGAAGTTTGTTGTGATAATTAAACTACTCAATAATTATTCCAGCGTGTCGGTCAGTTTCGTTCCAAAATATTTATATAATCATTGTTATAGTTTTCCCACGTCTGTGTGTCTCACTGTCGTCAATTGGGTGTGTGCACGTGAGTGGTAATATATATATATTAATATATGTATAGGTGTTAGACTGCCTGACTACTCTAAATCTGTCGTAGAAGATAGGTGAGAGAGAGAGAAGATTTCTCGATCTCAGAGACAGCCTCTATCACATTCTACCATCTCACTCGTGGAAATCTATTTCTACCATCATCTCTCACTGTGACTATCACTTATTCTAATCTATTCAGAAGGGACCAACCCAAGTCTTAATTCTCCTGTCAAAAATCTACGACAAGATGGCAGGTGGTGGGTACCGGAAAGTGGCTCTGTGCAGGACGTGAGGATTCCTTGGGAGAGCCCAGAACCAGAGCACAGCATCGTGTAAGCTCTGCATAATTGGAGAGCCCCCCATGGATGACGGGGAATGCACAGTATGCCACCCCACCTATTCCCAACTGCTAACTTAGAACCAGAAGTGGGGTCCTCTGGATGCGTGCCAGGCCAGGATAAAATGCCTGGGAAAGAGACTGGAGCTCAGAATTCCCAACTCAATATGTTGCAGGATGGCAGAAAAGCCACGGGAAAGACAGGTCTATTTTGAAGATAATGCCAAGCACAACCATATTTTCACTATATGAGCTCGGACGCCGCCTCGGTAAACAAGGTCCGCGCAGAGCAGTGACACACCAGGCTGCTTGCGAATAGTCTACTACTGGGAACATAAACAGATTAGGGATGAGCCCACCCTCCCATTGAAGAGGTGCTGAAGTCGTCGATACTGGGCCAGAAGGCGCACCGGAAACCACAGTATCACGCAACTCGCTTTTTTCTATGGATGAGTACACCAGTCATCACTTTACAGAATAGACCTCGAAGGGCAGAAGTATATATTCCTCCAGTTATGCAATGTTCCAGGTGCCAAGGATTCTCGCACACCAAGAAGTCATATAGAAAAGATGTAGCCTGCAAATACTGTGCGGGAAACCACACATGCAGTGATTGTCCAAAGGCAAAGAAGGACGTCGACTACAAAGCACCCAATGGAAATAGAACCTGTGCGAATTGCCTGGGTGAGCACGGGGCAAGATACCACGGTTGCCCTGCATACGAGGAAACAAAAAAGATACTAAAAGTATCAATCTGTAAGGGAGTATCATACAATGAGGCAAGGAGTAAGGTAACAGCAAATGCTGTATCTGCGCCAAAACAGCAACAAGGCCTTGCCACTCCAATCAGACAACTGACGTCTGAGGTGAGAGGGATCAAGCAAAAACTGCGAGAAGGAACAGAGAAAACTACCCAGAACAAAATTCCAACTGTCAGATGTGGTGACATCCCTGGCCACTTGGATAATGCAAAGCAAATAATAAGCGAGAGTAAAACAACACAACAACAAATTCAAGAAGACATCGCAGAAAGTTGGCGGACATGAAAAAGGAAAATTAAGAAATCCTTAAAAGAATTGAAATGGAGAGACAACTAAAGTAATGTTGCGGTAGTGGATGTAGAAAATAACAATAAGTAAATATGACACCATGTATTCAGTTATATTCATTGTTATTTATGTGTATTAAAAGAAGAAAGATTAAAAATGTATCCAAATATCATAGCTTGATATTGGCATTTTGACAAAGCCGGGTTTTTACAGCTAGTTACAAATACATGAGATGCCTGAAAACACTAGTGATGTCGTCATAAGAGACATATAGATCAACGGAGACATATAGAACAACGGAGACATATAGAACTACGGAGACAGCTGGAAGTCAATTAACAAACCACACATTTCCGTGTTTATAAAATTTATTCATGTGGCCACCGACTGGCATATATAAATTAATAAGGTAATTTCCTATTACTCGTGGGTTTTTGCTCCCCAGTGAATATGTGTAGTTAAGTGTTCTTTCGTAGCAGTTAGGATTAGGTTTAGGGTTTGGGTTAGGATTTGGGTTAGTGTTAACCCTAATACTAAACCTAACCCTAACTCCTACGAAACTGGACATAATTACACATATTCACCACGGAGCAAAAAGGTACGAGTAATAGGAAATTACCAATTAATATATCATACATTTCTCTACCCATTACTTTATTTTTAAATATGTTATTTTATTTCATTGATTTATATGGAGAGGGAAGGGGGGGGGGGGGGGGGTGAGGAATGGTACAGTTTGTCTATTAATGTGTGTTTAAGTGCTTCTAAACATCAGCAGGCTGTGGTAGTATTTTAATGTGGCTGAAATAATGCTTCTATCGGAACAGAGAAAATAAATTTGATTAAAATCTCTCATGTAGCCCTTTTATGTTTCTGTGAATACACGAGTTGTTGACACACAAAGTAAATCAATAAACACATCATGTATTTTTGTTGGATGATATCCCACACCACCACGGTTGCTATAGGATTTATTTTTAACATTTGTTTACCTGACCGCGTTCCAGGTTCCGTTTCACCGAGACTTAATGAGCTGTCTGGAGAAGACAGTTCAGTTAATGAGATGGCGCTATCATCTATCTGAAATGCTGTCTGAGTGGTTTATTTAATGTCCCTGTCATTGTCTTCTTCCCTACAACTCTTGCCAACATTATTTTCCTTCCGAGCCTTTGTTCTTCTACATCTCTTTTTTTTCCTCATCCTGTCTTTTTATTTTATTACTTCTTTCTTCTGGTTTTCTTCTTCGCGTTTTCTCATCTTATTTCTTTTTCCAAGCTTTCTTTCATCGTCATCTGCTCCTCCTCATTCTTTTGTCTTCTTCCTTTCCTCCTCAGTCTTCTCTTTGGTCTCCTTCATCAACCTGATCTACTCATCCATCTTCTTGATTTACTCTGTCATCTCTTACTCCTGCATTAGCCTCATCTACTCATCCATCTTCTTGATTTACTCTGTCATCTCTTACTCCTGCATTATCTCATCTACTCATCCATCTTCTTCTGTTCCACTGCCATTTACTTCTCACCCGTCTTCTTCATCCCGATTCTTTATGTCAAACACATTACTACAGAAACCACCATTGCAAGATCTTTGATACACGCACATGTTGCTGTAGTGGTGGCTGTATGCTTTATAAGAAGGAATAAATGGAAATGAAATACTGTAGGAACTAATAGAAGATAGAGTGAAAATATTCTTGGCGCTAATAGACTATATAACAGTGAGAAGACGCGCGCTATCAGGGAACGTCATTTAACAGTAAAAACTACTCATACAAGTAGGGCAATTTTGGGATTCAGTTCACCATTTAACATTGGATTTGTAGACGACAAAAAGGTCGTTGACAATGTAGATAGAGAGATACTTTGGAAACTGGTGAGGTATTAAGAATCCTCCCATAACTTAATTAGCCTAAGTAAGGAAAACATATGAAGACATGACATGCAGAATTATTCATGCAGGACAACTTACAGAACCTTTTGCGATAAGAACTGGAGTGCCGCAGGGATGCCTTTGGTCACTGATGTGTGTTTGCTTATGTGTGTGTTTGTTTTTGTTTTATTGGTAAATGTGAAAGTATTGCCTCCCCTGCTTTGCAGTAGTGGTCCAACAGTGGCCAAAACTCAAGAGTGTCTACCTTCTCACAAGATTACTCTTGGCAGATTTGTAAATAGAAGGGTAATGACGCTTTCAATGGAGAATTCACAAGGTATTCAGATAAGCGAAAACAATGCTGCATTGGCTGAGCACGTTAATTCTAGAATCTGCCGACAACTTTTGTGAAGAATTAAGCAATGATTAATCTTAGCTCGTTCAAGCCCCCACTTCTGATTTACTCAGTGGAATTCTTATTATTCTGCTACAGCTCTGTTTAGAGTGTGGGTAGTAAATTGACTGAGACAAACATGCAGTACATTTAAAATGATTAAATCGGATTTAAATTTGTAAAATTACAAATAACAAAATTTAATAATCACTTGAGTTTAACAGTTTGAAAATAATTGCATAGTTTAAAAGAGAAGGTTCATCATTGATTGATAGTAGGTTTTATGAAAAAAAGTTAACTTTGGCAGCTTATATATTGCACTTAGCTGCCAGTGGTTGTTTCTGCTCCCGCTGGGTTGATTCTGGATGGACTGATCACTGAAAACGCTCGTCGCTGGTCAAGGATGTAGGGTGCAGCTCGTTCCCAGGAGTGTCAGGGAGAGTCTACAAAGTTGTTCCTTCGTCTTAAAGCTCAGGCCACTGTTCCCTTCTTGTTCCAGAGAAAGTACCCTTCAACAGGTACCACCACCAACAACTATGGTAAAAGAATAGAAACGAAATGCTTTCCTGAGTATTGCGTTTCCCTTTCTTATTCGACCATCCCATTTACTCAGAATTTACCCTCGATGAGAATTAACTTTAATCCCTCGAGAGAAAACTTTCTTTACATTTAAATTGAATAGCTTTTATAGTTACTTTACATTTAAATGAAAAGGTTAATGGTACAGATAGAATATGTTTACATTTACATTTCCACTGATTGAAGAGTGTTCACTTTATAAATTGAATATGTTTTCATTCATGTTTACGCTGATTTGAACAGTTTGAAACTTCCGTTAATTTTAAAGTGAATATGTTAACGTCGACATTTACACTGTGTTTGAAACTGTAAGTATTATAATTAAAACGTACATCATTTCTTTTATCTTTCCCTCCCTGCTCCATATGGAACTTGGGACTACTGATGCGTTTAGTTTTCCTCAAGAAACTAGCAATAAAGCAGTCACCAGCCCGTGCAATGGTGGTTCATAAAATCACCATTCTATGCGCTGAGGTTGCCAGCCTCTAATGACTGGGACTTCCACTAGCGATTTTTACATATTAATATTCACATGGTAATATATACATATTAGTTCACATGTTTGTAATAAAAATATAGAATGTAAAATGACAACTCGCAAATCCTGGCTCACAGACTTTTTGCTCAGATGAATGAAGTTAAGGCACTAGCCGATGCCTTTTTACACGTGTACTTGGAGTCGTTAATTTTAACTTTAATTCCCTCTCTGACTCCGTGTGTTCAGTTTCCTCAGATATTCCGGTTTTCCTTATTTAAAAAAGATAGAGATTTCCTGGGCGGTTTTGTAAGTCCGTCAAGATTCTTGTTGAAAGACTTTCGTGTGGGGTTACTGGTTGTGTTGCCTGAATTCTGATCGTGCTAATGTTCTTACGCGAATGGGGTGAACCTCACCTTCGGTTTGTCGTAATGCCTGAACTTGGCATCAAGATGTAAACAACTGTTCATCTTATTAACTCAGCAACTTGACATAAAATACGTAATTCATAAGGTTGAATGGTGTAACGTGATTCAACGAATAATGCCTCCGGTTCGAGTCCTTCACAATTTAATATGGATTACACACATACATAAACAGTTCAATTCACACATGAGGTACATGCATCAATCAATCAATAGCGTAGACTGCTGTTTTACGTGTCAATGTCCGTTTAAGGATACAATGCAGTAATTGTCGTCAGAACATCACAGCTATATGCACGCGCAGATAGAATGGCTACCTGCCGACAGTGAGACTGTGAGTCTAATTACTTCGTATAAAGTAGACGATTATCTTTCTCCTTCCAAGGATTTAGTTAATCACTAACCTCCATAAGTTTCCTCTCTCGTAGAGTTCTAGGACTGACCCTGGTCCTGCATAAATACACATATAAATGGCTATATCATGCCATTAATTTGGAAGGCTAGAAAAACGCAGCTATTCAGCTTGACGGTCAAGTAACAAAGGGTAGCGTCTCCTAGTTACCAACTGTGACCCAAACAACGCTAGACACGTCATAATCGATCGTGTATGGAGCGTTCAATAATTGAAACATCTATCGCAATATATTAAATGTCTTAACCTTTACAATTGCACGTCTGCTAACCTTTAGCAGACGGCGTTAATAACATATACCGTAACAATTCCCTGTACACCGGGGAAAAAAAAATCGATAGATTTTTTTTTCAAGATCTATCCGACTTAACAATTTTTCAAAAAAAATTTACCACAATTGTGACATATGGCCGACGATGTTCTGAGTAGAACCGTGTCGCGGTCATGTCAACTAACTATTTGTCATAGTCATCTAACATTAATCATATTATATATCAATATTATGCATATTATTATATCAACTAAATAAAATGTGTAATGTCAATAGTGAATGATAGAATTAAATTAAAGTAAGGTCTGTCGTATTAGTATGTCATATAGGAATTAATTTGACTAATTAAAATTAAATTAATTAATTAAACTAAGAGTTAAATTATTAAGATTCTAATGTTGTAACACGATGTTATGAGAGAAGAAAAGACAAATAAGTGAGAAGAAATAGAAAGAAATTCGAATATAAGTTTAACTTAATTGTGTGTGTTAAGTGTTAGTGAATAATAACTATCTAATTTAACTAACTAAATAACGTATAGGTACATTTAAAAAAATATTAATCTAATACTTGTGTGAGATTTATTTTCTCTTTTCATAATTTCTTCTTTTTATATTTCGTTCTCTTTTTTGTTTTTTTCATTTCATTTTTTTCTCACATTTCATTTTATTGATATTAATTCAATTAAGAAGTTAAGTTAACTAATTAATTAGTATAGGATATGATGATCCATCCGTAGTCCTGATCCTGATGAATTCTTTTAGACAAAGTGTTGAAGCATTTACGTCGGACAGAAATGTCAATTATCCTAGGATCCAAGAATTAAGTGCACATAGGATAATAAGTTCGACTTGTCGTCAGATATTGTTCCATGATTGTTGAACGAATATTCATATATTGTGTATGGACGTTAGACGAAGTTTCAATGTCAATATGTATACCTTGATTGTCTTTAGTTCAATTCTGTGATGCATATAGTGTTTATAATTATTAAATTGAAGTCAAGGTTAGTTCCCTTATAGTTGATACTTCGTTCTATCCAATGTAGTGATGATTGACGTAGTTTAGGAATGTCAATGTTGATTACACTGACTAACAAAAAAAAAATTTTTTTTTCTTTCTCTAACATTTCTATGTTTTTCTGGTCAATTTTAATGCGCTGTTTTTAAATCTGCAAACCGTTTTTCTCTATCAGGTCGGGATCTCTAGAAATACGCAATTGAAGTTTTTTAACAACGCATACAGTATTACAACATCATTTGTACAAGAAGTATAACAGTTATGTAGGCTTGAATTTCTTTGCAGTCGACTTTCGTCGGTGAATGGCATGTGGTACATCGCGATGAAGCATCCAACAATAATCGGCAAGCATGGTCACACTCCACCGTCCTTGATAACGTGACTCCATTACGGCGATATCTTGATGGAATCGTTCTCCATGTTCATCGCTGACTTCGCCAAGGTTTTCAGGGAAAAAGTCAAGATGCAAATCGAGCAAATGGATTTTGAGGGACATGTTACAGCCCATAATTCTGTATGCATCTATGCACTGCTTAACAATATGCACATAGTCGACAGATTTGTGATTTCCCAGAAAGTTATCGACGATCGATTTGAATGCCATCCATGCGCGAAGTTCACTACCATGTAACAAGTTCTCGAATTGTTTGTCTGCAATAACTTTCCTAATCTGAGGTCCTACAAAGGTACCTTCCTTTATCTTTGCATCGCTAATTTGCGGAAACTTTTCTCGAAGATAAGTGAAAGCTTTGCTCGTTTTATCTAACGCTTTTACGAAATTCTTCATGAGCCCCAACTTTATATGTAACGGTGGTAAAATGATGCTGTCTTTGTTAACTAATGGCTCGTGTATTACATTTTTATGCCCGAGCTGCATACGATCCCTGATAGGCCACACCTTTCTTGCATAATGTTCCAGTCTGTTGCGGCTGTCCCATTCACATAGGAAGCAACAAAATTTAGTATACCCAGTCTGCATGCCCGTGAGAATTGCAATGACCTTTAGGTCTCCACAAATCCGCCATTGGTAGTCATTGTACTTTATTTTTGCCAAAAGTATAGCCATATTGTCATAAGTTTCTTTCATATGAACAGAGTAGGCGACTGGAATTGATGAAAATAAATTTCCATTATGCAATAACACGGCTTTTAGACTAGTCTTGGAAGAGTCGATGAAAAGTCGCCATTTGTTGACTATGTGCTCATGACCGAGGTGCACCATTAGACCTTTTACATCTTTGCAATAGCAAATGTCATCATCCATCTCAAAGTATTGTAAAAGTTCTCTGTGTCTATGACGAAATTTAGATATCGGAGTATTGGGCGCTAAAAGATTCCATTCTTTGAGTCGCGAACCGAGTAATTCCGCTTGTCCTTTGGTGAGAGCGAGATCACGTATTAGATCTGAAAGTTCTGAATGGTTAATTAAGTGAACACCATCATTCACCGGTACATAATCCGAGTCAGAATTAGTTTCTAAAGCAGGTAAACTATCACTTTCTGATGGTTCATTCACGTCCAACGGATATTGTTCTGGTGGAACTGGGATCGGACACGTGATTGGATCATGAGGCACTGGTTTCGAAACCGATTCAATATTTGGATAAACCAGACTTTCTAGTTTTAAAAGCGAAACCATAGATATTTGTCAAGCAGAAGTAACAATCAGTAGCGTGATTTGTCGGTTCACGCCATATTACTGGCACTCCAAAAGGCATCGACTTATGCTTCGGCGATTTTCGTAACCAACCTGCCAATGTATTTGCACAAGTCGAACAAACTGCATTTGGCTTCCAAGATTTATTTGCATCATCAACTTTGGAATCGAAATAAAGTTCATATGCTTTCTTTAGCAATGGTGTAAAGTTTTTCTGGTGAACACGATCGGTAAAATATCCGCACAAGTAACAGAACAGATCAGCCGAATTTCTACAACTTCTAGAAGCCATATTTCACTCAGAATTATTTCAAAATACAGTAACTATTTGAAATATAACGTAACATATGTCATGCATCTTTTAGCAGTATAAAAAGTAGAATTATTTTGCATTTTATTAATTTTTAAAAAGTTATATAGTAAAAATGAAACGAAGCAAATAACGGTTTCCCAAAAATATATTTATTCACAAATATCTTAAGAACCCGACGTGATAGAGATAAACGGATTTCAAATTTGAAATCAGCGCAAGAAACTGACCTAAGAACACTTATTCTTATATAAGAAAGAAAAATGTTGTTTGTCAGTGTTATTCGTCGTCAATAGGATTACGTGACAACGCATCCGCCACAATGTTTTCAGTGCCAGGAATATGTTCAATGGAGAATTCAAATGGCTGCAGGATGATCGCGTATCTGGCGAGTTTTGGGCTTTTGTGGTTTGATCTACGCAAAGATGCTACAGCACGCTGGTCAGTCTGAATGGTGAATGGAGCACCAAGCAAGAACTTTTCCAGTTTTGTGATTGCCCATATAACTGACAAAAGTTCCTTGTCCACTGTGGAATACTTTGTTTCTGCCGGCTTTAGCTTTCTTGAAATATATAATGTAGGATGTAGAACGCCATCATGGTTCTGGAGCAGGCATGCACCGATGCCGTAGTTACTAGCATCTGTTCGTAAGAAAAATCTTTTGGAAGCATTGGGAAGTCTTAAAATTGGTTCATGCGAAAACAAATTTATAATTTTGTTGAAAGTTTCATTGCATATACCAGTCCATGTCACCTTCACCGGCATGTCTTTTTTTAACAATGAAGACAATACAGCCGTGATGGATGACAAGTTTGGTATGAATCTACTGTAATATTGAACAAGTCCTAACAAACTCCTGACCTGTTTCTTCGTCTGAGGAACTGCTATGTTTAGAATTTTGGAGACCGTACTAGGTAACGTTCGGATATATCCCGCTCCAATGATATGTCCCAAAAAGGTTATCTCATTACACGCGATCTGCACCTTTGTAGGTTTAGCAGTTAGATGATAATTCCTTAGAGTGTCGAAAACATATCTAAGTCCCGAAACATGTTCCTCAAACGACGAACTAAACAAGCATATGTCGTCAATATACGTAATAACGTCTAATCTACCTGATAAAAATTTGTCGCATCAGGCGAATGAAGGTAGCTGGCGCATTAACAAGCCCAAAAGGCATCACATTCCACTGGTATAGACCTTGTGGAGTGGAAAATGCGGTGTAGTACTTAGCCTTTTCGGTCAGTGGTATCTGCCAATAACCTTTAGTTAAGTCTATCTTACTAAATATAGTTGCGTTGGATAGACGTGGCAGTAAGTCGTCGATAAGTGGATGTGGTTCGCTGTCAACTATAGTCTTAGCATTTAATTTTCTATAGTCAACACATAGTCTGATGTTATTGTCCTTCTTCCGGACAATCACTAATGGAGAAGAGAATGGCGAATTACTAGTCTCAATGATTCCCAGAGACAACATCTGTTCAAGTTCCTTAGTAGTTTTAGCAAGGAAATGTAAAGGAACCGAATAGGGATGTACACGAATAGGTGTATCGTCATTGAGAGTAATGTCATGACTGATAGCCGATGTGCGACCCGGGACGTCGGTCAACACATCTGGATAAGATTGTAAGAGATTAGCAATCTGTAGACGCTGTTGCGGTGTAACCGTTGAAGAGATGGTTACATCCCGCCAAGATTCAGTAGGTTGAACTACTGGTACCGGTAACGGTAACTGTACCTCAGGAAAAGAAGATTCTTCTTCCTGGATGACGGATAAGTTGGAATAATAACAAGTAGATACTGTGTTGTCATCTAGTTCATGGAAAATTGACTGTAAGTGTTCAGGACGTGTATGAAATTGCTTGAGCATGTTAATATGAAATATCTTTTTGTGTCCCTTGATATCTAAGACGTAATCAACGTCGGAAATTTTATCAATGACTTTGTAAGGACCATTCCAAGATATCAATAATTTATTGTTGTTGTGAGGAAGTAACACATAAGCCTCATCGCCTGGGAATAATTGGCGTAATCGTCGAGACCTATTTTGTAGAGATCGAGCCTTAGCTTTTGCAGCCTCAGAAGAAGCTGTTGCCAACTGGCAAGACTCAATAATGTTCTTCCGAAGATTAATCACATACTCGTAAGATGACTGAGTGTCCTGAGTCATCTCCGCGTCAATTAATAAGTCTTTTATTAGTCCCATAGGACCTCTTGGGGGAGCACCAAAAACTAATTCAAAGGGAGAGAAGCCAGTTTGTTCATGCGGTACCTCCTGATAAGCAAATAGAACAGCTGGGAGTGCTCTGTCCCAGTCATGAGGGTGCTTAACAGTAACCTTATGTAGTAGTTGTTTAAGTGTACGGTTAAGTCTTTCAACTGCACCATTACTCATAGGATGATAAATACTACTTAAATTCCTATCAATGTTCCAGGTTTTCATGACTTCCTTCATGGTGTCAGATATGAACTGTGACCCATGGTCTGATAAAAGTTTTCTAGGAAACCCTATTCTAGAAAAGATGAGATGTAGTGCATCAGCTACATCTGTGGTAGTGGTGGTCTTTAATGGGATAGCTTCTGGCCATCGTGTGCACAAATCAATGCACGTAAGGACGAATCTATGTCCTCTGGCCGATGGTAGCAATGGACCAATAATATCTATGGCCATCTTGTCAAACGGTCTTACTGAGATATCGCAAGCCTGAATAGGCGCCGTGTGAAAAGCTCCACGTGCTTTCACTTCTTGGCATGTAGTACAGGAACGTACATACTGCGAAATATCTCTTGACACTCCTGGCCAAAAGAATGAAGACAGTACTCGAGATCGTGTTCGAGTATATCCCATATGTCCAGCACACTGTGAGTCATGCGCATGTTGAAGAATGTACCGTCTAAAAGTATACGGGACCATAACTTGTTGTTTCATTTGTGATTTGTCATTAAAACATCTAATCAATAGGTCATTTTTAATAACAAACCAATGTTTGTTATTATTACCTGAGGATAGATTGTCAACTTTATCAACCAGCTTAAAAATTTTTTTTAAAGATTTATCCTCTTTTTGTTTGGTTGCAAATGTTTCCCTGTCAATAGGTGAATTGACTACAAATTCCTCTTGGTTGTCTACATCCATTTTATTATCACCAACTTTCTCCATGAGTTGAGTCTGCGCTCTAGTCGTCACGGCGTTTCCAGTGCATAGGTTATGTTTCTCCCATTCTATGATCTCATCTGGAGTACAATCTTTACTGCCGTGTATATGACCAACCATCAGATCAGCAATAGGATTTTTTAGCATACATACTTTTACATTCCCTGTGAAAAAGGGTGTTCTAATATGAACAAATAGCTGTGGGGTAAAACTCAATAGTTCCACCAAATGTCATGCAGCGGACATATTCTCCTGTCGCACAGCTAGGATGTACCAGCGACTGACGTACACCAATCGTCGTGGATCCTGAATCTCTCAGCACTGAGACGACGGATCCATTAACGATTCCCCTGTTAAAAATTAGTAAGCCTGTTCCATCGTTGACTGCAAGACCTACCTCTGGTGTAATATGTCCGCAGTTAAGCACTGTTTCTTTCGCCTTCTGAAAAATAAGATTGCATTGTTGGCAACTATTTGCCACATTATAATTAATAGCAAAACATGCAGCAGAAGACTGTGTTGTATTATTGTCAAGTGGGACCTGAGCTATAGGGGTAGTATTATTTGTAACTGCCGCCCCTGTATTATGGTTGTAATGAGATGATCCCCGAGAATGAGATCGATTCCGAGTATAATTGTTAGAATTATCTCGTCGTCCTCTATAGTAACTATTATCTCGATGTCTCGAGCCATGATTATTACCATTCCAGTTATTGTTATTTTTCGGGGTATGTGATCGATTATAATTAGTGTTATGTTGACTATTGTGGTAGTTTGTTTGAGGTGAATAATTTCTATCTCGTGATCTACCTCGGTTGAACTCATTTTTATTGTTGAAATCATTATTATGTCCCTTCTGAAAGTTAACATTGTGATTTCTTTGGAACCTACTTCTGTCTACACTGTGATGTCTTTGTTTGTTATTATGATTGTAGGTCATATTAGACGCCACAGGTAGAGGTTCTCTTAATGAGGAGTTAGAAATGGTTGCATTCGGATGTGCCGAACAGTAGTTTAAAGAAATTTTTTCCAACTCGTCAATAGTACCTGGTTTACGCTCCTGCAAATATGCAAAGAATGGCTGGCTAACCGAAGATAATACCTTATCCCGTAGTAGCAAATCAACTAATTTGTCGTACGATTTGTTGACTTCTGCCAGTTCAACCCATCTATTAAATGTATTGCATATGTTCGCAATGAATCCTGCAAAATCTTTTGGAGATTCAGGTAAAATTCCCTTAAATTTCAACCTACAGTGTTCCTCGTCCAGGTGAAACCTTCGTAAAAGCAAGGACTTAATAGCACCGTAGTTATTTGCTATTGATGGGTCAGCATTTTGAGAAGCCGTCAATGGTTCTCCAACCAAGAATTCATTTAACTTGAGTACCCATGACTCTTCGGGCAAATGATTTGTTTTGCAAGTCTGTTCAAAACGTGACAGGAACGATGAAAGGTCGTCCACGTTTAAGTTGAAAGTGGGTAATTTAAAGTTGTAGAAATGTTTAGTTTGGCTGGATGACGATCCATTTTGTGCGTTATTATTCTGGTTTGCATCAGCACTTTGTGCTTGTAATCTTGCTGTCTCCAATTTAATACGCGCCAATTCCATTTCTTGTTGTAAAATAATTTCCTCTCGTTTCAATTTATTCTCTTCTTCCTGTTGAGCAATTTCTCTTAATCTATTTTCCTTGGCAATTTGCTTCATCTCACGTTCTGCTTCCTCTTTCTTTAATGCAGCCTTTTGTTCCTCCATTTCTGCTTTATGTTTTTCCAGTTCTGCCTCAGCAAACTGACGAAGTTCTTGGGATTTATAACCATATTCTTTACCAATTTTAACGAAATGGTCTATAGTAAGCATTTTGACTTTTATCTGTAAGTAATTATTGATAATTACTGATTAAAATAGTCAATAGTAGCTTCAGAGTAATTATTATACTTACTCAACTTAGGAATATTCAATATAAATAATCACAATAGTACTGAACTCTTATGTCTAAGTTCAACTAATAGACAATATTTTGTAACAATATTGTATCTAAGTACTAACTATATCATAAATAGTTATGATATCTGTTAACTGTAATGTAATTACATCACACAATTAATCTTAATATCCAATAATGTTGGGTATGATTCCTAGTAATTATATTGTTCAATGTACTAAGTCACTCTCTTAGTACCAGAAAAGTATATTAAATAATATACAATGGGTCTGTCACCTCAAAGGTAGACTATAAGATTATTTTATTTGGTCAATATATATATATTATATTATTATTATTATTATTATGCCCTAGGCATCTCTTATAAATTGTAGTGCTAATTTCTTGGACTATCACTGCATAATTATGCAATGTCCCATATTAACCTTAAATGTCAGAAAAAAAAATTAATTAAATTAAATTACAAGTGTATTATTGAATATAATGTCATATTATTAATGTAGTATTTAATATATATCATGAGTACAAACAAAACAATGATGCAACTAAAGGGTACAAACAATGTCAAGACGCAAACAAGACATTTTCACAATTAAAAATGAATTTATGAACTAAATAAAACAAGCGGAAGTGTCACACGGAAAACGAACGGTCAAAGATTGACCCGAGGTCAACTGAATATGCAAAGTACACAAAAAAAAAAATGACTGCAAAAATGATGACATCACAGGACTCATAACGGACGAACATTTAACAATCATCAAATAAATGATAGTAAGAGTAGACTGGACGAAATAGTTAACGAACATGATACAAAACTGAATAAAAATGTGAACTTAGTACAAATAAAATACACCAGTTATCTACGGAACGGTACAGTTAACACAATCGTCAAACGACAGCAGATTTGGACAGGCAGTCCATTCGGCAGAATCTTCGATGGAGCTCCCAAAAAGTGCGATCGTTTAACTGCCCTAAGAAACGACCGAAATCAATTCAGGCATCGTGAGAGCCACAGAATCTAATTTCGGTTCATCCTCCCTACCGCCCACTAGTTAACAACACCTTAAAACAACAAAAAGTACATTAAACATAGGTAAAAACATGCCTATGTAGGCAGAAGGCATGGACTCAGTTAGCACTGTCACGTTAACGACAATAGTTATTGAGCTAAACTTATCTTTATTTGCTGCTTCACTTGATGCTCGTTGTCGTCGACGGCTAGGCCTGTGCCTTTGACTGTCTGCTCCTGATGGGCAGGCAACGGTAGTCCATCTTGTGCATCTTGATAAATTTGAAGCGAACTAGAAAGGCGTTGAAAAGATGTCTTCTTCACGGCGACAATGCAACAGTGACGTCATGTTGCTATTCATGATCACGTGCGTCACGTCAGCTTCGTAATGGTCATGTGATTTTCATTCAAACGTAAATATCGTGGAGGCGTGTGGAACACAGAAAAAAATTTTTCTCTTCTGTCGATCCCCGCAATCGGCCGCCAGTTTTGTTGAAAGACTTTCGTGTGGGGTTACTGGTTGTGTTGCCTGAATTCTGATCGTGCTAATGTTCTTACGCGAATGGGGTGAACCTCACCTTCGGTTTGTCGTAATGCCTGAACTTGGCATCAAGATGTAAACAACTGTTCATCTTATTAACTCAGCAACTTGACATAAAATACGTAATTCATAAGGTTGAATGGTGTAACGTGATTCAACGAATAATGCCTCCGGTTCGAGTCCTTCACAATTTAATATGGATTACACACATACATAAACAGTTCAATTCACACATGAGGTACATGCATCAATCAATCAATAGCGTAGACTGCTGTTTTACGTGTCAATGTCCGTTTAAGGATACAATGCAGTAATTGTCGTCAGAACATCACAGCTATATGCACGCGCAGATAGAATGGCTACCTGCCGACAGTGAGACTGTGAGTCTAATTACTTCGTATAAATTAGACGATTATCTTTCTCCTTCCAAGGATTTAGTTAATCACTAACCTTGTCGTGGAATATTCTAATCCACATATATAAATTATTAGGTAAATATGAAGCCTAACAAATAAAATTAATAAAGAGAAGAGCAATGGTAAAATAACAGTGCTGTCACAAAGAATGTACTAGAAATCCCCCTTGTTTTCTGCTACGTCTGCAAATTGTAACGCTTTCACGTTGATAGTAAAAGCTTACTGTATTATTACCCGCTTTCTTCAATGAAACGTGTGCTGCATTTCTAAGAAAAACATTGAGAGGCCCTGCGTAATGACCTAAATTAATCCTAACATTAATTATATTACGTTACCAAAACGAACGAACAGATGGACTCAAGTAGAAAAGGATAGCGAGAAGGGAGAGGCAGAAAGCCGAACACTAAACACGCGTCGCGCGATACACAAATGCTGCCATCACGCGTGTAAGGCCATGCACTAACTTTTTTTTCAGACGGACAGTGATAAAATATATTAACCATCCCAGAGTTAGGTTTTAAAATCATAAAAAACTCTTATTAGGAAAGATAACAATAGATGGGTTTACGTTTGAAAACATAACAGTACCCAGACAGCACATCTTCGAAACAGGAGGTAGAAGAAATTGCATATTTTGAACGCAGCCACGTAGCTCCTTTAAATTTGTATTTTTGGGTTCCTTAGGGCTTGCTGACAAAGAATATGTAAAACGTTACGCAAATAGTCCAGGAATTAATAAATTATAACCAAAATAAAATATTGGGGATGCCTGACAGCATAAAATCATTTCTGCTCATAAGATTTTTTTTTATAACGTGTTTGAAAAAAATTTACGTTACAGAAATAGTCTACCATGTAAACTCCAAATTGATTGGAGCGCAACAAATGAAAGCCTAACCACGATTGGTCGGACTATAAATACTATCTTTCGTTGTCAAGGGAGACGGGGAAGGGTAACATTTTTTCAAACACTTGTCGAAACGTGGCTCATTGGCCAGTCTCGCTGATATACACACTTGGGAGCGTTAGTTCGAAACCACTTGTTTAAATAAGCTTGATAAAGCATCAGTGCGTTGAAGCCAGCTTATATTTTGCTAAATAAAAGCCTGGAACATAGGCAGATGGGAATTTGTGCCAGTTTGTGCCAGAATTCATTGCTAATCAACGTATCTGTGTTTATTCCTAGGAATTGTGGTAAGCTTGAACCATTCAATATCTTTTAATGAAAATTGAATGTGAATTGTTGATTTATGCCTGTATATATATATATGTGTAGTTCAGTGGCAAACGTGAGGTAAAGCCTATAATGCTCCAGCCTGAACAGAGGGTGTCGGAGGAAAGTCAAACGGCATGGAATGGCCAAACAGTACACTGACACCTGGATGATTGACTAGAAAGAAATAATGCTGGAAGTGCAGAGGCGTAGTAACCATTAAGAAGGGTAATACTGGAATAAAGTATTTCAAATGAAGCTGACAGTTGGCCTAACGCTCTGAACTCAATGTTTGTGCTGTGTTGTGATCAGTGTAAAAAGAAATTATAAGTTAGTTATGAAGTAGAAGGTACATCCTCCTTGATTTCAGGGACCGTGGTCTTGATGGTAGTGAGCAGCACCTAGTCAGAGCTTTGCTGAATCCTGAGTCGGACAGCATACTCCTTGGTCTTTTTAGCTATCAGTGAGGTGTCTCCTGAACCCAGAGGAGAATTCGAGCAGGGAGTCCTTTCCTGCCGCCATCACGCCAGATAAGCGAATTGGCCAGCTGAGCTCAACATTATGTCCCCTCATCTTGAAATGACTTTGTAAAATTAACATTAAGAGGGGAAATTAATTGTCTTAATATCAGGAACTGAGAACATCTCCAATACTAGTTTCCTTAAGACAAACTATTGAAGTCATGATGACAACTACCAACAGAGCTTGAACAAAACAAAACCAGTATTACCTCATACTACTATTACACAACTGACACACATAGGATATTTTTTAATAATATATGTCACTACCAGATTCATATTAATACATTCTGTACATAACTTGTAATTAACATTGATTGTGATTCCTGGTTCCTTTGTCTTTGAATCAGGACACACATATGCCTTTATGATAGAAATGAATACATATTGTTATTTGAAAAGTTACGAGTGTCTCCTGTAAGATATTCTCATAGAGTGTTATATGTATGTGAGTGTCACAGTGTTGTCAAGAGTAGTGGATTAAATTAAATTGTTTATCTGTCTGTTGTTGTGACTTACACTTCACCATACTCATACCCTAGACACATAACGTAGCATCACACTATTCCAGAATAATTCTGACTGAGATATAGAGATATGTGGTAGCAAGTAAGGTTATCTATAATACACTACTCTTAATAGATATAGATACCTTCACAGCTGATCTCAGTCAGTACACTAAGTCCCCTATAAATATTTATAACATCCCACTTCACCACATATATTGGGGTCTCGCTCTTGGGATTTTGAATCTTTAACTATTAAAAATATTGGGGGTAATTCACTTCAGGGAATATAAGAATTAAAAGGTATCCTTGGGTGGAATTAAATAAGGTTGAGCTCACGGTGCCTGTGTTGTCTATTATATATATTTAGAATTTGAATTGTTGGTTAGACATTATATAAATTTACCTGATAGACAATGGCGGACCTGGCCAAATTTCGATCTGCCGCTGTTCAGACTGCAAAAGAGTTAGGATTAGATGGGCAAGTTATGGTTGCTTATGTCACGACGGAATGTGACAAATTTATTGAACGCGAAGAAAGAAGGTTTGAAGCCGAAAGAAAGTTAGAGGCTGACAAGGAAATTAAGAGGTTGCAGATTGAGGCTGAGGCTAAGAAATTGGAAGCAGAAAGAGAAGACAAAAGATTAGCTGCAGAAAGGGAAGCCGAGGAAAGAAGATTGACTGCAGAAAGAGAAGAAAGAAAATTAGCTGCAGAAAGGGAAGCGGAAGATAAAAGATTACAAAGGGAACATGAGTTACGACTAAGGGAGTTTGAGTTTCAAGGCCATGCTCCTGAAAATGGTGCCAGCCCCTTTGCCTCTGATGCTACGGTTACTCAAGGAGCCTCAACCTCAGCTATGAACTTTCATTTAGATCATTTTGTTGAGAAAGACGATGATATTGAGAGCTATATAAATAGGTATGAACTATTAGCTACCACATATGGGTTAGAGAGAGAAAGGTGGAGCTTAAAGTTATCTCAGGGACTTCGTGGGGCAGCTTATGAAGTTTTTGCAAAAATGAGCAGAGGTGATCAGGAAAATTATGACATGCTAAAGCAGGCTCTTTTGTTAAGATATGAAAAGAATGCAGAATTTTATAGAAAAAAATTTAGGAATGCTAAACTACTGTCAGGTGAAACCTATCACCAGTTCTCTGCACGAATAGAGACATACTTGGAGAAATGGACTTCTCTGGGGAAAACCCAAGATCTTAAGGAAATGGTCCTTATAGAGCAACTAAGAGAGTCCATGGCTCCAGACCTGAGAAAGTTTCTCATGGAACAAGGTGCAGAGAGGCTGGATGAGTTGCTAAATGTTGCTGAAAGGTATCAAGCAGCTCAAGCAGAGGTAACAGGTAATAAAAAGAAACAAGTGGATAACTTTAGGGCACCACAGAACTTTAATAAGTTTGATCCTAGGGATCAAAATAAAGGTAAGCACCAATTTGATAGGCCACGGTATGAAAATAAAAATAAATTCCCACAATTCGATGAAAGGAAATATGATGAAAGAAAATCTTTCAACCAAGGAAAAAGGTGGTGTAAAAATTGTAAGATGAACAATCATGACACTGACCATTGTAGAAGGAAACCTCCTCATTTTGCTGCTATGACATCGGGGAAAAAGGAAAAGAAGGGCAAACCTGAAGAATTACAGGAACCATACCACCCCCCAGTGTGTGAAGATGTCATCTGTAATGGTGTCACTATAAGATGTTTATATGATACCGGTTTAGATTACGATTCCGTTGTGAGTTCTCACCTGGTGCAGGCCGATCAATACACCACGGAAACAGTGGAGATTCAAACTGCAACCAAGGATGTAGCTACCATGACACTTCCCGTCGCCCGAATAAAAGTGAAAACGCGATATGTGGAAGGAATCATAAAAGCAGCAGTGATAAATGAGCCAATCTACCCTCTAATATTGGGGTGTAGATATGTCTTCTTGGGGATCCCAAGAGACCTGTGATATTGGCAACAGTGCAGACCAGATCACAGACAAAGAAGGAGGAGGATAATCCCATAAATACTCACCCAGATGAGATGAGGAAGGCACAGGCTGAGGACAAAACACTCAAGCCATGTTTCAAGAAGTTGCCCAAATCTCATACACCTCCAGGCAAGGGAGAGTTTTATATGAAGAACAAACTGATATATAGGAAGGCTGGATCTGAATCCAATGGTCACGGACAGCTGGTCCTTCCCACTTCATATAGGACTAAAGTGTTGGAACTAGGGCATGCGATTCCCTTCAGTGGTCATATGGGAATCAGCGAAACAGGACAGCGAATAGCTTGTCACTATTTCTGGCCAGGAATAACTGAAGATATCAAACGATATGTAAAATCCTGTCCAGAGTGCCAACGAGTAGCACCTAAACATTGGACTGCACCAGCAACTCTGGGGGAAATGCCCATAGTGGGAACACCCTTTGAGAGAGTTGCCGTGGATCTTGTGGGACCTCTCACCCGAACCAAGAGAAGGAACAGCTACATTCTGACTCTGGTGGACACTTGTTCTATGTGGGGAGAGGCAGTAGCCCTGTCATCGATTGATTCAAAACATGTGGCAGAGGCATTGCTCACAATTTTCACAAGGTTAGGATTTCCCAATCAAATCTTGACTGATAATGGCTCTCAGTTCAAGGGGAAACTAACTGAAGAAGTTTTCAGGATCTTCCAGGCCAAACACTTCCATTGTAGTGTGTATCATCCCCAAGGGAACGGCCAAGTGGAAAGATTTAACGGCACATTGATGTCGATCCTGAGAAAGTTGGCACACGAAAAACCAGATACATGGGACCAGTACCTGCACGCCGCCCTCTTTGCTTATCGGGAGGTACCCCATAGTTCAACCGGTATGGCCCCGGCAACATTATTGTTTGGAAGGCCAATAAAAGGTCCACTCGAAGCTATGTTAAGAACGTGGACTGATGAAAAGGCAGAGGAAAACATTACATCTTCATACCAGTATGTGAATGAGCTGACCACTCGGTTAAAAACTGGCTGGAAACTTGCCAATGAAAATTTGAAACAAGCCAGGAAGAAACATGCTGCCTATTATAACAGGAAGGCGAAAGACAGAAATTTGGCTGTGGGAGAGAAAGTACTGCTTCTTTTGCCTGAGAGCCAGAATAAGTTACAAATTGGATGGCAGGGTCCATATACAGTTTTAGAGAGGGTGTCTAGAACAAATTATAAGATAGATAAGAAGGGGAAAGAAAAAAATCTATCATGTGAATCTCCTGAAGAAATATTTGGAAAGAGAACATCAGGAAGAGACACACTTGTTGACCTTGTCCATCGCCATGGAGATGAAAAAGGAACCACTTTCATCATTTGAATATCCATTACACCCCTGTGAGACAGCAGCACAGGTGAAAATCAGTACACATTTAACGAAAACTCAGAAAGAGAGAGTGCAACAGGTTCTAAATAATCATGCAGAGGTGTTAACAGACCGACCAGGGCATACAAACCTATTGGAATATGATATGAAACTAATAGACTCCACACCTGTCTGTATGAAACCATATTCGATTCCTTTTGCTAAGGAGAAAGCTTTGAAGGAAGAGATAGACTATCTATTGAAGGAAGGAATTATTTCGCACAGTGAGTCTTCGTATAGTTCCGGTGTTGTACTCTTAAGGAAGCCCTCTGGAGAACATAGACTCTGTATAGATTACAGGAGACTGAATGCTATTACAGAAGGACAGGTGGATCCATTGCCGGATACAAATCAACTGTTTGCCAGACTAAATAAAGCTAAATATTTCTCAAAAGTGGATCTGAGTAAAGGATACTATCAGATTCCAGTAAAGCCTGAGGTTAGACCATACCTAGCTTTTAGTACCTCAGAAGGACACTATGAGTTCAATAGATTGCCATTTGGATTGAAGAATGCGCCTAGTGTCTTCTCTAGAATGATGAGAAAATTATTGGATCCTCTGAATAATCCCTGTATAACAAATTTTATGGATGATATCCTTATAGCAACAGAAACATTTGAGGAACACATTGACTCTCTGAACATGCTGTTTAATCGACTTAGGGAGGCAAATTTAACAGCCCGACCAACCAAATGTTGCGTTGGATGTAAAGAATTGGAATTTTTGGGACACACAGTTTATCAGGGAAACATGACCCCTGACCCAAAGAATTTAGAGAAACTACAGAAAGCCCCGAGACCACAAACCAAGAAGGACGTGAGATCCTTTGTCTCATTATGTGGTTTCTACCAGAAGTATATCAAAAACTTTAATTCCATATGTGCACCGTTAACTGAATTGACACGTAAAGGACATCCAGATCGCATTACATGGACACCACAATGTGAAATGACGTACCAAGAGTTGAAGGAAAAGCTCACAAGTAAACCCATTTTGAAATTACCTGACTTAAGTCAAGAATTCATAGTAAGGACGGATGCAAGTAATATTGGGCTGGGTGCAACTCTACTACAGAAATCAGATGCATTGGATGGGGAATTAAGCCCAGTGGCATATGCTAGCAGAAAGTTGAATAAAGCTGAAATCAACTACTCAACTAGCGAAAAAGAATGTCTTGCAGTAATATGGGCAATAAAGAAATTCAATATTTATCTATATGGGAAGGCATTTAAGTTGCAAACTGACCACAAACCTTTATCGTTTCTAGCACAGGCTAAGCATGAGAACTCTAGGTTACTCCGATGGTCTTTGCTTCTGGCTCCATATAATTTTAGCATTGAGTATATATCTGGAAAAACCAATTTGGGAGCGGATTTTTTAAGCCGCCATCCGTGTGATGAGAATCACCGTAAACACCAGAAATAATAATGAATTTCTCTATGTGTATATAGAATAAAGGACTGACATATAATGTCTGTTTTAAGAGGGGAGGTGTCGTGGAATATTCTAATCCACATATATAAATTATTAGGTAAATATGAAGCCTAACAAATAAAATTAATAAAGAGAAGAGCAATGGTAAAATAACAGTGCTGTCACAAAGAATGTACTAGAAATCCCCCTTGTTTTCTGCTACGTCTGCAAATTGTAACGCTTTCACGTTGATAGTAAAAGCTTACTGTATTATTACCCGCTTTCTTCAATGAAACGTGTGCTGCATTTCTAAGAAAAACATTGAGAGGCCCTGCGTAATGACCTAAATTAATCCTAACATTAATTATATTACGTTACCAAAACGAACGAACAGATGGACTCAAGTAGAAAAGGATAGCGAGAAGGGAGAGGCAGAAAGCCGAACACTAAACACGCGTCGCGCGATACACAAATGCTGCCATCACGCGTGTAAGGCCATGCACTAACTTTTTTTCAGACGGACAGTGATAAAATATATTAACCATCCCAGAGTTAGGTTTTAAAATCATAAAAAAACTCTTATTAGGAAAGATAACAATAGATGGGTTTACGTTTGAAAACATAACAGTACCCAGACAGCACATCTTCGAAACAGGAGGTAGAAGAAATTGCATATTTTGAACGCAGCCACGTAGCTCCTTTAAATTTGTATTTTTGGGTTCCTTAGGGCTTGCTGACAAAGAATATGTAAAACGTTACGCAAATAGTCCAGGAATTAATAAATTATAACCAAAATAAAATATTGGGGATGCCTGACAGCATAAAATCATTTCTGCTCATAAGATTTTTTTTTATAACGTGTTTGAAAAAAATTTACGTTACAGAAATAGTCTACCATGTAAACTCCAAATTGATTGGAGCGCAACAAATGAAAGCCTAACCACGATTGGTCGGACTATAAATACTATCTTTCGTTGTCAAGGGAGACGGGGAAGGGTAACATTTTTTCAAACACTTGTCGAAACGTGGCTCATTGGCCAGTCTCGCTGATATACACACTTGGGAGCGTTAGTTCGAAACCACTTGTTTAAATAAGCTTGATAAAGCATCAGTGCGTTGAAGCCAGCTTATATTTTGCTAAATAAAAGCCTGGAACATAGGCAGATGGGAATTTGTGCCAGTTTGTGCCAGAATTCATTGCTAATCAACGTATCTGTGTTTATTCCTAGGAATTGTGGTAAGCTTGAACCATTCAATATCTTTTAATGAAAATTGAATGTGAATTGTTGATTTATGCCTGTATATATATATGTGTAGTTCAGTGGCAAACGTGAGGTAAAGCCTATAATGCTCCAGCCTGAACAGAGGGTGTCGGAGGAAAGTCAAACGGCATGGAATGGCCAAACAGTACACTGACACCTGGATGATTGACTAGAAAGAAATAATGCTGGAAGTGCAGAGGCGTAGTAACCATTAAGAAGGGTAATACTGGAATAAAGTATTTCAAATGAAGCTGACAGTTGGCCTAACGCTCTGAACTCAATGTTTGTGCTGTGTTGTGATCAGTGTAAAAAGAAATTATAAGTTAGTTATGAAGTAGAAGGTACATCCTCCTTGATTTCAGGGACCGTGGTCTTGATGGTAGTGAGCAGCACCTAGTCAGAGCTTTGCTGAATCCTGAGTCGGACAGCATACTCCTTGGTCTTTTTAGCTATCAGTGAGGTGTCTCCTGAACCCAGAGGAGAATTCGAGCAGAGGAGTCCTTTCCTGCCGCCATCACGCCAGATAAGCGAATTGGCCAGCTGAGCTCAACATTATGTCCCCTCATCTTGAAATGACTTTGTAAAATTAACATTAAGAGGGGAAATTAATTGTCTTAATATCAGGAACTGAGAACATCTCCAATACTAGTTTCCTTAAGACAAACTATTGAAGTCATGATGACAACTACCAACAGAGCTTGAACAAAACAAAACCAGTATTACCTCATACTACTATTACACAACTGACACACATAGGATATTTTTTAATAATATATGTCACTACCAGATTCATATTAATACATTCTGTACATAACTTGTAATTAACATTGATTGTGATTCCTGGTTCCTTTGTCTTTGAATCAGGACACACATATGCCTTTATGATAGAAATGAATACATATTGTTATTTGAAAAGTTACGAGTGTCTCCTGTAAGATATTCTCATAGAGTGTTATATGTATGTGAGTGTCACAGTGTTGTCAAGAGTAGTGGATTAAATTAAATTGTTTATCTGTCTGTTGTTGTGACTTACACTTCACCATACTCATACCCTAGACACATAACGTAGCATCACACTATTCCAGAATAATTCTGACTGAGATATAGCGTAGAGTTCTAGGACTGACCCTGGTCCTGCATAAATACACATATAAATGGCTATATCATGCCATTAATTTGGAAGGCTAGAAAAACGCAGCTATTCAGCTTGACGGTCAAGTAACAAAGGGTAGCGTCTCCTAGTTACCAACTGTGACCCAAACAACGCTAGACACGTCATAATCGATCGTGTATGGAGCGTTCAATAATTGAAACATCTATCGCAATATATTAAATGTCTTAACCTTTACAATTGCACGTCTGCTAACCTTTAGCAGACGGCGTTAATAACATATACCGTAACAATTCTCCAGTAAAACGTGTCTGGTCTGATAAAATTGTATTCTGAATTCTAACTTCTGGCGAGTCTGATGTCTTGGCAAACGGGAATCTCACAGTGCATTAGACTGACTGAAACGCTAGGTTATATTCACTGTCCTCCCCCGCATCTGTCTGTTATGAAGCTAAGTAAAAGCTCCAGTAATTTCAAACATGCTGGTTGGGGGGATTTCAAAATATTCCTGACATGGAAACATTTTGAACGTAATATAGGGGTCAACTCTTCCGTATATGGCATGAAAATATCCGATCCCTGGCAGGCGAACTCACATACACATCTGTAAACTCATACGACAATGTGTTTCAGATGTAACAAATTATTGCTATCTAAAGTAAACTTGTCATCTTTGTCTGTCCAAAATGTGTCACCCAGACAAGTATTCTCTTCTCTGTGGCGTACCCTGGCCTTATAAGCAATTAGACAAATACGCTGGCGATTTTTAGTGTTAATCGGTAGCGGCCAAGGTTGGGTACGCGAGAATCACCAACAAGCTTGTCGTTAATATTATCTCTGCCGCTCCTTGCATAGCTTTAGGGAAAGTACGGGGAACAAACAGACATGATGACATATCCCTGATAGGAGTGAAAGAATGTAGATACAAAATATCTGCTCCGTGCAGAGAAAGAAAAAGGGTGCGACTCGGAAAAATCGCAATAAAATCAGTACAAAAATGTAACTGATTACTGCCGTAGTGAAATAAAGATCGGAAAGAGGTCGCCCCCAAATCCATCTTGTGACAGTAAAATAATATAAGATTGTCGGCTTTGAAGAACTGTCGGAAAGAACCAAACAATTGTCAATGTAACAAAAGATGAAAAGATAATAGGCAATGGTTAGGACCAACACTGAGGAAACCAACTGATAGCATTTCAAGGCAGCCTTTGTTGTGGAATCCCCAGGGCAAAAGGAGTTGCTGGTGACGGATAAATACACAGAGAAAAGGAATAGGTGACAAACGTAAAAGGGAAAACAAAAACTCACGGAAAGACCTTGAACATATGATACAGAAAAATTATAACAACCTAAGGCCCAGTGACCCATGTACCACCTGTCATCTTGTGTAGGAGTGCATGCCCAAATAGATTATATGTGTAGCCAAACTGTTCTGTGCTTGTCAAAGTGTCGACACATTTCTTGACAAAGGTACATGTCAGGCACATCATTTAACATTCGAATCATTATGTTATTAAAGATTTTAACATTGTTTCTGTTAGATAAATATGTATTTGCGTCATTGCGTTTTACTTGTCGTGTTGTTAAGCCAACTCCAATGACGTCCGTATATTTATAATTGCGGGGGAGAGAAGTGGGCGTAGCATGTAAGGAGGTTTGCTTAATCCCAAGACCATGTTCGAGGTATAGACGGATAGACGTTGAAGGCAGCTGTAAATATCTTGTGTTACTTAATGTTTAATTACTTTGTTTAATTAGCAACTAACAACCAGCCAGCCGCAGTTTGATTCAAAGCCGTTACTGCAGAGTTAATCCTGGAGATGTTGGATACCATAGATTTGTTTTTTCAAATCCAAGAAGTAACAGTAAAGGCTGTGGTGCACCATCACCGTGCACTCAAAATGGTTTCCGGTTCTGGTTATTTTTTTTTTTTTAACTTAAACTCTGCGGGTCGTAGAGTAGTTTAGGATAAACATGAACAGTGTTTTATTCATTACTGTGCTGCACTATTTAGATTCATATATATATATATATATATATATATATATATATATATATATATATATATATATATATATATATATACACACACACACACACACACAGGGTGTTTATAAAGTCGCTGTGCAGTAAATTTGAAAAATATTTTAGAAATTACGTCACGAATGATGCAAATTTACGTCATGATATTCTGTGTTCCAATGCTGTGTTCCACAATCCCGTGTGCATCATTACACAACAAGCCCCAATTGAAAATCACATTTCTGGTGACGTAGTCTTGCCCGGGCGTAAATTTCACTGCACAGCGACTTTATAAAAACCCTATATATATATATATATATATATATATATATATATATATATATATATATATATATATATATATATATATATATATATATATATATATATATATATATATATATATATAATAAAAAGTAACTGCGAGATCGATTATTTTTAGGAACAGATTTTTTCAGGATTGTAAAAACGTTTGTTCAGTAATGTCTTTTCGGTAAAATCATCTATGATTTAAAATATGATAATCGAATAGTTTTTTTCTTTAATGATTTAATTGAGTGCAGCAGAATCTTCCTGATACTGTACGTCATGAAATTGCGGGTGTGGCGCTGTGATGGACGTCAGTGTCCTGTCATGTAGCGAAGAGCTTTTCTAAACAGTAATAAACTGACAGTAATAAGTAATACAATTTGTTAGTGTTTGCTCATCGTGTAGTTGTAAATTTGCAGATGGGAGTAGTTCATTAACCACTGGCAAAACAAACAGTGATATCCTCGTCTAACCTAAACACCTATACAGCCTAATCATGTTAGTTTTATTATTACTGATGCTAATAATGATATTACTGTTTGTATTACCATATTTACTACCATTTCTACATCTATTACCTTTAGTTTTTTGTAGCGTGCATTGTTATATGTAGTATAGTAGTTGTAACATAGTCAAGTGAAGTCTAGAGACAGTCCATGCAAACGCCAACAGATATTATAAATTTAAGTAAGGCACTCTTGGCGACGCAGACAATCGTTTAATGGTACGATAAAAGCTCCAATTTAGTTGATAATCACTGATGATTAATTGCAAAAACTGGCCATCTTACACAAGGCGTTCATAGACTAGAACACATCGAAGGGATGTAGCCGTCTGCACGTCTGAGTCCGCACTACAGTCTTTTACAGCGGCTCGTCAAAATATTAAGCTGTAGTAATTTAAAATACTCTCCTGTCAATCGCCACACATCTCTGGCATTCAGTGAAATGCAGACATCATATGAAAATATATGTAGAACAGCGGACATCAAAATATTTTTGGAACCATTGCCTCGATGTGAGATTGGCGTCTGCATAAATTATTTTATATGACGTAATTTTAATACGGTTCAATGCTTATTTGGTTCAATAAGTGCTCCATTTGAGCGCAGCGAAGTTTCAAACTAGTGAACGCATCGTGGTGTGCAAAGGGAGATGCAACAGTTTTATTATTACTGATGCTAATAATGATATTACTGTGTTTATTACCATATTTACTACCATTACTACATCTATTACCTGTAAATACTTTATCATACACATATCAAATAAAGACATGCAATAAAATGAAGAACGTCATTTAAAAACAAGTGGCTGATCGGATTGTGAAATCTAGTGAATATCAGACTGTAGCAGATTGCTGTAGATTTAATAAACAGCATGGGATGGCAATAAATCTCAACATGTAGTTAACTACCGTTGATGAATATAATTACAGACATGTGACTAAAGCGCTTAACTGGCCGGAGGAATTCATCACTTCTAAGAGCAAACACTCAAAGCTGTCGCGGCAGAAATTACTTATTTCAAAATCTATCCAATAGGCCTGGTACACTGAAAGAGTTACTAACAGCAAACGTACTTTAATTTAAAATGATGGAGGTCACATAGGAATACAACACAGTTTTAGCTCTCGCTTCAGTAGAAGCGAAACATGGAAGCACTTCTTGTAAAAGTACTTTGCTGTTCTCCCGTTCATAAACGTATTTACCTGACGATTTATCTTCCGTACATGAACGGCCAGAACAAACCAGTGTAAAATTCGTTTATACATGATGATATCCGGAAGTAAGGAGGAGAAAGTAATCAGAAACTTTTTTTTTTTATTTATTATTATTAATGAAGATAAACAGAAATCCCGTTCAACCTCTGATGGGTTATAATTAGGATATATATTGTTTTCAATTCCAAATAATATGAACAACTGCCGACATGAGAAAGTGGCATCACATTTGAAAATAGGGATACTCACAATTGTGCTTAGGCCTATACGTTAAATAATAAAATAAAAAACAAACAAACAAACAAACAAAATCAAGAAGAAACTATGAACAAGAATAATATTAAAGTGGAGGGGTGTAAAGGCCTGGTGGTTCTAGTTATATAACGGACTTTACCAGATATTTAATTGTCTTTCATCTGTTTAAAGTCACATGCATTGTAAGAACAGCATCAGACCTTCACATTCCCAGCCACTATATATTCAATCAGAAACAGGGAAACATCCAAAAATAGGATGTGGATAACATCTTTTGGGATCGATTTCGCAAGGTGACGACAACGCTTGCGGGTAAAATGGCATGGGCTGAGGTATCATTGCGAAACGGTTGAAAAGAAGTGAAGTGCAGCTAAGTAGAGCTATGAATTCAGTTAAAACAGAAGTTGTTCTCATATCCAAAATACCAAATCCCCATCAGATACTAACGAGTCATTCAAAACTAAACATAAGTAGTTGCTTATATGAGTTACATTTTCTGTAACTATCAACTCATCAAAGAGCCAGACTTTTTGGTAGAATATACCTTTACTTACATAAACCATGTTTTTTTAAAGTCAAGATCAACTTTACTTTAGACTCTAACGAGTAAGATCTTTATAACAATGTACACACAAATCACCAGATGAAAAACTGTGTGTATAAAGACATTTTGACACTAATTAATAAAATACTAGCCCACAAATGCTGTACGCCACAAAAGCTTGTTCAGCCTTATTTCTACTATTTCATGTTCCTGACTGTGGTATTTCTTCTGGCTGCGTCTGAAAACGCTTTTCCTAAAACAAACAATCTGGCATTGGAGAAGCACTTTGGCCAGGGGAGAAATGAAGGTTGTTTGGTAAAACAAATGTGAGCATTAAGTTTTCGATTAGTTCGGCAGTTCAGCGAATACACAATTACTCCAAGGCAGCATGTATATGTTCATGCAGCTGGCGTTTTTGTTGATTTCTTGTGGAGTAAAGGTGTAAGATATTTGTTTCTCAAAGCCTAGCACATTTCTATGTTATTCTTGTGGTTTCACATTTTAACGTATCGTATTTTGTTATGTGTATATGCCAACATGGTTTTATTTCACATGTCATTTAAACTCTAATGAGTCATATTTCTGTTCGGTTTTAGTGTTTTATGACAAGATGATTGTAATGTATGACATTAGTGTGCAGTTTTGATTTATCGCACTTCTGTGTGGTTTTGGCATTACGCTGAGAAAACAGGTTATTTGGTATTAATGCAACTCTCGTTGGATTTGCTGTTCACATGCTTATCTCTGTTCAAATTATTCTGCGGTATTTGTCAGGCTCTCGTAAATCCACTGCATCCTTCATTTAAGTTTTCATTTCATTGCTTTAAGCTTCTCCGGAGCATAGGCGTTCAAACAGTTTACGTCTAGACCACCTGTCTCAAACCATGCACTCAATGTTGTTTATTTTATAGTTTGAACCCAAGTCTATCTCCGTGTGGTTTTTTGTTTTTTTTAGCCTTCCTTTTTTCTTCCCTCGGTGATCCCAGAACAGGGACTGCGCTTCCATTGTCTGTATATGAAATAAATGACTGCCAACACTGGTGTGTTAAATGGACAATAATCCTCGCCTTTAGCAAGGTGTATGTTCGTGCTTAACGTTGCGAATAACAAATTAGCAATTCACGAAAAGACAAGATATTACGGCAAACGAGGTCGTAGGTCATGGAAAAAATATTATTTCCTGAACTAACTTAACATAAAGAATGTACTATACAGACGGCACATACGATCGTTACATTAATGCAAGTGCTACTGTTAGAGAAGACATGAATGTATTTTTGTGTGTGTCCTAATATGGTAGTCAGATTCTTGCTACTGTCTCTAAACGCCACTCTCACCTTGTCATCTGACTCCTCACTACAAAGATGAAGTGTATATGTTCATGCGCTTTATCATTGTTGTTGTAAACCATTTTGTGGTCGTAAATGTATGGGTTTTTATTTTTTATTTTACTTCTGTTGTTCTTTTAGGACATCACGAATTGTTCTTTTAGGACATCACGAGTTGTTCTTTTAGGACATCACGACCTGTTCTTTTAGGACATCACGAATTGTTCTTTTAGGACATCACGAGTTGTTCTTTTATTACATCACGAATTGTTCTTTTAGGACATCACGAATTTTTCTTTTAGGACATCACGAGTTGTTCTTTCATTACATTACGAATTGTTCTTTTAGGACATCACGACCTGTTCTTTTAGGACATCACGAATTGTTGTTCTAGGACATCACAAGTTGTTCTTTCATTACATCACGAATTGTTCTTTTAGGATATCACGACCTGTTCTTTTAGGACATCACGAAGTGTTCTTTTAGGACATCACGAGTTGTTCTTTTATTACATCACGAATCGTTCTTTTAGGACATCACGACCTGTTGTTTTAGGACATCATGAATTGTTGTTCTAGGACATCACGAACTATTCTTTTAGGACATCACGAATTGTTCTGTTAGGACATCACGAATTTTTGTTTTATAACATCACGGAGGGTTCTTTTAGGACATGACGAATTGTTCTTCCATCTTACTGTAACCCTTCGCCATCGTCATCATGTTCCATTATGCCCCTCATAGAGCATGGTCCACCACTGCAGCCGGTCCCCTTACAGAAAACCTGTACCAAACAGTCACGTGTTCTTGCAGGGTTGGTTTCTGTCATCATTTATTTTATATGATGACGTTGCCAGCTCCTATACGCAACCTTATATTAGTCCCCTTGTACGACATGTCTGAGGGTCAGAAGTCCAATTCTTTCTGTGTCTCTTCAGAGACCTACATATACTACACGAGGCTGTGTAGTCCTGCTGTGCATTAAAATCTCCTTTATCAAGAATGTATCCATGAAGAAATCTAATTTCATGAATTGACGTAGCAGATTTGATACACATAAGGGAGGGAAACCCGAGGCCTGTAAACAGTAAATTAATATGAAACAAATATAAAGGTATGTTATCAGGCACTCGCAGGAAATAAAGAAGTAGAACACCAGACAACAGAAAAACAACAGACATGAGTGGCTTACCCAGGATTTGAACACTGGACCTTCCGTGCGACAACCCCGCCTAGCCATGCAAGCGAATCACACTATCCGCCCTGCCATCTACGCATCATCAAAAAATGATGTTTCAATGGCAGGTCAACAGTGCGAACCACAATACATGACACCAGAAGTCCACCATGGGCAGTTCAGCCTATTAATGACGCAATCACTTCTGTTGTATTTCTATCAAGCAGTATAGGCCGAATCCAACAAGACAAGGACCTTAATACTGTGTCCAGTAAATGATAGTAGACTAGAACAGTGAGAACAGGATAGTGGGTAGGTTTGGTATTGTATAAACATTTATTACACATAAGGGAGGGAAACCCGAGGCCTGTAAACAGTAAATTAATATGAAACAAATATAAAGGTATGTTATCAGGCACTCGCAGGAAATAAAGAAGTAGAACACCAGACAACAGAAAAACAACAGACATGAGTGGCTTACCCAGGATTTGAACACTGGACCTTCCGTGCGACAACCCCGCCTAGCCATGCAAGCGAATCACACTATCCGCCCTGCCATCTACGCATCATCAAAAAATGATATTTCAATGGCAGGTCAACAGTGCGAACCACAATACATGACACCAGAAGTCCACCATGGGCAGTTCAGCCTATTAATGACGCAATCACTTCTGTTGTATTTCTATCAAGCAGTATAGGCCGAATCCAACAAGACAAGGACCTTAATACTGTGTCCAGTAAATGATAGTAGACTAGAACAGTGAGAACAGGATAGTGAGTAGGTTTGGTATTGTATAAACATTTATTACACATAAGGGAGGGAAACCCGAGGCCTGTAAACAGTAAATTAATATGAAACAAATATAAAGGTAGGTTATCAGGCACTCGCAGGAAATAAAGAAGTAGAACACCAGACAACAGAAAAACAACAGACATGAGTGGCTTACCCAGGATTTGAACACTGGACTTTCCGTGCGACAACCCCGCCTAGCCATGCAAGCGAATCACACTATCCGCCCTGCCATCTACGCATCATCAAAAAATGATGTTTCAATGGCAGGTCAACAGTGCGAACCACAATACATGACACCAGAAGTCCACCATGGGCAGTTCAGTCTATTAATGACGCAATCACTTCTGTTGTATTTCTATCAAGCAGTATAGGCCGAATCCAACAAGACAAGGACCTTAATACTGTGTCCAGTAAATGATAGTAGACTAGAACAGTGAGAACAGGATAGTGGGTAGGTTTGGTATTGTATAAACATTTATTACACATAAGGGAGGGAAACCCGAGGCCTGTAAACAGTAAATTAATATGAAACAAATATAAAGGTATGTTATCAGGCACTCGCAGGAAATAAAGAAGTAGAACACCAGACAACAGAAAAACAACAGACATGAGTGGCTTACCCAGGATTTGAACACTGGACCTTCTGTGCGACAACCCCGCCTAGCCATGCAAGCGAATCACACTATCCGCCCTGCCATCTACGCATCATCAAAAAATGATGTTTCAATGGCAGGTCAACAGTGCGAACCACAATACATGACACCAGAAGTCCACCATGGGCAGTTCAGCCTATTAATGACGCAATCACTTCTGTTGTATTTCTATCAAGCAGTATAGGCCGAATCCAACAAGACAAGGACCTTAATACTGTGTCCAGTAAATGATAGTAGACTAGAACAGTGAGAACAGGATAGTGGGTAGGTTTGGTATTGTATAAACATTTATTACACATAAGGGAGGGAAACCCGAGGCCTGTAAACAGTAAATTAATATGAAACAAATATAAAGGTATGTTATCAGGCACTCGCAGGAAATAAAGAAGTAGAACACCAGACAACAGAAAAACAACAGACATGAGTGGCTTACCCAGGATTTGAACACTGGACCTTCCGTGCGACAACCCCGCCTAGCCATGCAAGCGAATCACACTATCCGCCCTGCCATCTACGCATCATCAAAAAATGATGTTTCAATGGCAGGTCAACAGTGCGAACCACAATACATGACACCAGAAGTCCACCATGGGCAGTTTAGCCTATTAATGACGCAATCACTTCTGTTGTATTTCTATCAAGCAGTATAGGCCGAATCCAACAAGACAAGGACCTTAATACTGTGTCCAGTAAATGATAGTAGACTAGAACAGTGAGAACAGGATAGTGGGTAGGTTTGGTATTGTATAAACATTTATTACACATAAGGGAGGGAAACCCGAGGCCTGTAAACAGTAAATTAATATGAAACAAATATAAAGGTATGTTATCAGGCACTCGCAGGAAATAAAGAAGTAGAACACCAGACAACAGAAAAACAACAGACATGAGTGGCTTACCCAGGATTTGAACACTGGACCTTCCGTGCGACAACCCCGCCTAGCCATGCAAGCGAATCACACTATCCGCTCTGCCATCTACGCATCATCAAAAAATGATGTTTCAATGGCTTCCTTATGTGTAATAAATGTTTATACAATACCAAACCTACCCACTATCCTGTTCTCACTGTTCTAGTCTACTATCATTTACTGGACACAGTATTAAGGTCCTTGTCTTGTTGGATTCGGCCTATACTGCTTGATAGAAATACAACAGAAGTGATTGCGTCATTAATAGGCTGAACTGCCCATGGTGGACTTCTGGTGTCATGTATTGTGGTTCGCACTGTTGACCTGCCATTGAAACATCATTTTTTGATGATGCGTAGATGGCAGGGCGGATAGTGTGATTCGCTTGCATGGCTAGGCGGGGTTGTCGCACGGAAGGTCCAGTGTTCAAATCCTGGGTAAGCCACTCATGTCTGTTGTTTTTCTGTTGTCTGGTGTTCTACTTCTTTATTTCCTGCGAGTGCCTGATAACATACCTTTATATTTGTTTCATATTAATTTACTGTTTACAGGCCTCGGGTTCCCCTCCCTTATGTGTAATAAATGTTTATACAATACCAAACCTACCCACTATCCTGTTCTCACTGTTCTAGTCTACTATCATTTACTGGACACAGTATTAAGGTCCTTGTCGTGTTGGATTCGGCCTATACTGCTTGATAGAAATACAACAGAAGTGATTGCGTCATTAATAGGCTGAACTGCCCATGGTGGACTTCTGGTGTCATGTATTGTGGTTCGCACTGTTGACCTGCCATTGAAACATCATTTTTTGATGATGCGTAGATGGCAGGGCGGATAGTGTGATTCGCTTGCATGGCTAGGCGGGGTTGTCGCACGGAAGGTCCAGTGTTCAAATCCTGGGTAAGCCACTCATGTCTGTTGTTTTTCTGTTGTCTGGTGTTCTACTTCTTTATTTCCTGCGAGTGCCTGATAACATACCTTTATATTTGTTTCATATTAATTTACTGTTTACAGGCCTCGGGTTTCCCTCCCTTATGTGTAATAAATGTTTATACAATACCAAACCTACCCACTATCCTGTTCTCACTGTTCTAGTCTACTATCATTTACTGGACACAGTATTAAGGTCCTTGTCTTGTTGGATTCGGCCTATACTGCTTGATAGAAATACAACAGAAGTGATTGCGTCATTAATAGGCTGAACTGCCCATGGTGGACTTCTGGTGTCATGTATTGTGGTTCGCACTGTTGACCTGCCATTGAAACATCATTTTTTGATGATGCGTAGATGGCAGGGCGGATAGTGTGATTCGCTTGCATGGCTAGGCGGGGTTGTCGCACGGAAGGTCCAGTGTTCAAATCCTGGGTAAGCCACTCATGTCTGTTGTTTTTCTGTTGTCTGGTGTTCTACTTCTTTATTTCCTGCGAGTGCCTGATAACATACCTTTATATTTGTTTCATATTAATTTAGCAGATTTGAAGCTTTAGCCACTTATTGGTTGACATAATGTGGAAGAACATTTGTTTTCGTCCGTATCATCTTCATTTTTTTTTCTGGTTGATGTAATCCTCTTTGATCTCCGGAGAGCGGAAGTCGCCAAACAGCGCTTATTAAACTAGCGGGCCGAAAAATGTACCCAGCGCAAACATTAGATAGTAATTGTCGTACAGATAGGTTATGAGTTATTTTTGTCCCGTCTGAATTGAGTGGATGGTGATAGATACGTGAGAAAAGGTGTGAGAAATAGATTTCACGGCTGATAGTTTAAGGAGAAGGTATGTCTCTGGAATGAGTAAGTTTCTATATTCCAGCCTATCTATACGACTATAATTTAGTACAAGACAACCTTGCCCTCCTCATACCTATAAATATAAGTTTAACTACACACACACACACACACACACACACACACACACACAGAGCTATGTGATAACAAGACACACAAACGTGAAAAACTACGGTTACTTGGGTATGGGTCTAACCAACACACAAAGTTAAGTTTCTTTTGTTGTTTATTATCATTTAAACTTGACAACATCAAATATCTAAAGAAAGATCAAATAAAATCAGATTTACATACATATGAAATAGCAGAATAAATAGGCCCTCCCCTTATGGAGAAAAGAACCCAAAAAAGTTAATAACCCAAAGGTCGAAGGTTTGCACTATGTTACAGAGTAGACAGTAAAGTAAACAAGTTCCTACTATAGGCTACCCAGTAAAGTTAACAAGTTTAAACAAATCCAGTTTTGGTAAAGTCCCTGTAACAAAGAAAATTATTCACGCTCTCTTTCATGCAGTGGCCACTCAATCACTCTTACCTACTCTTGGTAATATCCTTTGGAATTACAATCTTTCCTATATATATATATATATATATATATATATATATATATATATATATATATATATATATATATATATATATATATATATATATATATATATATATATATATATATAATCATCATCATGTGACGTATTCTTTCCAGAACGTTGTCTCCATTACAGCTGCTCTGAACGCATCACGATTCTGGGCAAATCGGCCTGCATCAGCCAAAGACAAGTTCAGACTCTCTGTGATGTCCTGGGTCCACCGTCGTCTAGGTCGACCCCTTCCCCTTTTTCCAGGGACCATGCCTTCCATCACTGTTTTTTCAGACTATTATGTCTTTTTATATGACCGACCAATTTTATATATATATATATATATATATATATATATATATATATATATATATATATATATATATATATATATATATATATATATATATATATATATATATATATATATATATATATATATATATATATATATATATATATATATATAAAGTCAGGTTCAATTCCCAAATTGGCCCCAGTCCATTCTCTAACAAATAAAGACTAGTGAGGTGAACGCCGAATCTGGTGTGGGTTTTTCCTGAATGAACAAAATGTCACCGCCAATAGTTGATGTAGAAACGTGATCTTGGGGTTCACAATTAAAGGAGGAAAATACTTCAAGTATTGGGAAACATCTGGTTGCTAAAAAATGTTACAATTGATAAAGTGTGGTAATCATATCGGCTGACTCTATGGTAGAGTGCCAATTCTGAAACAGCGTAAATTATGGATGCTACGCTTGAATACGACTGTCAGAAGTTGGGAATAAATGTTATTTTTTTTTGCACACCCCAGTGGGCTGATAAAATTGAAAAATGTTGCTGAGTTTGGTAAGTCCAGTTAAATTTATAAGTTAAAATGTTTCTCAGGTATCTTTGGCAAATCTCGCTCACAAATGAAATTGGTGACGCACAAGCCAAGAAATGGAGACAACATTAACCAATCAGGAAAAGACCACTGGACGCCCTTGTGATCAGGTCTTGTTGGGATATAAGAAAAACAATTATGGAAAAATGCTACTCCTCCATATAGCTATATATATGCAAACAGACTGGGACAAGACGATCTCTTATCCACTCCGTCAGTCCTGATTAAATTTAAAAGGCACACGGTGTTTTTGTTTTATGCCTACACTATCTCACGTCGCTTAAGTAGCTATTAATTTGGTCGGCGTCTGATAGTGTAGTCGTATAATATTAAATAATAGGCACTTATAATAAATACGCGTGGTGAAATAAGCGTGAATTCTTTTCTGTCACTATCAGTCGCGCCTAGCATATAAATCACTCAACTAAAACCGTCTCTTCTTGTGTGAGAAAGCGTGTGGTGAAAATTAATATTATAACTGAACATCTGGTATGAAATAGCTACACATTATTTTATTTCACAAGTTTTACCAGCTAGAAAATCTAAGCGAATTATAATGCTAAAAGTTAACACTTTTAAACACGTAAGCACTCATTTCTATTACCAAAAAAATCAGAATGAAAAATCCCCACGAATGCTAATAACACATTTAGCGAAATGGTTCTAGAACTGCGTGCTTAGAATATCCAAAAATTCTGAGTGACAACTGATAGCAGGTTTAAGGAAACACAGTTTATATATCATTATATTTCTCTGATCTATCGATGATGTTACTTTTCACGTTACCGTGTATATCGAGAATCAGAAACAGAGATTCAAGATAAAAGCTTTTACGGCCAGTCTTTCGTCGATGTTTCAACCAACATCAAAAGAGTTCCCTAACGGTTTTCTCTGTACGAATGCCCGCTTCTGAAGATCAAAGAGCCCAGGGGTTTCTGGCTTCCCCTGAGTACGAACTTCAAAAGATTCTATGTTATTCACGTGCGGTCTGTCAGGTGTCGTATGATTGACAGATAAGCTCGCGTGATAAGACAAGGTAAACAAACCTGATTCCCTACCTGTTATGACGGGCAGGTCACGAAAGTTTGTAAACACTTCGTTTGCTTATATTCAAAGAAAAGAGGCGTGACGAAAAAAAGTACGCTTGTGTAAGTAAAGACAGGCAGTAAATGCATGGTTTTAGCTAGCAAATCATAGAACGCTAACGGGATTACAAAGACTGTCAGATTACTGAAGGCTCTATTTCCATTATACGTCACTTCTTCTTCGATCCTTAACCACCGACCGTCAAAGCAGTCAGTGGCCATCACGCCTAGTGGCGTCTTGTAGGGCAACAACAAATTGATTCCACTTTGCACGGTCGGTGGCCATCCTTCGTACAGTGCCCCAACTCTGGTTCATTCTTTGCATCTCAGCCTCCACAGTCCTCCGCCAAGTTGTTTTTGGTCGGCCTCTCTTTCGCTTTCCTTCAGGGGTCCAAAGCATAGCTGTTCTTGTGATGGCATCGGGGTCTCTTCTGAGGACATGACCAACCCAGCTCCAGCGTCTGCCAGCTATGATGGTATGCATGTCCTCTTGCTTGCTACGAGTAAGCAGATCTTGGTTGGTGATGGTATTCGGCCAAAAGATTCGGTGAATTTTTCTTAGGCATGTTGTGTGAAAAGAGGACAATTTTGACATTTCCTTCTCTGTGACTCTCCAGCATTCCGCACCATAGAGAAGCACAGAAAGCACGCAACTCTGGTATAATCTTAATTTTGTGCTTGTGCTGTATTGGGAGGACGTCCAGATGTTATTTAGGCTAAAGAAGGCTGTTCTTGCCTTATTCATTCTGATGTTGATGTCTTTGCCTGCCCCACCGTCTGGTGTTACTATGCTTCCTAGGTATGTGAAGGTATCTGTCTGTACCAGTTGCTGATTCCTTACTGATATGGGCTCAGGGTTGCTCACATTGAGCGTCATGACCTCAGACTTCTTTAAATTGATGTTCAAGCCCACCTGCTGGCTAAATTTATTAAGTCTATCCGTTTTTTCCTGGATGTGTTGATGTGAATGTGCCAGCAGTGCAATGTCATCTGCATATTCCAGATCTTCCAATGTTGAAAATGTAGTCCATCTTATTCCTCTTGGACTGCCCTCTGTTGTCTGGCGCATCACCCAGTCTATGACTGTTAAAAATAGAGTGGTTGATAAGGGGCATCCCTGTCGTACTCCTGTCTTCACCTTGAAGGTTAGGTTGCTCTGCCCAACACTACACGTAAAGTTGGCATAGAGGCTTTTTATGATTGACACTATGCAGCTTGGAATTCCATAAGCCCTCAGTATTTTCCATAAACTGTCCCTATGTATGCTGTCAAAAGCCTTTTCAAAATCAACAAAATTTATGTAAAGCTGTCTTTGCCATTCATTATACGTCACAGTAATGTCAAATCTTCCGATTTTGGAACCGTTAATGCCCTGTGCTGGAGGTACAGCCAATTTCCACCTTTCCCTGTTGTTTATTATCTCTGTCTAGATGACAATATCCAACTATTTCCGGTACTGTCTTGTGTTCTTCCCACTTTATCTCACGAATGTCCTCTTTATCTTATTTATTCTCTTTTTTTGTTACCATTTTTTCCCCCAGCGTATTTCAGAACTCTGTTTTGTTTTTTAATTGAAGAGGGACGGGGGAGCGCTGTTTTATGAATTAGGAATCACTTGACACTTCAGATGTCATTTCTGTTCTACTTTATTTGCTTGACAATACAGTACTAGTTCCATCCTAGATCTACTTTCCCCGTAATGTTAGCGTTTCACGTTTCCTTTACTATTTCATTTGAGAAATTATTTAATGTGTAGAGCTCTAACCAGAAAAATGTCGTATGTTGTGTAGATCATTGCAGCTAATGAGCCATGTTGGGAAAGTTGTGCTTTTAGACATCTCTAGTTATATTATTGACAAAAAATTGTCTTAATTGTGCACATTACTAATCACCTTATTCATTATACCAATAACAACAAGTGTCAGTTGTACACATTGTTAGGCCTTTATTGATTACACCCCCAAAAATATTGTCTGAATTGTACACATTACTAGTTTTGTTATTAATTTTTTTTAATCGTCTAAATTGTACACATTACTAGTTTATTATTAATTACAGAAATCTTATAAAATACACTTATTGATATTTACATCATTAATTACAAAATTTATCTAAATGGTACACGGCACCTATATTCTGCAATTCATAATCTAAATCATCGCTTTTAACAATATTCGGTTAGTTTTTACTTCCTTATGACTAAATTGTTTTCAACAACTGAAGTCTGAATCGTTGGCAATTAACGAGGCATGTTAAAAAAGTTGGCTAGTGTTCTGTAAATGAACAATCAGTAATTGTCCCAGATTATCGATCTGTACCCCCCATAGATGCACATATGCTGTGCATACCTGCATATGTGTAGTAATAACTTCGCCGCTTATTAAGCTGCATAAAGTAGGAATTTTGACAGTTGGTTTATTTATCATTGTATATTAGTATAATGTGTCGTACTTCTGTAGCCTCAGTAGAATCCATATATTTATGTAGCATTCTCAGTCAGTGATGGATTGTTAGTGGAATGAAAATCATCAGTTATAAACATCGCACAGTGACCACATAGTTGGATAGAAACGTTCGGTGTGGGTGAGACTTCCCTTGACATATTGTTTGTTTAGATGACGGCAGACAGATAACTGTGATAATGTTCGCCAGAAATTATTATGTTATGTCATTCTGTCTCGGATCATCAGTGACGCATTTATGGCATGATCCAGTTGATGTCATGTAGGCCAACCTTCCGTAATGAAAGCCCTCGTTGTTTAAATAGATAGGGATTTTGTTGTTCTAATTACCTTATCCAGGTAGTAATATTATATAACCGGCCTGTTTGTTGGTGGGGTCTAAGTTATACACTCAAGCAGATTGCTTATATTCACAATTGTGTGGATTAACTGGAACGGATGTTTGCCCTTTCATAATAAAGCTTGCTTTAGCGGTGATAAATCCCTTCTGATTCTCCACTTAGAATAAGCTTTTAATTATTTTGGACTTTGACGATACTGATTCGAGGATAATCCTAATGCGTGTTGGCGGTACTACTTCGGGGATAATCCTAATGTGTGTTCAGTGTTTAGAACTATACGTGCCATCTGTGTCTACTTGAAGAGTTCTAACTGAGATAACACTACAGTCACAGTCACGATTTCAGGACTGATAGTTAAATGTTGCATGAACTCAGTGCGAGATGGAATCTTCCAATTTCTGACACAGAAATGACTTGTGTGTACCTGTTACTAAGTTTTATCGTAACGTAAGGAGAAGGAGGGAAGTGAGGTTATGTGTACAGTTTTATTGAGTAGTGTATATCGTGTTTATGACGTCATTGCCCTTAGAAGGGCAAGAGTTAGACAAGGATGAACCAGATGCTTCAGGTCCTGTACAGAGAGCCCAACATCCACGTCAACGGACTCAAGTAGGTATCTTGTCCAGCTTGCTGTGTTGTTTCATCTGTTGGTAACTGTGATAGTTGTGTTTGGTAGTTGTGACTGCTTTTATAAATAATGGGGATTGACAGGGAGGACAGTGATAGGCTGAGGCGTAGAGATACATGATAAAAGGTCATCCCATAGCTCATACTGCCTGAGGTCCAGTTTTATGGGGCGGGGTGACCAGTTCCCTTCCTCGCTACCTTTGCCTTCCCTAGCTCAAGAGCAGAGCCAGGTACTCCTTTACAGCTGGGTAAACTGAAGTGTGACCTCACCAGGTTTCTATTCTGGAACTCGATAACTTTACCACGAATGGCTGTAACACCTCTACCAGTCTGACGCCCGTTTTTTTTAAACATCATTAAATAAGATACAGAAGTAAACAAACAAAACCACAACAAATGTCTTGTGGCTATAAATACAACGTATACATCTTCTTCTTCTTCTTCTCGTTCGCTGTTGTTTAGAAATGTCTACACAAGAAGTCCGGTTTTCTGGATGTATGTTGCTGTGGTTGAAAGTTCTTCAAGACTCCCAAACAGCTTTGTGTGGATGTGCGTCTCTGTGGGCCAATGTTCAGTTCGCAATTGACTAAGCATGTGGCAGTCTTGCAGGATGTGTTCGGCTGTCTGTGCTGCCTGTCCACACGTACATAGGGGTGATGGGACCAATCTCAGTCTGTATAAGTGACTGTTCAGTCTGTTGTGTCCTGTTCTCATACGGAACAGGATCACCTGTTTTGCTCGATCAAGATATTGATAGTTGTCTCTTTGTTGATCAATTTTCCTGATGGCCTTGATAAGGGTCTTCTTTTCCTGGAATGTGATTGTTTGTTCTTTTTGTTCCTGTGTTGCTCCCTCTTTTGCTAACATATCTGCTCTCTCATTTCCTGGTATGCCACAGTGTGATGGTATCCACTGTAGCACTACCCTTCTTTTGATATTTACTTCGCATAGGACTTTGTTTAATTCTGGCAGTTTATCACTGTTGAGGGCTTGCAGAACTGACATTGCATCGGTAAGGAATACAACCTGCTGACATTGGCTTATTGTGTTATTTATTATTCCTGCAGCAATGCTTATGGCCTGTACTTCAGCAGCATAGTTTGAACAGAATATTCCAGTAGGTGAACAGGTGGATTCATTTTCTTTGTCTGGATAGACCACATAAACTCCTGCGCCTCCGTTCTTCACTGCTCTGGTTGCAGATCCATCAGTATATATACTTGGATCCATGCTTCTCTGGGGTATAGTTCTTCAATCATGTCACATGCTGCTATTTTCCTTTGGAGAGTATTTAGCTCTCCCATGGGGCAGGTGGTAGTTATGGAGGTCTTAATACTGAAATTTTGATGTTGTTCCCATGGGTTGGGAGGAGTGTGGGAGTTATTTCCTTAGTGATGTCTGGTAGTTCATCCTTGTATGTTCTAATTAGTTTTTTGGACCGATGCACAAAACTGCTTCTCTTCAACCTCCCACTGGCTAAATCTCCAAATCTAGTTTTCATTGGATGTGCGGGCATGTTCTTGTACTTTTCTGCTTGGATCAGGGTCTTAGTGTCTCGTCTGTATAATAAAGGTGGAATGCCTGTGATTTTTTCCATTTCATTTATTGGTGTGGTCTTCATGGCACCCGTGATCAACCTAAGCGCTTGATTTTGTACTTTATCTAAGGCTTGTAGGTGTGATTTGGCTGCTGTAGACCATGCTGCTGATCCGTACTCTAATATAGGTCTTATTGCACCTGTATACACTTTCTTTAGTGTTGTTTCGTTAGCTCCCCAACTTGATCCAGCTATTTTCCTCAGTATGGAAAGTTTTCTTCTCGCTTTAGCCTCTGTTCTCTCGATGTGGTGCCTCCATGTCATTCTCTTATCTAATGTAATGCCCAAGTACACCGGTTCCTCATCTGTTTGGACATGTATATTTCCAAGTCGTATCTCTCCTGCTTTGTCTTTGTTGGAGAGCGTGAAAAGTGTTGTTGATGATTTTTCAGCGTTGATCTGCACCATCCATTTCTCTGCCCATGCTGCTATGTTGTCTGCTGCCCTTTGTATTCGCTTATAGCGATAGTTAGATGTTCTTCTACACACCACACCACCAAGTCGTCAGCGTATAGGGCAGCTCTCACACCTTGTGGCAGATCGTGGATGAGGTCATTGATGAATACAAGGAACAGGGTGGGAGACAATACTGAGCCTTGAGGAACTCCATGTTTTAGGAGGATTTTCTTGCTGTTGTGACCTTCCATAGTGACTCTTGCTTTCCGATTGTGTAGGAACGACTGGATCTATTTTCTCATATTACCCTTGATTCCGTTCCTTTGCAGTTTTACTATTAACCCGTCTTTCCATACTTTGTCAAAAGCTTTTTGGAGATCTATCCATAGGGTAAAGACTTTTCTCTTTTCTTGGAAGGCATCTTCAACGATCTGTGACAGGTATGTGATTTGGTCTTCTGTGCTGCTGCACTCTCTAAACCCTGCTTGTTCTGGCACTAAAATTTTCTCGGATTCCAAGTACCATTTCAATCTTCTGTTGATCATCCTCTCCATTGTCTTACATACACAGCTTGTTAGGCTTATTGGTCTGTAGCTGGTGGCCTTCCTGTTGTCTTTTCCTTTCTTTATGATGGGACACATGAGCGCCTCTCTCCATATCTGTGGCACACTGCCTGTCATCCAACTGTAGTTGTATATTTGCAACAGTTTGCTCATTGCTGTATATCCTAGGTGTTTTAGCATTTCGTTGGTTATACCATCCGGGCCTGGTGATTTCCTGTCTTTAAGTTTCCACACGGCTGTTTTTAACTCGTCCATATTGAAAGGTTTGGACATAACGTCCGGACTGTTTCCATTAGTTCTAGTGTGGATTATTTCTTGACGAATGTCTCGTTGTCTGCGTAAATTGACGGAGATGTTACTTTCATTTCTGTAGGATTCCGCAAATATGTCTGCTGCTTGTTTGCCGGTATATAGTTTCCCTGCATCGTCTAGTGTAATGGTTTGTCGTTGAGAATTGTTATCGTCATTCAATTGTTTAGTGAGTTTCCACAACTTTCTCCCTTCCTTTTCAAGGTTTAGTTTATATGTTTTTTTTCCCTCCAGCTTCTCCTCTGGGCTTCTAGCTTTCCTTTAATGAATTTTGCTTTTGCCTTTTGTAGCATGATATGGTTCTGTTGGGATGGTTGTACCTCTGCAGTGTGCCTTGCTTCATTCATATCTTCATGTAGGTTTTGTAGTGTGTTGGACCAATATGGTACATAGTTCTTCCTCGCTCCTCTCGGTATTGTCTCCTTTGCTGCCTTGAGTACTCCATTATTAAAATCCCAGATGACTCTGTTAATGTCTCTGTCTAGTACCTTAATATCTTTTGTAAGCAGATTTGCTCTGTGTTGATAAATGGACCAATTTGCTTTTTTATAATTCCATCTTGGCTGACTTGGACTTGTATTAATTGTTCTATTAATTTTGATGAATACAGGACGATGATCACTTCCACCGAGTTGTTCTCCTATTTCCCTTTCCACTATCCCAGCCAAATCAGGTGTGCAGAATGCCAGGTCTGGAGTAGAGGTGCTATGCCATCTTCTGGAGTAAAAGGTTGGAGGATCATTAGGGTTGTTTAGAAGGGTTAGGTTATTGTCGTCTTGCCAGTTTTCTATCTCTTCGCCCCTTCTATCTAGCTGGTTGTATCCCCAGCTTTGGGAATGGCTGTTGAAGTCTCCCACCGCTATGAAGTTGCCAATGGGGACATCTATGCTAGTCATGTTCAGTGGTATGTCATTGGGGCAGTAGAAGTTTAGGAGATCCAGTTCCAGAGTGTTATGTTTTAGATGGATTACTTGGTATTCTGCACCTTCTTTATATATGTCTTGGATTCTATAGCGTTGAGGTTATTCCTTATCAGTGTTAGTATGCCACCCTTCTTCCGATCTTTTCTGTCAACTCTGAAGCATTGATAGCCCCGTATCTTAAAATGTTTTCCTTCCTGTAGGTGGGTTTCTTGTATGCAGCATATGCTAATTTCTTTCCGAAATAGGGTATTCTCTAGTTCAGTCTTTTTGTTGTTGACTCCCTCTGCATTTCAATGCATGACATTCAGAGGGGCCGTCGTCTTATCTGGTTGGCCAGTTACTTTCTCCTTCCGCCTCCTGGCTCCATTTGGCGGACTAAGGAGACCTCCAGTAGCTGAGGGTGGATTCTGTCGAGGCTCAGAATCCGGCACTGCTCCTGCCTGGAGGGACTTCACAGGGCGAGCACCATAACGATAATTTTTTGACATCTGTTGTGTAGACATATTAAACCAAAGCGGGTTGCATGGTACCATGGTTGCTGGTGCGCCTCCTGGCCTGGTACATCTGACTTCAGCACCTGTTTCTTAAGGCAGAGTGTGCTCATGCCTCCCCCTCTGGCTGGGGGATTTGATTTTGCCTTTACCTCGTTTGCTGTCCCATCTTGCCTCCCGCTGGGGTTGATACCCAACCTTCGGCAAGATTACTGGGTATAACGGGGTCCACCACGAGTAGGTGAGGTAGACTTGGGCAGGAGAGGCTAAGAGACATGTTGAGTCTTGTATTGCGCATCACTGCCCCATTTGGACCCCACAACGTATACATGACACTGGTACCTACATGAACACCTTGGTTACCCACACCTAGATTACACTGTCTCTCTAACCGTGGTTATCGTCGTTATCATTATCTTCATCAGTTCTGCTGTCGCTCCTTATAAAGTATGGTTCCATCACTGCAGCTGGCTTCTCTAACAGCGTTGTTCTCTGCAGCTTTTGTTTTACATGATGCATTTGACAGTCGTATGCACAGCCTAACAGTGGCCCTATTCTGTCATTGTCTACTTCGGGACCCCTCCCTGACCCGGGAACTAGACTGTAGCTGGTAGACAATCGCCAGTACATTATTTACATCATATCATTTCTCTTTTCCATTCCCTTTGGAGCTTGGAGCCGCCACTGTAGCTAGCTCCCTACCAGGAGGCTTTCACAAAACATTGACATTCTGTTGTAGCGGTGATTTCTGTAGCAATTGGTTGTACATGGTGAAGTTGCCAGCTCCATGCACAACCTTATATTAGTTGTCTTGTACCACATTCTTAGTCTTATTCTTTCTTTCTTTGCTTCATAACAAGCCCCCCAGGACCTAGACGGAACACTTACATCACATGCTGCAGGGAATATCATATCATGAGTGGTCAGATTACTACATCATGAAGTATGTATTCCATGGTGTGACCTTGTTTTCTAGCCTGGTAACTTGACGCTGCGGCCAGAAACAACATGTGTAATGCTAGTCTCTGTTGTTTTGCTTACCGAAACAACAAACAAAGCACGGTGGGGGGGGGGGGGGGGGGGGGGGGGGGGGGGGGGGGGGGGGGGGGGGGGGGGGGGGTGGGGGGGGGGGGGGGGGAGGGGGGGGGGGGGGGGGGGGGGGGGGGGGGGGGGGGGGGGGGGGGGGGGGTTATTGTTCATCTCGCCTATCAAGATTATTTGTAATCGATAAGTCGGACGTAGCTTTTGTTATTTCGTTTTCTTTTTGAAAATGCATAATGTAGTTTATATGTACAAGGTATTTGTTCAATGACGTTTTCTTCATTTTTCATTTCTGTGCTACGAAGCATATTGTTAACATTATTGTAAATAACTTATCATTATTGAACGAACGAGTTTTTTTTTTTTCTTCAAATGCTTGAGAATTGGGTACGATGGTCCGTCTAACATTCTTTCCTGCCTGTCTTTCTTTTGTTAATACCATGTCAATCCATTCTTACATGCGTTTTAAGTATTACTTTTATAATGCAACATTTTATCACTAATATAACAGCATACTCATATTTACAATATACATTCATATGTAAAACAAACAAATTACTGTATGTTGGACAAGTAATGTCATTATAAAACCCTACGTAACAATTTATTACATAATAGTTTGGAAACATAATCATATTGGAAAAAAGGGGTAGGGGTGAATACAACCATCACTGATGAAGTCTTCGAAAAGTCTGCGATTGTATGAGCAGGGTGTGAAGTCTAGCCAAGGCTTGACACTTGTAATCTGTTTTATTCATTTTGCCCACATTTTTGTATGTTTATTTTCACTAAAACCTTTGTGGATGATTTTATATAAATTTTTAAAGTATGTCAGGTAGGTGTATTTTTACCTAATTATATATGCAAAATATACAAATTGGTATATCTTCGCTTCTAATGCATGGAATTTAAAAAAATTTCGGTATTCATTTCCCTGAAGCAAATAGAATTAAAGTTTTTTAAACATCGTTTCATGTGTAAACATAATTTTGAGTGGCTAATTTTTGTTAACCATAGGGTCCTTTGATGGGTCATCCAAATAATAACGTGGCTGGAGGTATTCTAGTAGAGTGGTGGTTTACCTCCCTATACGCAAATAAAGCTGCAGGTAAGAACGAATCCCAGGATTCTGGTTTCTCCTGTGCGAGCTTCCGTAAAATTATAAGTAGAGTCCCGTTATATCTTTCCACTTGTCCATTGGATTGTGGATGATAAGATGTGTGGACGTGTATAGTTTGAAAAATCCTAAAAACTTACTCCATCAGTTTCCCTCTGAACTGTGAACCATTGTCAGTTAATATCTGATAAAAAAAAGTTAGTTGCTTATCCTTTACAGGACGTGGCAATCAACCCCAGCTTTTATTGGCTGTTTGTGATTTTTCTAGGCAATTTTTTTCATTCAGTAGTTTGCCATTGCTTTCTGAACGGTACGGCGCTTATACCATTGTTAAAAATCCACACAAAGCGATCTGCTACCAAACCGCCCGCAGCAGGTTTCGAACCTGGTATATATGGATTATGAAACAGCGTTCATATCCATTAGGCCACAGACGCCGACAATATCTGATAAGGGAATCCTAATCTTGTGAATATCGAGAGCAAAGCCTCTCCTACATGTACTGAGTCTGCTGAGGGTAGAGCAATCGCTTCCCCCCACATAGTACATGTGTCTACCAGAAAGGATGTATTTTTTCGGAAACTGACAAAAAGCGCATACAGTCTGCTGAAATGAAGAATTTAATTTAAAAGTAAGCTGCGAAGTATGAAACAGCCCTTGGAATCAATAAAGGAAAATACCAGAGATGATTCCTACATAGCAGGGGGATACTAAGGTGAGTAAATTTTGTGTAAAAGTGTAATTCCCTTTTTTCTTAATTTTCTCAAAACCGCATGTTTCACACAAATGTGGGCATGTAGCCCACGATTTTTCAAAAACTATTAGGGATACAGCAGTGAATTTTGGGCCACATGATGTACACGTAGTGCTCACAAAAATAAACTAAAATAAAGGATATATGTTAACAAACTACAAAACTGTTAAGAAATAGCTAAGATACCCCCCTAAAAAGTGTCAACTATTTGTCGACTGGTATGTTAAAATCCAAAAAAACTCAGATATTAAACCAATCAAAATTGTTTTAGTATAAAATCATTATCATATATTAACAAATGAAAAAGCCAAATTTCATAACTCAAGTTGTACTCACATTTGAGATATCTTGGGCAACAAAATACCCCAAAAAGTTAAAATTTGCCTTTTTTCTACAGTTTTTCCCCCATAGATCGCAAGTTTTCAGTATATACCTAAATGTTTTGTATTTTTTTCAGTCATTTTGCTTGTATAAATGACCAGATATAGCTATTATCTTATAATTCTGTGTTTTTCATTTTGGGGGTTTAACCTCCCCATAAATAGAGCATGTTTTTTGCTTCTTCATCGTGGAAATGTTTGATATTGGCTCCATGGCAAGCTTTATGGGCCTTTTGCCTGGTACATGGCGCATAGATGGAACGGTACTGATGCATAGCCCAAGTTAAGGGTTAAGAGGCCGGGGGAAAAACCCACCAGATAGATGGTTCTTAAGTTGGAGAATTTGTTTTAAACTGGCAAAATTCACGTGTTGTTTTTCTTATCGTCCGACCGGAAACTACTAGTTACATCTTTGTCGGTTTTCTGTTAACACCAAACTCTTAAAGTAATCCAGTAATTTCATGTGAACCGTTAATTTGTAGAACTGATTCAATACCGTTTTATTGGTTTATATACTTATATATATTAAAGTAATCCAGCCTAATACAGTCAGACAAAGGCCCCTGTCACATGGACACGAGCATCTTCAAGATAAAACCTGGCAGTTTATTATCTTTTACGAATTTACAGTGATGCATTAAATGTATTGTTGGTAGTTCATAACGTCATTACTGTTAGTGGTAGAAGAGAAGTATATGTGCTCATAACAATTACAACTGTTAGTGGTAGGAGAGACGTTGATGTGTTCATAACACCTCAACTGTCAGTGGTAGTAGAGAAATGTATATGTTCATACGTCACTACTGTTGGTGGTAGTAGAGAAGTGTATATGTTCATACGTCACGACTCTCAGTGGTAGTAGAGGAGTGTAAATGTTCATACGTCACTACTGTCAGTGGTAGTAGAGAAGTGATTATTTTCATACGTCACTGCTGTCAGTGGTAGTAGAGAATTGTATGTGTTCATACGTCACTGCTGTCAGTGGTAGTAGAGAAGTGTTTATGTTCATACGTCACTGCTGTCAGTGGTAGTATAGAATCGTATATGTTCATACGTCACTGCTGTCAGTGGTAGTAGAGAAGTGATTATGTTCATACGTCATTGCTGTCAGTAGTAGCATCGAGCAGTGAAACACGGCGGCAAAGGAGATCAAGTGAGGGACAAAAAACTGGTGAGAGAAGAAATAAAATGGAACCGTGAATAAGAAAGGGATTTTATGTGGTAAAATACATTTAGAGAAATGTAAAATGTGAATAGCAAAACTACCCACTAGAATGTTGACGGTGTGGTCTTCAGTACTTTGAATAATACATTTAATCTAAATAGAATCTACACAGTATCTTACTTAAGGTATATTTCTGGTTTGATTTACTTTTGACAGTTTCTGTTTCTCTAATGTATTTTTTACCATATAAATAATGTTCCGAACAATCAGGGGTATTAAAGTATTAATTTCTACGTTTTAATATTCTTTACGGCAAATCCGCGTTATAGCAATTCCGAACTTAAAAACTGAAAAAAAAAATGTTTTAATAGTATCCGCTACAGCAGTAGCAGAGTGGTATACTATACTGATTTCTTTATTTATTACTCACTTAGCGTGTTACTGAAATAACATACTTGCTTTGGCTAACTTGTATGTGGATATAATTTCTTGTTTTAATCTCAATTTCAAAAGCTCATAGTTGTTTTGGTATTGTACAGGATTCAATAAAACTGTAAACTGTGCCATGTACATATCTGATGTTGTAGATGGCGTGTTCTCCATCTGAATTCGTCTTGTAATACAAGTGTTTCACGTGATGTTCTTTTTATACAACGAGATTAAGAGAATAATACGCATCCTTGACTTACGCCACGTTTAATATTTTGTGTTCTATTTTAACTATCTATCCTCTGCCTCGCTCTGTTGCTGACCATATTTCTGATCTTTGTCAGATTGTGTCCATCAGTTAACTATCATTTTTGTCATATCTGTATGTCTTGTTGTGCCAAATGCTTGGCGTAGCCTATGAAACACGAATGGAGGTTTTTTTTAACTTCCATTGGGCGTTTATTTACATCTCAGTCAGACATGTTATGTCTACTGTCGTCTGTTAACTTCATCTTAGATAACTATTAATGGTGCTGCAAGAACATGTGAAAGCTTGGTTTATGCTTCCTGTCAGGTGACCAGCTACAATGGTGGCTCCATGCTCTGTAAGCAGCACAAAGGAAGAGGGCTGATGGAGATGGCGTGGAGTCGGAGCCATTGTCAGAACTGTACAAGAAAATTCAGCTCGGCGGCGAAATTCCCATCCGTGGGTTGCAGAAACCTGCTCCCGAGAAAACAAAAAGTGAGTACGCCGCTGCACGTAGTAGTTGTGTTTTCGTGTTATTTCCAGCTTTATATATATATTTTTTAAATAAAATCAATTTAAAGTTTTGTATACCATCATGTTTTAGTGGATGAATGTTTTCTTAATGTCCAGCATTACATGGGAGGACCCGATGGTAGTTGAAGCTGTTCGAATTTTTACATATAACTTAAATTTATACCATATAAATATATACTATTTTATAGTACCAGTATTTGATGTAAAATATAATAGAATATTAAGTGATGGTATTATAATTGTATCTTTATATTATTTGTTGAATTGAATGTTTGCTCGCATGTTCAGTTGTCAACTATTTACATGTCCTAGAAAGTTCTCCGTCCCAATACACGTTTAAAAAAAATATCTTCTCATGTTTATGAAAGTTGATGGTCAACGTGTTTAAAGTCTGTTGTTTTGAATTGCTTGATTCTCGACCTATGTCGCTAAAGGATAATAGAGATGGCTTCTACATAAGATAGGTTACTGTAAAAATATTGTAATAATGCTAGAAGAAGGTGGAAGTAGTTTGCCACGGGATAGAAATAGTCGTTTTACGTTAGGAAACGAATATATTGAGCATTAAAGCATAAGAAAATCTGATCGTCAAATAGAAGAGGTTCCACTGTTAGACACGTGTTTCAGCCCTTAATCATCTGTATGCCACACAGGTATGGAATATTTACTTTAACTGTTTGGAAATATTTACTGGCTTAAGCTAAAAGTACCATATGACGTTAAAATAATTTACTAAAATAGTATCGAAACAGTTACGAGTAACAGTCAGAAACTCTTGTTAGACGATGTCGCTATTGACTACACGAAGACAGAAATTGATACTGCTAAATAAATACATAATACTATAAAAGTACAATATAATTTTTTTTTTTTTAAAGCATGTTTCATCATAGCTTATATTTTGAAAAATGCTTTGTTGAAAAACTTGTGTGCTCCTTTGTCTCCCTGCCCTCTGCGTGAATAAGAAATCATGATTAATGTTGCATGTCACTGTTTTGTTGTCATAGCATCTTCGTTTATTTCATTCGTGACCAGTATTCGTTCATATCCTCACTGCAGTATCACGGCACCTGTCACTTAACACATCAGTGCGTCTTTTCTTGAGAGTAACATCAACGTAAACAGTGGCATTTATTGTCTTCTTCAAGCAGACTGTAGAACAGACAGTATACACTACTATATGAATTGTATTCTGTAATTTATCTATTGTCGTGGTATTTATTGTCCTCTTCAAGCAGACTGTAGAACAGACAGTATGATAGGAAACTCTTTACAGAGCGATACAACAGGAAGCAATCTGATCATCAGAAGCAGTCCCCCCCGTCCGTCAAGTGTTTCGGCCCGATATACTCCTTTACACTCTAAGGGAGGCGGGCCCACTTGGGTCATGACTCCCAAGCGTCTCAGCCTCCTGTTGTCTTGTATCGAAAATGAACCCATTTCACTTATGGTAGCAACTTTAATCCACAACTCCGCCAGCCGTGGAGGCAATTGTGAAAGTAACAAAGAGAAGACAAATTATTCCGTTCGTTCCCTCGCCCACACTGCCACTGCGCGTTCGCCACTGAAATTCTGACATTGGACACCCCTATAATATACACCGCCTGTTGCCCCTCAGTCACAGCCCGTTCACTAGTACACCAAAAACTCAGCGTATTGTGGACTTAGAAAAATTCCTGGTGTTTTCTGTACCGCAGCGTTTATTGTCACGATTTCCATTGCCCATTGCGGTTGTTCCACAGCCAGCCTGATGCCTTTTCGGCAGTTTCACTAAGCCTTTTCAGTGCCCTTGTTCTCCCCTCAGCCCCAACAGTTTCAATAGATCATACACTGATGCAGCCACAAGCCCACTTGCGCCCACTTCAACAGCCATGACCCTTGCAGTGAACCCATCGTGTCTCAGATCACTATACACTTGGCCGCTTTGAACGAATGTTGCTCGTCTAATCTGGATTCAAATGGCACGGTCAGTTCAATCAGTATGACCTGAAGCGTTGCTGAAGAATGAAGCACTATATCCGGCCGTCTCCGTGATTTCCTGATACTCTCTGGATATGCCCCTCGTCCAGGTAGGTCTACCGCCATCTCCCAGTCGTTTGCACAGTCAAGAAGAGATGGTAAACAGCTACCAGGATTACTCGGTTTGGGGTGTGCTGACTTTCCTGCCCTCAGAAAGTATGTATTTGCGGTGCTCGGCCTGGGTTTGCTATTCGCCTTCATCCTTGCCAGATGTATTGTCGCAGCAAGCTCATTTAGCACTTTGTTATGGCGCCAAGTGTATCGCCCTTGCCCTAATGACACATTAGACGCTGAGAGCACGTGTTCGAGTGTCTGCCTCCCCTGGCACAGGGGGCACTGCTCATCATCCGACTTTCCCCATTTCACAAGGTTGGTGGCCGACGGCAGCAGGTCATACATTGATCTAACAACGAAGCTGAGCCTAAGAGTGCCATCTGCCATATATCATTCCATGTCAAGGACCTCTGCAGGGCTCCTTCCCATGTAGTCCATTGGCCTTGTTGGACCTGCTGCACTGCTTTTTGCAACCTCTTATCATTCTCAGCTCCTCGTATCTCCTGAACTACCATGTCTCTGCGCTCCCTGCTTGATGCCTTGGACCACCATCGGATGTCTCCATGACCAAATCCCCGTCTATTCGTTTGTGTGTATTCGATTACCTCCCTCAGTATACACTACTATATGAATTATATTCTGTAATTTATCTTTTGTCGTTACCCTTCAGTATTTATTTCTATTAGTTATAAGGAAAGTATTCAATTCTTAAATAAGGAATAAATCTTATTAGTACAAATGTCGACTTGCAACAACATTTTTATTGACGAAAATACGTAGACGAGCAAAGACAGGAACACAGTACTTGCATCAATGGTTTCATAGATCAAAACATATGGTTCATATTTATAAATTATATTACTTGTAGTATCCAAGTTCATTCACTGATCTAACGGTTTGACCTTGCGTCGCCGAACAAGACTTCTAAGGTCATCCTTACAACAAATCTTTGTATATCTACTTCCACCCTGTCCTGTAACATTCCTCTGGTACATATTGATTCTTCATTACTTAGGAAAGGTGCAGCTAACGTGATTCGGTGGTCTAACGAACATCAAATCGCGTTGGATATCATAAAGAAATTTTTTTCGGATCCTCCTGTGTTAAGGTTGCCTAATGCGAATTTACCATTTGTCTTACCGATGCTACACTGAAGCCATCCTAATGTTTTAAAGGATTTTGAATACTCCGTCAGTTCGACTAATTGTTATGAATTAGTGGAGCGCCGTCATACGTGACAGGGCGACATATTAAAAAATATGAGACTACCCTCATCTGTAAATGACTGTAAAGGCCTACGAAAAGGGCTCTACACACCATCATCGTGTAAAACAAATTGCAACACAAAGCACCCTTGCAAGAGCTTTGATACAGACTACCTCCAAGTGAACCAGTTGCAGTGGCGACTCCATGCTCATTATGTAGCAGAATAGGAGTAAGTATATATATATATATATATGTATATATATATATATATATATAGATATATATATATATATATATATATATATATATATATAGATATATATATATATATATATATATATATATATAGATTTATATATCATGTAATGAAAAAAATGTAGTTGGTAATCGTTAACATTTGAACTAATCATCGTGGTTCATTCAGCAGACGTCTTGTTCGTTTATGGTAGCGTTTGAAAATAAAAGGTTGAAAAGCATTGGAAGTCTATGTGGTCAGGATACACATCAAGCACTTATATTTCCCTTTCAATGATTTGCGATGTGGCTTGTAGATGTTATAACTAAAGGAAACAACGTAATCTTTGTTTCGGTTACATTAATAGAGCGTGTTATCACGTGCCACTGACATTTGAACTTTATGGTTTCACTGTGAAGATTGCGTGGTTTTCATTTCAATGGTAGAAATTGTATGAAGTGTAAAAGGTAGTCCTATAGCAGATACTGCCGGAGGGGTGTGAAGTTTTAGAGACTTCACTGTACTAGGTCCAGCTTTTTTAAGAGGTGGTAACCAGTTCCCTTCCTCGCTGCCTTTTCCTTCCCCAACTCAAGAGCAGAGTCAGGTACCAGTTTACAGCTGGGTAGCCTGGACCATGACACTACCAGGCTTTGATCCCGAAACCCGGTAACTGTACCTCGTGAGGAAAGCATTCTAACCGCTTAGCCAATCGGACGCTCGTGTAATATGTAGTACCTTTTTTCCCTTGGCGGGATACAGTGTAATATTCTCAACAAGGCATGTTTGGTCACGCCATCCTGACAAAATGTTAAACTAAAAAAAAATTAAAACAAACAACAAGGACTTGTGTGCTTACGTGGAATAGCAGAACTGAAGTGGTATGACAAGATGACTAATGTGGAACTGATGACAAGAACCAGACTAGTACCAGTGGAACAAGAGATGACAAGAACCAGACTCTAGTATCAGTGGAACAAGAGATGACAAGAACCAGACTCTAGTACCAGTGGAACAAGAGATGACAAGAACCAGACTCTAGTACCAGTGGAACAAGAGATGACAAGAACCAGACAAGTACCAGTGGAACAAGAGATGACAAGAACCAGACAAGAACCAGACAAGTACCAGTGGAACAGGAGATGACAAGAACCAGACAAGTACCAGTGGAACAAGAGATGACAAGAACCAGACTCTAGTACCAGTGGAACAACAGACGACAAGAACCAGACTCTAGTACCAGTGGAACAAGAGATGACAAGAACCAGACAAGTACCAGTGGAACAAGAGATGACAAGAACCAGACTAGTACCAGTGGAACAAGAGATGACAAGAACGAGACTCTAGTACCAGTGGAACAAGAGATGACAAGAACCAGTGTAGTGGTGTTGATGGTATTGTATGATGGTGATATTACTAAATGTAATTGTATGAGGCCAGCTGTGAAGGCTCCTGAGATAAAATGTAGTTGTGAATTGTCAGAAGGCCTTTCTTGCTACCACTACGACCTCACACTTAATTTTTTTTAATGAATGTGGCTACGTAAAGTGTCTAGGGTTATGCTATGTAGTGTGGTGTAATAGGTTATAGATATACCCACAGATATTTAACAAGACTAATAATATTAATAAATGTTAAAATACACTGAACTAACTCACGTGTGTAAAATTTTTTGATAGAATTATATTACATTTATTTTGTTCTGTATCAATTTTTTAGGTTGACCAGAACTTAAAAGGATTTAGAAATTATGAAAGAAATGCATGGAATATTATATCATAAATGCAATAGTGTACATATATATGTACTATACTAGTTAGTTTTATTAAAATGTTCTAGTAGTCATCTACTTGGGAGGATAGTTAATGTTTGTGCTGTTGGGGTGGCCTCATCACACCTGTCTATATTGACTACACAGTGTCCAGAAAATGGTGGGAATTTTTATGGGGGTATTAGTAACTACACAGCGTTGGTGAATGTCCAGCAGACCAGAGGCTCACTCATCTTGTAGTTGTAGCTCTGGTGCTGAAATCAGGTGGTCCCACCTCTCCGTGCTGGCGGGCAATAATGGTGGTCTCTGTCACAAGTACTGCACAGATACACTCGAGTAAAGTCACCAACTGAATAGACACTGCTTTGTTGACAACAGAAACTCACAGCTCTGCAATCAAAGTATGGGCCATGTGTCAAAATCTATTCTCTACCCACGTCTGGACACAACACTGACACAACAACCACATCATACAGACAGGTCAGATCTCTCTGACCAAACAGCACATTTACCATGGTGGTTTTACATCAGATAGATCCTCCCAGACTATAGATTCTGAAAAATATTTATTAGTTTTCTGCCCTAAAAGAGGATAGGTAATATGTTTCATTATTCTCTCAACACTTGATCTGTCTTGCATAATCCTTGCTGGAGTTTATGTACATTGTTGGTCCCTAGACCCTGACTAGGGCGGGGGGTCTAGAGCAAATCCCTACTTGTTTGTAAGGCTAGATTTCGATATGGCAGTATCAAATCACTCGAACATGAAACAATATTCAAAATATACAAAGAAATAATTTCAATCTTACCAGATTATGAATAAATAACACAGAATTGCTAGCAAAACTCAGCTGAGCTGCTGGCTATAGTATGGCGTCCCTAAATTTATTTCACTTTCTTTCATATGGAAATCACCACACTTTAAAATCTGTGTCTATCACTGAACAACTATTGAAGAATGACCCCAAATCCGCGTCTAAGCGCCGACAATATGCTTGTCTGTGGCCAATCACTGCCTAGGTTTTTTTGAATTTCAAATTTCCTACACTAAAGTCATTTCAGTCATGCTTCAGTCAAGTATGGATGGTTATCTGTTAGTCTGTCCGTCTCTACTTGTGTTTCTACAAAAATGTACTCGATTTTTGAACCAACCTTTCTCTCCCCTCCAAAATTTTGTCGTTAAAAGTTATTTTTAGACACAGCCACCACAAATATCCCTTCTCTTCCATACTAAGTAGATTTGAACACCTGCGTCTCGAGGTCGTGTTTTTTTTTTTTTTTTTGCAAATAGCGACACTTTTAGATTCAATACAGTCTGTCGATGATGTGAACAACACTGTCTTTTGTCATTATCTTCAATATTATCTATCCGTCTGTAAAATTAAGAACATATTAGTTCACTGCTCAGAATGGGCCATCCGGCCAGCTAATTTTTATATTCCTAACATTAATATTAAGAAAAAAGTACTTTTTAAATTTTGTAATATTCCAAACATCTGCGTTTTAGCCGCTGAATTCAAATCAAGGGCTTGGTATCGCGCAAAAGCGTCCAATAAATGACTGTGGCGTAACATATCTATGGTCCCTTCTGTCGAGTTGCTTACTTTTTATGTCAACTTGGGAAACGTGACTTTTCTCCGTTTCCCCCCCCAATTGCGTCTCCTTAGCCTTTCTAGTCTCACGCAATCTTTCCAGTCATATTTTTTTTTCCTTTTTGATCCGCCGTTCCCCTCCTGTCTAGCAAGTCAATTTTTATGGAGGATGATGACCCGCGGTCTAGGCGATCATGTACTACAGCAGCCTACGCATTATGTTTTTATCCTTAAATGTTATCTTTGGAGGTATTTTACCGTTGTATCTCTGTCAATTTCACTACACATCTCCCCACTTGAAAACATGCCTATGGCAAGTTCCAAAACCAGCGATACACATAGGTAAAATTACTCCTCACGTCTGCCACTACTCTAATTTTGATCACAGGGGTGCCGACTGAGGAAATCTGCACCGACATTCAATTTGCCTGGGATATATTGGATACTAAACTGATAAGGTTGAAGCAACAAAGACCACCTCAGCAATCTTGCGTTTTCATGCTTAGCCTGAGACAAGAACACGAGAGGCTGATGGTCCGTCTCCACCACAAAAGTCCTACCATACAGATAGATTGAAACTTCTTTATTGCCCAGATTAATGCTAAACATTCTTTTTCGCTTGTGGAGTATCCTTGTTCCGCCTTATTCAATTTGCGGCTTGCATAAGCGACTGGTTTAAGTTCCCCATCAGGTGAAGATGATCTTTGCAACAAAGCCCCTCCGAGTCCTACATTACTTGCATCGGTTCTTAAGACAAAGTCCTGTGTCAAATCAGGCAGTTTGAGAATAGGCTTGCTAGTGAGTTTTTCCTTTAACTCTTGGAACGCTAGTTCACATTGTGCAGTCCAAATAATTTTATCTGGAAGTCCCTTGCGAGTCAGATCAGTCAGAGGAGCACAAATAGCGTTAAAATTTTTGATGTATTTCTGATAAAATCCGCATAACGACACGAATGATCGCACGTCCTTTTTTTGTTTGTGGCCTAGGTGCTCTCTGCAGTTTTTCCAAGTTCTTAGGATCAGGGGTCATATTACCCTGATATACAGTGTGCCCCAAGAATTCCAACTCTTTGCATCCAATACAACATTTTGTTGGCCTAGCAGTTAAATTCGCCTCCCGAAGTCTATCAAACAACATCTCCAGAGCTTCAATGTGTTCTTCAAATGTCTCTGTGGCGACGAGAATATCATCCATGAAATTCGTGATACATGGGTTATTCAGGGGATCCAACAATTTTCGCATCATCCTTGAAAACACACTCGGAGCATTTTTCAGTCCGAATGGTAGCATATTGAATTCATAATGTCCATCCGAAGTGCTAAAAGCCAAATAAGGTCTCACTTCAGGCTTCACTGGGATCTGGTAATAGCCTTTACTAAGATCCACCTTTGAAAAGTATTTTGCCTTGTTCAGTCTGGCAAATAACTGTTTCGTGTCTGGTAATGGATCCACTTGTCCTTCTGTGACAGCATTCAGTTTCCTGTAATCTATGCACAGTCTGTGTTCCCCAGACGGTTTTCTCAACAAAACGACACTAGAACTAAAAGATGATTCACTGTGCGAATAATCCCCTCCTTCAACAAATACTCTATTTCTTCCTTCAATGCCTTCTCCTTCGCGAACGGAATAGAATAGGCTCTCATACAGATTGGGTTTGAGTCTACCAGTTTCATGTCATACTGTAGCAAATTTGTATGGCCTGGTTTATCTGTTAATACATCTGTATGTTCCTCCAGAACCTGTTGAACTCTCTCCCTCTGGTTTTTAGTCAGGTGCTTACTGACTTTTACCTGTGCTGCTGTTTCACAAGGATGTAATGGGTATTCATGTGAGGTGAGTGGTTCTTTTTGCATCTGGGTTGCAATAGCCAAGGTCAATAAGGGGGTGCTTTCCTGGAGTGGTCTGTCCAGATACTTCTTTAACAGGTTTACATGATAAACTTTTTCCTTCCCCTTTTTGTCAATTTTATAGTTTGTTCTAGACACCTTCTCTAGAACCGTATATGGACCTTGCCAACCAATTTGTAATTTATTCTGGCTTCCGGGTAGTAGAAGCAGCACCTTCTCTCCGACTGCCAGTTCCCTGTCCTTTGCCTTCCTATTAAAATATGCTGCATGTTTCTTCCTGGCTTGTTTCAAATTATCATTTGCCAGTTTCCATCCAGCTTTCAAACGAGTGGTCAGTTCGTTCACATATTGATACGATGAGGTAACAGTCTCTTCCGCCTTCTCATCTGTCCAGGTCCTTAATAAAGTTACATCTGGATCTTTAATTTATCATACTTATTTTTCATGGAACCCGTCTGGTCCCGTCCCTTAGAAGCTTTATAATGAGGACTTTTCTTCCTAGAATCATCACTCACAAATCGACCACTACCAATTTTTTTCTGGGGTTTGTCTCCCCACTTAAGATTGTTTATGAGAGATCTTCGCTCTCTTGTCTGTTCTTCCAGTTTATATAAGTCTGACCGAGGGATTGTCATCTTATCCTGGGTAAAATTTCTTCTTTGTACTCTTCGCATAGTGGCCATGTTAATCCATTCAAGTGAAGACTGGTTGTGAAAAGGGGGCTCCCATTCCACTTTGTCTACCCGAGTATAATTAGTTTTCCTTTCAGGCCTAAAGTTGCCCCGTGGCGTTTCTAGGTCCTGCACATATTTTCCCTTTGTGGGTGTTCCCTCATGAAAATACGCCACATGCTTCTACAAAGTTTTCAACATCGACATTTACGTCGGGCCAATAGTATTTTCGAGCAATCTTTTGGCAGATGGTACCGACTTTCTCATGGTCACCATCTTTTCCAACATGTAAGCTCCTTATTAAGTTTGCCCTATATATCTTGGGAAGAACTAACTGTCCGTGACCAGTGGATCTAGTTCCTGTCTTCCTGTATAATAGTTTGTTCTTCATGAAATATTCCCCCTTGCTCGGAGGTGTGTGGCATTTGGGCAATTTTTTAAAACAGGGCTTGAGTGTCCTATCCTCAGCCTGCGCCTTCCTCATCTCCTCTGGATGAGCATTTATAGGTTCACCTTCTTCCTCCTTCTTCTGTGACCTGGTCTGCACTGTCGCCATGATCACAGGTTTCTCGGGATTCCCCAAGAAGACGTATCTACACCCCAATATCAGAGGGTAGATTGGTTCATCTATCACTGCTGCTCTGATTTCTCCTTCCACATAGCGAGTTTTCACCGTTATCCTTGCGATGGGAAGTGTCATGAGTGGTATGTCCTTAGTCGCCCCTTGTATTTCCACTGTTTCTGTGGTATACTGACTTGGGTCCACTAGGCTAGACTTCACAACTGAATCATAATCCAAACCTGTATCATAAAGGCACCTTATGGTGACCCCATTACAAATAACATCCTCACAAACTGGGGGGTGATAAGGTTCCTGTTGTCCCTTAGGATTAACCTTTAATCTTTGCGTCCCCGACTTCATTGCAGCAATGTTTGAAGGTTTCCTTCTACAAAATTCGGTGTTATGGTTATCCTTCTTGCACCATTTACACCATCTTTTTTCCTTGGTTCAACGGTTTTCTTTCATTGAACTTTTGGTCATTGAACTGTGAGTTTCTGTCGCGATAGTCATTTCTTGGCCGCTCAAAGTTTGTCCTACCTTTATTTCCCTGCTCTCTATTATCAAATTTATTAAATTGCTGTGGAGCTTTAAAATTGTCTATGTGCTTCTTTTTAGCACCACTTACCTCTGCCTGGGCTGCCTGATACCTCTCAGCAACATTTAAAATTTCCCCCAACTTCTCTGCACCTTGTTCCATGAGAAATTTTCTCATGTCTGGAGCCATGGACTCTCTCAATTGCTCAATCATGATCATTTCTTTAAGATCTTGGGTCTTCCCCAGAGCCGTCCATTTCTCCAAATAGGTTTCTAGTCTAGCAGAGAATTGGTGGTATGTCTCCCCAGACAACAGTTTGGCATTTCTAAATTTCTTACGATAAAATTCACCATTCTTCTCGTACCTTAATAACAAAGCCTGCTTTAACATGTCATAATTGTCTTGGTCTTCCCTGTTCATTTTGGCAAATACTTCATAAGAAGTACCTCTCAATCCCTGTGATAGCTTTAAGCTCCACCTCTCTCTCTCTAACCCATATGTAGTAGCTAATAACTCAAAACGTCCTAGGTACCCCTCTATGTCATCGTCTTTTTCAACAAAATGGTCTAAATGAAACCCCATAGCTGAGTTTGAGGCTCCCAGACTGGGCGTAGCATCTGAGGCAAAAGGGCTGGCACCATTTTCAGGAGCCTGGCCTTGTAATTCCAGCTCCCTTAGTCGTAATTCGTGCTCCCTCTGCAACCTTCTATCTTCTGCCTCCCTTTCGGCAGTCAACCTTTTTTCTTCTGCCTCCCTTTCGGCCTTTTTATCTTCTGCCTCCCTTTCGGCCTTTTTATCTTCTGCCTCCCTTTGCTGTCGTTTTTCTTCTGCCTCAATCTGCAGCCTCTTAGTCTCAGCCTCTAACTTCTTCTCTTCAACCAACCTGTCAGACTCCAATTTTCTTTCAGCCTCTTTTTCTAATCTCCTTTCTTCCCGTTCAATATATTTATCACATTCAGCCGTTACGTATTGAATTAAAATTTGACCATCCATTCCCATCTCCTTCGCGGTGAGCACAGCAGCTGATCTAAATTTTGCCAGCTCCGCCATACTTTTTAGACAATATAATAATATACAAGATAAATCTCTAACCAGTAAATACACTAAGTACTTCTTATGACTATAGTCTAACCAATTCTAACTAACCAGTTAACTAATTAATTATTACTGGCTGTGAAGATTCACCAACTTTTATCTGCAGGGACACTTTTAATTTTAAAGGGAATTTTACAATTTATTTCCCTACTTTTATTTCTCCCACCAGGAGATCCTAATATTACTGTTGGGCTAATTATCCCTGGACAAGACCCCAATATATGTAGTGGTGTTGATGGTATTGTATGATGGTGATATTACTAAATGTAATTGTATGAGGCCAGCTGTGAAGGCTCCTGAGATAAAATGTAGTTGTGAATTGTCAGAAGGCCTTTCTTGCTACCACTACGACCTCACACTTAATTTTTTTTAATGAATGTGGCTACGTAAAGTGTCTAGGGTTATGATATGTAGTGTGGTGTAATAGGTTATAGATATACCCACAGATATTTAACAAGACTAATAATATTAATAAATGTTAAAATACACTGAACTAACTCACGTGTGTAAAATTTTTTGATAGAATTATATTACATTTATTTTGTTCTGTATCAATTTTTTAGGTTGACCAGAACTTAAAAGGATTTAGAAATTATGAAAGAAATGCATGGAATATTATATCATAAATGCAATAGTGTACATATATATGTACTATACTAGTTAGTTTTATTAAAATGTTCTAGTAGTCATCTACTTGGGAGGATAGTTAATGTTTGTGCTGTTGGGGTGGCCTCATCACACCTGTCTATATTGACTACACAGTGTCCAGAAAATGGTGGGAATTTTTATGGGGGTATTAGTAACTACACAGCGTTGGTGAATGTCCAGCAGACCAGAGGCTCACTCATCTTGTAGTTGTAGCTCTGGTGCTGAAATCAGGTGGTCCCACCTCTCCGTGCTGGCGGGCAATAATGGTGGTCTCTGTCACAAGTACTGCACAGATACACTCGAGTAAAGTCACCAACTGAATAGACACTGCTTTGTTGACAACAGAAACTCACAGCTCTGCAATCAAAGTATGGGCCATGTGTCAAAATCTATTCTCTACCCACGTCTGGACACAACACTGACACAACAACCACATCATACAGACAGGTCAGATCTCTCTGACCAAACAGCACATTTACCATGGTGGTTTTACATCAGATAGATCCTCCCAGACTATAGATTCTGAAAAATATTTATTAGTTTTCTGCCCTAAAAGAGGATAGGTAATATGTTTCATTATTCTCAACACTTGATCTGTCTTGCATAATCCTTGCTGGAGTTTATGTACATTGTTGGTCCCTAGACCCTGACTAGGGCGGGGGGTCTAGAGCAAATCCCTACTTGTTTGTAAGGCTAGATTTCGATATGGCAGTATCAAATCACTCGAACATGAAACAATATTCAAAATATACAAAGAAATAATTTCAATCTTACCAGATTATGAATAAATAACACAGAATTGCTAGCAAAACTCAGCTGAGCTGCTGGCTATAGTATGGCGTCCCTAAATTTATTTCACTTTCTTTCATATGGAAATCACCACACTTTAAAATCTGTGTCTATCACTGAACAACTATTGAAGAATGACCCCAAATCCGCGTCTAAGCGCCGACAATATGCTTGTCTGTGGCCAATCACTGCCTAGGTTTTTTTTGAATTTCAAATTTCCTACACTAAAGTCATTTCAGTCATGCTTCAGTCAAGTATGGATGTTTATCTGTTAGTCTGTCCGTCTCTACTTGTGTTTCTACAAAAATGTACTCGATTTTTGAACCAACCTTTCTCTCCCCTCCAAAATTTTGTCGTTAAAAGTTATTTTTAGACACAGCCACCACAAAATCCCTTCTCTTCCATACTAAGTAGATTTGAACACCTGCGTCTCGAGGTCGTGTTTTTTTCTTTCAAATAGCGACACTTTTAGATTCAATACAGTCTGTCGATGATGTGAACAACACTGTCTTTTGTCATTATCTTCAATATTATCTATCCGTTTGTAAAATTAAGAACATATTAATTCACTGCTCAGAATGGGCCATCCGGCCAGCTAATTTTTATATTCCTAACATTAATATTAAGAAAAAATTACTTTTTAAATTTTGTAATATTTCGAACATCTGCGTTTAGCCGCTGAATTCAAATCAAGGGCTTGGTATCGCAAAAGCGTCCAATAAATGACTGTGGCGTAACATATCTATGGTCCCTTCTGTCGAGTTGCTTACTTTTTATGTCAACTTGAGAAACGTGACTTTTCTCCGTTTCCCCCCCAATTGCGTCTCCTTAGCCTTTCCAGTCTCACGCAATCTTTCCAGTCATATTTTTTTCCTTTCATCCGCCGTTCCCCTCCTGCCTAGCAAGTCAATTTTTATGGAGGATGATGACCCGCGGTCTAGGCGATCATGTACTACAGCAGCCTACGCATTATGTTTTTATCCTTACATGTTATCTTTGGAGGTATTTTACCGTTGTATCTCTGTCAATTTCACTACAACCAGACAAGTACCAGTGGAACAAGAGATGACAAGAACCAGACTCTAGTACCAGTGGAACAACAGATGACAAGAACCAGACTCTAGTACCAGTGGAACAAGAGATGACAAGAACCAGACAAGTACCAGTGGAACAAGAGATGACAAGAACCAGACTAGTACCAGTGGAACAAGAGATGACAAGAACCAGCCTAGTACCAGTGGAACAAGAGATGACAAGAACGAGACTCTAGTACCAGTGGAACAAGAGATGACAAGAACCAGACAAGTACCAGTGGAACAAGAGATGACAAGAACCAGTGGAACAAGAGATGACAAGAACAAGACAAGTACCAGTGGAACAAGAGATGACAAGAACCAGACAAGTATCAGTGGAACAAGAGATGACAAGAACCAGACTAGTACCAGTGGAACAAGAGATGACAAGAACCAGACTAGTACCAGTGGAACAAGAGATGACAAGAACGAGACTCTAGTACCAGTGGAACAAGAGATGACAAGAACCAGACAAGTACCAGTGGAACAAGATATGAGAATAAGACGCTGGAGATGGAAGGACACACATTGAGGAAACCTGTTGATAGCGTCACCAGGCAGTCTTTATACTGCTATATACTGGAATCCCCAGGGTAAGAGAGATAGAGGAAGACCAAAGACCACATGGACAAGAGAACTGGAGACAGACATGTAAGGGGTGAAGAAGACATAGAAAGACCTTGAGCAGATGGCACGTGACAGGCAGACATGGCGTGTGTTTGCTGAAGGGTTCTTGAGAATCTCAAGTCTGATGATTATTGCCAACCATTAGCTGCGTGATCGTAGATATTTGTAAGTCTACTTTGATGGTACTTGCAAAGATAAATAAGTAAGGATCACTTTTTACTCGTGGCCAGACACCCGTTTCGTTTCACACTTTTTTCCGAGTTGTGTGTTTTTGATCGGTTCTGGATCTGCCTCTTCGTTTTTGTGTTTCTACGCTTGTCTTTTTGTAAATTGTTTCACAGTGTAAGTAACTTTTCGCTTCCCAAGTATTTCTTTCTTCTTTTTTCCCCTGAAGAACACGTTAGCTCTGTTTTATTCTCCTTAATTTGGTTTTTGTTGTTTCTCATATACAGTTATATATAATTGCCTTATAAACACAAACGTCCCCTTACACCTTTACGTATGTTGTGTAGTATCTTCTTCTTCTTTGATCCATAACCGCCAACCGTCAAAGCAGTCAGCGGCCATCACGCCTGGTGGCGTCTTGTAGGGCAGCAACAAATTGATTCCACTTTGCTCGGTCGGCGGCCATCCTTCGTACAGTGCCCCAACTGTGGTTCATTCTTTGCATCTCAGCTTCCACAGTTCTCCGCCAAGTTGTTTTTGGTCGGCCTCTCTTTCGCTTTCCCTCGGGGGTCCATAGCATAGCTGTTCTTGTGATGGTATCAGGGTCCCTTCTGAGGACATGGCCAACCCAACTCCAGCGTCTGCCAGCTATGATGGTGTGCATGTCCTCCTGGTTACTCCGAATAAGTAGTTCTTGGTTGCTGATGGTGTTTGGCCAAAAGATTCGGATAATTTTCCTTAGGCAGATTGTGTGGAAGGAGGACAGTTTCGACATTTCCTTCTCTGTTACTCTCCAACATTCCGCACCATAGAGAAGCACAGAAAGTACACAGCTCTCATACAGTCTTAATCAGTGGCGTATTCTCTATGTGTGCTGTGCGTGCTGCGCACACCTATGCCCGAAGGAAAATAAAAATTTAATTTATTATTCTATAAAATATTTCTCTTCTAATGTTCAGCTTTCGGACCGCACGCACAAGGATAACGGATTTTCCCGCATAGAATCTACGAGTATAATCTAGTTTCAGTTTCCCCAGACGCTATTTATAGTGCAGTTTTTACTGGTTGGTAGCAATCGCCCGAAGTTTCTCGGGTAATTCCGTCACAATGTGTGCGGCTCGTTTCGGATTCACGTCTAAACACTGGTTTGATTGGGTCGGGGTCAAAGGCCAGATACGTCAATACAATACGAACATGCGTGCGGTGGCCTAGCAGCTCTCGAGTTGTAAAAATCGGCTGTGTCCGTCCAGTGTTTTTTGTGATTAATTTTTGTTAGTTGCCGGGAATGCAGATTATTACAGTGACAGTGAGTTTCAAGTTAAGTTAATTAGTATTTCGGAGATAATTGACATATACCCCTAATAACTATCGTTGCGTAATTTAATATAGATGGTTTTTAAATTAAGAGGGGAAGAAGTTAAATAGTAGGCGTACATATTCATTTTAAGTAGCAGCACGCCTAGCTCGCATTACCAGGATACGCCACTGGTCTTAATTTGGTGTTTGTGCTGTATTGGGAAGACTTCCAAATGTTGTTGAGAACAGCAAAGGCTGTTCTCGCTTTATTCATTCTGTTGTTAATGTCATTGCTTGTTCCGCCGTCAGGTGTTACTATGCTTCCTAGGTAAGTAAATGTTTGTGTAGTATATACCAAGACAAAACGGCACACAACTAGCATTAACAAGTTTTTCTTTTTAAATGTCCATCTTGTTGTCACATGGGAAATATGTTCCATCTTGTTGTCAATGGGAAATATGTTCCATCTTGTTGTCACATGGAAACTATGTTCCATGTTGTTGTCACATGGGAAATATGTTCCATCTTGTCACATGGGAAATATGTTCCTTCTTGTTGTCAATGGGAAATATGTTCCATCTTGTTGTTACATGGGAAATATGTTCGATCTTGTTGTCACATGGGAAATATGTTCCATCTTGTTGTTACATGGGAAATATGTTTGATCTTGTTGTCACATGGGAAATATGTTCCATGTTGTTGTCACATGGGAAATATGTTCCATGTTGTTGTCACATGGGAAATATGTTCCATGTTGTTGTTACATGGGAAATATGTCCCATCTTGTTGTCACATGGGAACTATGTTCCATGTTGTTGTCACATGGGAACTATGTTCCATCTTGTTGTTACATGGGAAATATGTTCCATCTTGTTGTTACATGGGAAATATGTTCCATCTTGTTGTTACATGGGAAATATGTTCCATCTTGTTGTTACATGGGAAATATGTTCGATCTTGTTGTCACATGGGAAATATGTTCCATCTTGTTGTTACATGGGAAATATGTTTGATCTTGTTGTCACATGGGAAATATGTTCCATGTTGTTGTCACATGGGAAATATGTTCCATGTTGTTGTCACATGGGAAATATGTTCCATGTTGTTGTTACATGGGAAATATGTCCCATCTTGTTGTCACATGGGAACTATGTTCCATGTTGTTGTCACATGGGAACTATGTTCCATCTCGTTGTCACATGGGAAATATTTTCCATGTTGTTGTCACATGGGAAATATGTTCCATGTTGTTGTTACATGGGAAATATGTTCCATCTTGTTGTCACATGGGAACTATGTTCCATCTTGTCGTTACATGGGAATTATGTTCCATCTTGTTGTCACATGAGACATAAGTTCCATCGGTTATCATTCAGGTCACGCCAAGTTCTCCTGTATATTGTTGGTTATTCGCACGTTATTATTTGTATTATGTGTCAGTATATTTAGAACATTTTATTCAGTGTCGTCCTGGAAAAAAAGGAAAAGGGGGAAGGGGTGACATTGAGGAATCAGGGAATGGAACCACTACTTTGTCAGACATGTCATTAGAGGCGGGATAGGTGAGGTTTGGTACAGGTCTCCATATCTGATCGTGTAAAATAAATTGCAACAGAAATACATCTGTTGCGAGTTGATCATATGAAAGGGCAGTAATCCTGAATATGTTTTTTGGACAAGGTAGATTTTGAGTTACATTGCTTGAGTCCTTGTTTAGCTATGAGGCTTATTTAGATTTATGATAGAATGTTTATATTAAGAACAGAGCGTATGACCGTTACTCACAGCGTTGAGCCACGCTTGTGAGGAATTTATCCCTGAGTTGTGTGAGCGGTGTTTAGCTCGCAGCTATGCTGCATGTATTAAGAGCTGTGTTCAAAAGCAGTCGAGCCCCGTGACTGTTTGGGCGGGAGATGTGTGATCCCTAAAAGAGGAGTCGGTTTTTGGGCATCGACCGAAGTAGTCGGCCCCTCTGTGTGTTTTTCGATAGTATGCCTGCGCAGTGCTAAAGATAAGAGGCCATTATTTGTGTAGGCCATTATTTCCTGAGAGAGGATAATTTTGAGATGTGAAGACATGATGATAGGTGAGGTTATTGCAAACTGCCGGGTGTGCAGTATTGTAAGTATTTTGAGATGTAAGGATCCATTAACTTACATTGTCATATAGTCGCGCTGAGATGAGTGAAGGCGAGATTATTGCAAACTGCCGGGTGTGCAGTCTTGTAAGAAATTGCTAGTAGGATTCATTATATCATTATAGCGCAGAGGTGAGTCATGAGGACTTTAGGCCATAATTTATGTTAACTGCTGTGTGCAGTCTTATAGCGCAGAAGTGAGTCGTGAGGACTTTAGGCCATAATTTATGTTAACTGCTGTGTGCAGTCTTATAGCGCAGAAGTGAGTCGTGAGGACTTTAGGCCATAATTTATGTTAACTGCTGTGTGCAGTCTTATAGCGCAGAAGTGAGTCGTGAGGACTTTAGGCCATAATTTATGTTAACTGCTGTGTGCAGTCTTATAGCGCAGAGTTGAGTCGTGAGGACTTTAGGCCATAATTTATGTTAACTGCTGTGTGCAGTCTTATAGCGCAGAAGTGAGTCGTGAGGACTTTAGGCCATGATATTATTGTTAACTGCTGGGTGCAGTCATTCTAGCGCTGAGATTGTTGTTCAATGTGTTCGTGCTGTGATCTAAACTGTACATGAATGTAAACGTGATTATGTCGTGACTTAATAAATCGTCATTAAATGTCACCAGGCGTTTACCACATTCCATGATTCTTATGTATGTGCCTGTGGCGTGAGTGTCTACCCTAACACGCACCCACTTGCAACATTCTACACATCGTGACAAGAGAACGGTAGCACATATACCTTTATGATAAATAGCCCTGTGTGGGCGTGGCTTATTCTATTATACATAGCTCGGAACAACAACAGTTGGACAATAACAGTTAGTGAAGTAATATCAACAATCGGGACTGTACCAGTATTACGAATTGGACAGTATCAGTGGTAGGTCAGTCATTACAAGTTGGAAGGAACTCTCAATATATATATATACTTTAACAGTCATTAACAGTTGATGGTTTCCAGTCATTTAGGGGGTGCTACCCAATACAGAAGAGATTACTGCTAAATTAGAGCGGTAACAACATCGTAGTTTTTTTAGTGTGCCGGTCTTCTGCAAGTGGACCAACATGACTAACGATCCTCATGTTCCTTAAGGACCCCTGAAAAGGAACATTTATTCAGATAGAACATTTTAATGTTAGTCACAGAATATATAATTTACGGTAATCTTTTTTATAAGGGACAGGAAAAAGCATGAATATAAGCGTGCGAGCATGGCTTGTTTAGTGTAATGTAATTGATAAACACTGAACGAATGTAGTTATACACCTAAATGGTAAAGGTCATATATTGTACGGTAGACACTCTCATAATTGTATCAATATTATATTGACATAGATGTTTGGGCACTGCGGAACCGTCGTTATATTGGCATGACATGTTCGTATTCAGGCTAACAGCGTTGCGTTTTTGGTCGCTGTTTTTTTTTTAACGCGATTGTTGCTTAAAATATTGTCAATTGTCACAGTTCATTTTCTAATAAATGAGTTTTTGTGGGGAAGCGGTTATCAAGGACGCAGTATTTATAACCTTCCCTTTCTTTATGTGATTAGTTGTTTTACTTTGGCGCAACGGATCACGGGATAACGCCATATGTGGCAAACGCCGTGTGCCCGACTGATCCAGGTTGTGTAGTGTAGATCAGTGGTTCTCAACCTTTTTGTGCTCATGGCCCCCTATTGAGCCTCATTTACCTCTGTTGCCCCCCCCCCCCCTCAAAGTCGCTGTTAGCTGGAAAAAAAGGTACTTTACATCTGACTGTGGCCCCCTAGAAATATAGCATTGTTCCGGGGGGGATATATGGCCCAGGTTGTGATCCACTAGTGTAGATCTATGTAACCGCGAATTGACTTCAGATGTTCTGCTTCCTTTGTCTGCTGATATATGTGAAGAAAGTAGTGTAGATTAGTTATTGAATTAACAGTCACATCTGTGGCTAGTAACAAATAACTGTTGTAGACAGCCATCCGTAGCGAGAGATATTTTAACAAAGTGCAGGCAATATGAGTAGTTTCTGTCTTTGTTGGTTTGTAAATGCTGGTACTTATATTAATATCTGATGAGAAAGTCCGGGTTACTGTGTAGAATACTTGACACACGAAAATAGATACAGATCATTTTACGACACAGCAGCGCATTTCTCTGATCATTTGAAATTAATGCCATGTCAAATGTCCATCAGTGTTAAGTCAAAGGTCAAAGCAGTTCTGTAGCGGACACTGCCGTAGGGGAGTGAAGTGTTATAGACTTCACTATACTATGCCCGGCTTTAGGAGGTGGTGGTCACCCAAAGAGCAGAGTCAGGTACCCATTTACAGCTATTTAGACTAGAATGTGGTGCTGCCAGGTTTCGACCCCGAGACCCGGTAAGTTTGCCGCGAGAGGCAAGCACCCTAACAGCTTAGCCAGTCGGACGCTCGAATAGTACTGAGTATGAAAATAGCTATAATATTACTCACTGAATTTGAAAAATCCGTAAGTTTTTGAGTTGTAAATGTGAAACATAATAGCGTTTGGTTTATAATATATGAAATATGGAATTCCCTGATCTGTGAAACCGTTTTTTGTAAACCGTGTGAATGTTAGAAGAGACATCTATTTACTGTCACTAATGGGCAGACAAATATGGGTCCATACGGGGAGGACAAACAAACAGTAGGACATGTCCTCGTGAGGAGGACAAACAAACAGTAGGACATGTCCTACAAGACTGTCAGCTCCATGAATGGCAGCGTAGCCTTCTACAACCCAGTTGTTGAGAGAGAAACTGTCTGGTGATGACAGAAGCCTGAGACAGACTGCCAGCCTTTATAAGAGGGGTAGATGTGGTTATTTGAGATTGGACGAGGAAGAAGATAAGTGGTTTGACAGCAGTAGTTTACCTGTGGGTAAGAAACAACACACATTTATACACTCACACACACTCTCACCAGGAAATTATCGATCATACACGTACTTTGTTGCACGGTGAGTCAAGCTGGTGTTTTACCAGACTGACATTAACGTTCGTTGCCAGGACTATCGATCTGTGAGACTTTTAACAAACAAATTGAGGTCATTATCGTAAGACGCGGTTGTGGGGAGTTTGTCACCGTGCGACACAGTTAAGTCTTTCAGACATGGACTAAGTGTAACTAACTGTTAACCACTGATCATCTCTTGTGTTCATTCTCTGACTGTCGTAGATAGTGCGGATGTGCGTGGGTCAAACGTTACGCAACTGTCGCGGTGTTTCGCGTAAAACGTTAACCACCCAGTTTCCTGGATCGATTGTCTACCTGGTTTTAAGGGCGATCTCTGGATTATCCGTCAGCCGTTTACGTGGAAGCTGTCATTGTGAATTTTTGCTTCTTGTTTGAAGATTTCGAGGCTACAAACACTAGCAGCTGAATGACCAACAAGGAGGTTTGTTCTGTGTTTTCAGTAGGCCTACAATGTGGAAAACAATTGTTTGTATCAGTTTTCATCGATTCCATTTACTCACACAGAGAGGGCACGCCCATGATGTGTTATTCATGATGTTTGATGTGTAGCTGTGCTGCCGCGCATTCGTTATTTATGTATCATTAGTGCAGATCTGAGGTGATGCTGGGTTTTTGAAATCCTCGATCATGAATTCTGCACTTCTATGGTTAATGTCATATTCGAATCTGGTCTCTATTCTAATGTTCATCAGTTGGATTTTATTACAAATTTGAATCTATTCTGCCATCATCATTTGGAATCTGTAACAAGTTAGAAAGTAATAAAAATGGCCATATTAGATAAGAACCTGTAACATATTTAGATTTGAAGTCTTTATTATGGCCAGTCCAGCTTGGCAAACATCGGCATATGACACCTTTCTTTTTGCGAAAGAAGACTCCAGTAGCGGTTACGGCCGTCGTCAACATGAAAAAAGCTCACCTGACAGTGATTCCGATGGGCAGGAATTTACTGACGTTTCCTACAACAACCGTGATGATGACCCAGACCTGAATGGGGAAACTAGTGTCAGACTCGGACACTCAGTTAGAACATACTCAACCTACGGGAAAGTAAGCAGTCAAGCTGGGCCTAACACACATATCGTAAACCGTGGCAGATTGTATGAGGATTTCTCTGAAGAAGTAACCAGTTTCTCATCTCGTTATCCCAATTCCGAAAATAAAAAACCAGTGGAAGTCTCCGAAGAACCTAAAAACACACCAGACTTTGAGGAAGTAACTAAAGGAAGTGTTCATATCGTATCTACAGCTAGCGGTTCACCAAAACAATCACTTGATACTTTACATTCAAAAGTTTTAAACCAGGAGGAGATAACTGCAGTTGGGCTTAAGCGATCACAAACCGCTCCACAACTGAGATCTCTGGGAAGGAACCCCTCTTTTCACAGAGGGTCACTGAGTGTTGCAAGTGACCGTTCATCTCGACTAGACTCTCACACATATCAGTCTTACGCTGCTGGCATTTTGTACTCTTCTGGGCGGTCAGAAAAGTTTCTCCAACTTCAGAAATGCTTTTCGGTTTTGGGTCGTGTCTCAGAACTCTGCCAGAAAAGGGAAAAGAATAATGACATAAATAGACCCCAGATTCAAAAAACATTTGCGCAGTCTCTGATGGAAAAACACGAGGACATTGACAACGAAGAAGAAATAAATGAACTTTATACTGAGCTCGAAGAAGCCAGGAAGAAGAAAGAATTTGTGTTCAGCACAAATGATAAAATGGCTAGTATTCACTGGGGGCGCGATAAAGACAGGAGTCTTGAAAAAGCAGCAGGAGTAAGCGAAAGACTTCACACATATCAACAAGCCTTAAAGACTTCAGAGGAATCTACAAGTTTGTACCTGAAGTCCAAGTCATTTGCAGGCGGTGACATGAAAAGGGCTGTCTCGTTTGGTGAACTACACTCTAAATATGACGGAAGTTCCATCAACAAAAATGCACCGAGATCCTCAGAAATAAGCTATTCTTCCGAGTCTGCAAGTAGCATGAAAAAATCAATTCCAGTACAGCAGTCATACATCCAAATTAAGGAAAATGCAGCTAAACAAGCTAGACAGCTATCTATATATGGTACACACATTGGCGCAAGTGAAATAATGTATGTTAAAAATGTCAAGACAGATGTAAAAAGTTTAAGGCGCACATTTGATACTCCATCTTTAAAACCTTCATCATCTACTCCTGACCTGTCGCATTCAGTGGATAAAAAGGGCGAACATTCTTTGAAAATTCTACAGACTGATAGTTATTTGGAAAATTCACAGTTTTCACCTGACTTGTCACTAAAATTTAAGGGTATCCCATATCAAGAATATTCGAAATTTGACAAGTATGAAGATGATGAGGACGGGCATCATTTAGCATCATCTCTAGAAACTCTGCCGTCTTATAGTGAAGTTCAGTATAAAAAACATTCAAGTGGTCGTACACACACTTACTGGCCACCTCTGAACGCATCAAAACATCATGCTGAGCATCTGCCACATGAAGATATCAAGCTCATTGAGCAACAACCGTTGGTAAGAAGTGACTCAAATTATACAGACACCACAGCAGTGGAAGTGACTAGTCCTTACGAAGTAAAAGTTGACGATCTTAAAGCCCGCAAGACGTCTGACGACGATGCAGACAGCCTCCACATCCGGTCAGTATCCGCCCCGAATGGAAACTCATCTTTAAAGATTGCTGCACCAGCCGGTGTCCTCCAAAGATCTAACTCATCCAAAGACACTTTTTTTGGTGCTGAACCTCAAGTGACTGATAATAACATTGCCCAGGTAGAATATAAAACGACCTTTGAAGACATTCAGCAGTCCCATGAACCCAAACGTGCGACTTTTCAGACTGAGAAAGGCAATTCGAACAGAGACTATAATTATCACTCAGACAAAAGGGTTAATACTGTGTCAGAAAGAAGTTCTAAATGTAATGACCATAATATTTCTTATATTAACACCCATTCTGAATTCAAAGATACTTCACTCCGTGACATACAAAGACCATGTGGCAGCAATTTTGACCAGACGACAGTAAAACAATCTGTGGCAGTCTCGCACACAAATGCTACAGATTCACCAGAAGAAACATACTATCGTAGACGATCTCATTCAAAAGATATATTTACTAAGCATCTCGACTCTGCTCAGCTAAAAATATTAACACAAACTCATAGCCCTGATAAAGAAATTTCAAACAGACTGCAACAATCCCCGGCCAAAACTTCTGCTGAGAGATCATCACCGAAGTCAGGAGTCGTCATGCAACGGAAAAACGAAGATTTTAGTCAGGTTTATTCAAGGAGGTCAAGATTACTTAGTGAACACTCTGATCATAATGGCTCCAGTCCAAGTCATGTCAACACCAATTCTACAGACCATAATATCAGCCAGTACGAAGACTTACTTGCTAGAGCTCGCAAAGAAAGAATGGCAAGGAAGGGTTACCTCCACAGTTATGTCAATGACCCTGCTTCTCCTGGTTTCCAGCCATACACATCAGTTACAGCCACTGATTTCAGGTTCCACAATGCATATCCTTTCGAGTTCGATAAATCGTCTGCGGTAAAAACTGCTGTTACTGAGTCAACACTTAATAAGGTGTTACAGAAATATCCCTCCCAGCTCACCACAAGCCCTGATTGGGATGACCCATTTTCTCCTACTCTTTCTGATAAAGTTGATAAAAATGGTGATAAAATGACTGATATTAGACCAGCGCGCCAACAAGACATTCCTGAAGCTTTGCTCAAAGCAGGTACGGCTAATATAGATAAAAATATCATTGCAAGAGTTGAAACAGATAGTAAATACGAAGCTTCTGCCATTCCCTTGACCAGACCAAGCTCCTGGATTAAACAACAAGACTCCAAGAGTAAGAGTAAAGTATCAGGCACCGTGACGAGACCGGCATTGAGCAGGCCAGAGTGCCTGTTGAAGAATGAAAACACCAGTGTCAGTAAGTTCAAGGCAGGATCTCATCATGGTTCTGCTTCCACGACTGAAAACATGCCGGATGTAGTACAGGTGGACAGTAAAGACATTCCAAGAAAACACTCAACTGATGCCATCCAGAGAGTTACCGAAGAGGGACCAACTGTTTACAACGCGGATATCCGTGACCAGCAGCAGGTGAAAGCAAATGTTAGTACTTTCAAGGTCACAGACTTGAGAGGTCTGGCCCAGAATAATGAGTTTGCAGTGAGTAAGTTCCCTTTAATGAAACTGTCACAGTCGGCGGTATCTCGTGAAACAAGCACACCTGTGTCTCATCATACACTGACACAGCCAGTTAAGTCTCTTCCTCAACAAAGACTGGCACAGCCAGTTACGTCTGCAGCTCAACATAGTCTAAGACACCCAGAGGCTGCAAGTTATTTGTCGACCACCTCAAGCCTGAATGTTGCTCCGAAACCCTTACCCCGAAAATATTCCGGCAGCTCTTCACCTGGTTCTGATCATTTTAAGTTTGGTACACACATAGCAACGTCTAGTGGTGTGGGACACAAGATTGCGTATTTTGGGAATAGGCGCCCCGATTCAACTGCAGTGCCATGTACAAAAATAAACCTAGGAGAGATACAATCCACGAGCCATGTTGGGGAGGTAGCTAAATCACTAAGAGAAAGCGACGATAGGAGACAGCATAGTCAGCTTAGAAAGTGGTCAGGAATTTTGGACATTCATAACCAGCATGAGCTTGATAGTTCTCCTAGTCCAACATATTCTTCCGATGGCAGCACGGGAACCTTCATTGTCAACCACAGTGAGGATGAAAACAAATGGACCGTGGATAGTAACATTTCAGAGTCAACTCACGTGTATTCTAATTCCCAAGACCTCATGGGTGACAAGAATAATCCGAAAATCGCAGCCTTTCAAGAAAAAGAAAAGGATGAGCGTGGGACTGCTAACTTGAACCCTGAAGCAAAGAAGAAGAGCTCATACAACATTGAAAGTAAGCAAGGCCACGAACAGGTGTGGTTGGAAAATAAAAACAACGGGGCAGACGCAGTGGATAGAATTCCCTCATCTCATTACAGGCAGCGTCCAGCTAGGCTTTCCGTGATGCAGCTTAAAAATGTGTTTGAACAGCAAGCAGAATCCTCGGAGCAGCCTCTGTCCAGAACAAAATCTGCCCCAGATTTATCTGAACAATCACTTGGAGAAAATGACAAGAATCGTGTCGCTACAACAGGCAACGTTTTAACAAAAACTTCATCTGGAAACTTACCAGATTTCCGACAACGATTTGAGCATGTAGAGAAAAATACTCATATCAGAATAGACACCTTAAGCCATCCTACATCTGAAACACGACATGTGCAGCCCTTGTCAAGAACGTTTTATAAGTCAGAAAGTTCTTTACCGAAAGCTGTGAGTGAAGAAACAGGCGAACTTCTCTCGTGGCCTTCACATCCCCAAGTTGTACCTCGCACTCGCTACGACCCATATATTCCACCGGATGACATTTACAAGGAGGTGGAGAGTTTTAAAGAAGGAAGAAAATTAGATGTTCCTCGGAAAAAATACCATTCACCTTCTAATATAAGCAAACTAACCTTAGAATACTTTGATCACATTGGATACGAGTGGAAGGCAGGAAGAGTGAGTAGAAATAACAATGGTGGTGTTGTTAAGTCTGCTTATGATGGAACTACCAACCAATCAAGCAGTGAGGACAGTCGACCAGGATACACAAAACAGGAGAGCCGATCTGAAACTGTTATGAACAATACTCATGAAGACTATCAAACAGATGATATGAAACTGAGACAAGAGAGAGGATATAGCTACACCTCTAACGCGGAGAGGTCATATGAAAGCTCACATCGGAACTTCACGCCACCTGTCAAACCTTCAGGACCAGAGACGTCACGAAGTTCACACGAAACATTTTCCCATTCTTATAATCAGGACAATATTGTAGAGCACGTGATTAGTGTCCCACAGAAACAGCTAGTCAAGAACTCTAACAAGCCTACAGATCTTCCACGTCAGAAATTAAATACTTCAAATACGAATGAAATTATTTATGAAGAAGATAAAAAGTATATTAACAAAAATAGCATTGTGGATACAGTTGTGCAGTTATATGGAAACGGGTCAGTTGATGATAGACAAAACTTTGACTATAGGGACAACCAGCAAAAAGACTTACACAATCGACGCTATCGGCAAGACGATCATAGGCACGACCTCCGCCCCTTATTTCAGAATAATACTGAAGCCCCTACTAAACTCACGGACATATTTCATTCAGTGTCAGTGTCTGATGTTGTCGTACAACCTTCGACATCTGATCGTAAGAAAATTCCAGGAAAATCACATCTGGTATCAGCATGGGTGCACGGTCAAGGTATATTCATTTTGTCATTTGTATGGTAGACAGTGTAATTGACGATGTTTTTTTTTCCCTATTTTTAGTTCTACCAGCTTTCGGTATTGTTTTACTCCTTTTCCGTTCAAGTTATATTTGTATTTATCTAAATGTATTTTAACACTGATGTGTCTAACAAGTTTTTGTCTGTGTTATGTTGTTATATAAAAGATTCTAACTTGAATACTGTTTTCGTTGACTTGTCCCACGTAACATAATACTGAATGGTCAATATGTGTAAAACATACAGAAGATTTGTTATTGCATGAACGTTAATCTGTTATTCTATTGTTATACAGTCAGTATAACGAATCCTTAATTTTCACAGGTTAAAAAAAAATAATAATAATTCTTCAGAGAGATGGCATATTATTGATGAAATGTGTAGACTCGTAGATTAGCCGTGCTGAATTCTATGTTTTCATTTATTTTCTGTTTAACATTGTTGTACATGCTGGTATTTATGATTTACGTGGTGCATTGTAATCTCCCCCACCCCGCCTCCTATTTCCCTCCACATCAGCACATAATTTGCAGTTATAACACATCTTACAGGAATAGAATAATTGTACTATCCTGCAGGAACATATTAGTTGTTTTATCCCCCAGGAATAATTTAGTGGTACAATCCTACAAGTACATATTAGGTGTACAATCCTACAGGAACATATTAGTCAAGTTATAGGTCCTATCGTGATTTGATTGGAAATGTCTGCCCCTTTAATCTGAGTGGTCTGCCTACTTTCTATCTCTTGTCTATGCCTACTTTTCTGTCAAATTGCTCTTAACAGCTCTAATTCTGTCGTTAGCCGTCAGTCTTGAGAGAGAGCCAGGCTAATGCCACCCCTTGCACGTGTAAAGCGGCATTATTGCCAACGTTCTTTAAGTAGCGATTCTGGGGAAAACAGCAAGTTCCCTGTCCCTTTGATTATGGGGGACACGGGGAATTTTCTGCCCCTTTATTTTTGCCGTATTCGTTTTCATCCTGGACGCAAGTAGCTCGTAGAACGAGGAAAACGTGCTAATGTTACATCTTTTTCTTCGTCTCTTCGAGGCGGCCAATGAATCTCTCTCGTAAGTCTTACGTCTATTTGTTTCATCTCGAGCGGGCTGAGAAAAACGCTCGTTGAACACCTGTGGGCTCTATCTTACTATTTAAGCAGACTTCTCTAACCCTCTTGACCATTCGTCTCGAGAAGAATCCTTGCTACCTAGCAAAGTGTTATTAGCTGAGAGCTTTAACAGTTGCAGTGTGGACTTTGATTCTTAAACTTTGGTAAGCACATTTACTTAATTTAATTTATTGGGATTCTAGCTTAAACACATAGGGTCAAGACACCATGTTACTTTAATATTATCTTTAATATATATTTCTCTAAGTAAAGTATTTCGTGTGACCGGGAGCTGCTGAATTTTTATTATTAAGCCCGCTACTAATTAAACCCCGCTAAGAGTTAAGCCAAGAGGGATTTTATTTTTGTGAGACAGAGAGTGACCGAATGTATATCATCTTTTTTCCCACGACGTTTTTCCATTTTAATATGTGTATGTATAATTCTGTAAAAGATTTTTGCTACATGATATATAGTGATGTTGAGGGCATAGCTATTTATGTAATTCCACCTAGTGGTAATTCTAATGTTGGTAAATACCACTCGGGCCGCCCGTTATTCTTATTACAGTATTTTGTTTTCTAGTTTTTAATTTACATGAACTGGGTTGATGCTGTATGTGTGGTTTCGCCTGTTAATACCGTAAGTAGGGGCCACAAGTGGAGGTGAATATTTAGTTGTTACACCTGCGGCGAACTCTTCGCGCGCGGCTTGGAACGCGTTCACGCATGGCTGGGTTACCTGCGTGAATAGTACCGCAAGAGAGGGAAAGAGATGGTGTGGATCTTTGTATCGCATGAAAGAATAAGATGGACGTAAAAAAAGGGGGGGGGGGGGGAATTTGTTATAAACATTGAGAGGGATGTACATAAGGTTAAAATTATTGTTTGACTTGTTTGTGTATTTCAGAGCTGGTCAACCTGTACTGTGCGCTATTGGTGGCAATAAGCAACCCTTCAGAAATATACTGAGCCCTTGTAACAACGTGCCAGTTGAGGTCGTCATTACTGCCCTCGCAATATCAACCACCAGTTAATATATACTACTGGACAAAAGTTAAGGGCCGCCATTCAGTTTAGACAAGGTTTATATAATTGATTGGCAAACTGTAAAGACAAGTGAAAATGTCATTAAAACTGAGCTCAGAGAAATGTGTATACATTTCTGTGTGCACTAGGTTAATTTTTTTTAAATGTCCAAAAACTGGGTCACTTTAACCCGCACGTGAAAATTGTTGCTGCAAAAACTCCTGGTTTTTGCAACACGCCCCACTAGTTCAAAAGGTGAAAAAGTGAGTTGAATTTCTTTTTGTTAGTAAGTCACACATTATTAAAAAAAACTTGACTGATCTTTTCCACGGATGAATCAACTTTATTTTGTAATAAATTGTTTACACCTGGTTGCATTTATTTGGTCCATAGTGGAGTTTTTCTTTGTGCCCCTTAACTTTTGTCCAGTAGTATATATATATATATATATATATATATCACGGCAGACCAATCGTTCTGTCCGCGTTCAGTCTACAAGGTGGTCATCGTGGATTTTATTACCAACCGCCTAGTGAAAATCGCCAGTGTCTACGGGCTGTAAGCGTTGCCTTCCACTCATCGGGGCAACATTGTCACACTCATCGACGCACTGTGGAGTATACCGACGTAACCGCCAAAAAGAAGCCAACGATTTCCAGTTCTCGGCCCCTGTGTGTTCCTGTCATCATCATCATCCTTTATCAGAGGGCATATCCCTCGGGTCGTTTCTGGATAACCTGCTTGCCAGCTGTTATCACTGATTCGTATCGGATTTACATACCTCGATCAGTGAACGCCAATCGTCTCAGCTATATTTAATTTGATTACTTATTTTGTGGTGGCCACCCGCAGCAAAAAAGTGTTGTTCTCTAGGATTTATTAAGTGTTCCAGAGGGAGCTTATCTCCATAGCCTTAGTACAACACACGTATGTGGAACTGTGTAAGTTTTTCCTAGCGGAGGATTACCTGCCAAGCATTGTCTACCTTGAAGGACCGGCCGTTTTCATTATTTGAGAACTGGGGGCCTAACCCCTTTAATTAGATAAGACCTTGGTGTCAGGAAGTGTACGGTTGGTGGTGTGGAGTGAGGCGATTTGCTTGTGTGTGATTGAGCGAATTTGTGGTGGTAGTTTGTTTGCTGTGATTGTGATTTTCTAGCCTTCAGTTAACGAAGGCCTTACTTATTTTCTTTTATATTGTGGTTTTACTTTAATAAACATAATATCTATGATATGTGGTCAGAATCGCCTCTATTCTAACTGTCACTTGATGTTGTGCCGTATGTCCTTACTGTAGTAGATTAGTCTATTTGAACATTGGAGGACGGGTGAAAAATTGACATCATAAAAGTCAGTCGGAGTATGGTGGAGAAGTAGCCTCACTATTCTCCAGAAGTCATATCTCTCCCCATAATTTCATTAGTGACTCTATTCTCTCTATTTCACATTACATCATTCATAGTCTGTCTACACTCAGACATTCTCTATTTTTCCATACTCGCGACAGGTCCGCAACCTTTTATCCGAAATTTGAAAAGCTCTGAAAACCGAAAGTTGTGTGAAGCGTTACTGATGTGCCTGGCATGACTCAAACATGCGTTTGGCGCTTACACGTCTACGTTAGCATGACATAAGAATTACATCATACCTTTGGCAACATGACTTTATCATCATTTGATAAGAATTTGTTGCGCCTGCTGCTCACTGTCAGCTGTACATCAGCTGACCTTCCCCTGAATTGTAATAAGGTTTTGATAAGGTTCGTCTTTACATGCAGGGTGCCATCTACCTCAGACCTTCGCAATACGCCAGCCAACAGTGAGGTCTTGGAATATGTTTCATTGAATTGTATTGTTTTCCATACTTCATATAACCTCTGTCGACAACTAGCTGTAACCATTTCGAGGTGTGCATGTTTCATTGAATTGTATTGTTTTCCATACTTCATATAACCTCTGTCGACAACTAGCTGTAACCATTTCGAGGTGTGCATGTTTCATTGAATTGTATTGTTTTCCATACTTCATAACCTCTGTCGACAACTAGCTGTAACCATTTCGAGGCGTGCATGTTTCATTGAATTGTATTGTTTTCCATACTTCATAACCTCTGTCGACAACTAGCTGTAACTATTTCGAGGCGTGCATTCTGTATATTCACAGCCAGAAGCGGCCGTACTTCTCATATCTCCGGCGATCATCTCATCATACGCATATACTCATTCATCTGCCCTTTCATGACTGTCTACCACTTTTAATATGGGAATGTATTGCGCATGCGTTATTGCAGTGAACATAGATGTAGATATCTCTTTATCTACTGTCAATAAATATTAGACAAACATAAAGGTATGTTTTCAGGCACTCAGAAGAAATAAAGAAGTAGAACACTAGACAACAGAAAAACAACAGACGTGAGTGGCTTACCCAGGATTCGAACCCCGGACCTTCCGTACGACAACACCGCCTAGCCATACAAGCGGATCACGCTATCCTCCCGGCCAGCTAGGCATCCCCAAAAAAAGCTGCTTTGATAACCGGTCATTAGTGCGAAACACAAGATAACACCGGAAGTTTACAATTGGCAGCTTAGCCTTATTAATGACGCAATCACTTCTGTCGTTTCCCTATTATACAGTATATGTCAGTCCACACAAGACAAAGACCTTGATACTGTGTCCAGTAAATGATAGAAGACTATAGAACAGAGGGTAGGTTTCTGGTATTGTATAAACATTAATAACACGTACGGAAGGTCCGGGGTTCGAATCCTGGGTAAGCCACTCACGTCTGTTGTTTTTCTGTAGTCTAGTGTTCCACTTCTTTATTTCTTACCAGCGCCTGAAAACATACCTTTATATTTGTCTAATATTTATTTACTGTTTACAGGCCTCGGGTTTCCCTTCCTTATGTGTTATAAATATCTACTGTCTAAGTTTATGATTATTATTTAGTTTTATGTTTACAGGCCTCAGGGTTTCCCTTCCTTAGTTTTAAACTATGGGTTGTTCCTGGCACTGTTTTCATGATAGGTTTGTTTGTGTGTGTGTGTTTTTTTCTTCATTTGTTCACTTGTGTGTTCTTGGTTTGCCTCCCAAATCTCACCAGCTTGCATGCTTCATTCTGTCCTCTAGAACGTGAAGAACAGCAACCTCCAGCAATACCCCCACCTCCCTCTTCCTCTTCCATGTCCTCGTTTGCAGTTTCGTCCCTCCTCTCTGCCTCTACCCCTTCCCTTTACACTACTGGTGAAATCACCCAGCCCAGTCCGAAGCGGCAGCCTGTCCCGTCTGCCAATGCCCCTACTCTGCCAAGGACCTATGAGGAAAAAATCCTGCAATATCGTGACTCAAGAAGTGAAAGCATACCAAGCCGGTCTTTCAAAGAAAACCTCAAACCTGCTGGTTACAGAGTAACTTCCCAGGAGAAAGATAATGAAACAGGTCCACAAGTCCCACCCCCACCAGCACGATATGCAGTGCTCAATTTCCCGTCCTCGTCTCAAGACAGAATCGACAACAGTTACGACAGTAAATGCTCCCCAGGCACTAGCAAGCCTTCAGGGCCCATCTATGAGAACCAAGCCTCAATGTACAGTAGTAGCCCCTCTCTATTTCAAACAAGCCGCAGTGACCAGCTGATCTCGCCCACAGCCCCCTCTGGCAACACTCGAGGACTGGTAGGCAGTTACGAACAGCTGTATGGTAGTAAAAGCCCATCGCAGTATGGAAGAAACGGAAATCAGTATGGAAATAGCCCAAGCCAGCAAGGGAGTTTCCAACGGCTGTATGGAAATAACCAGGAAGTGTTCAATAAACCCTATGCTACTGACAGCCCTATCCCATATAAAAGCACCCAAGTAAGAACCCCTACCCACGCTTCAAACGAGAGCCCCGGTTATGCCCCTATTCCTCCTCAGAGACATAGCAGTAACAGTATTGGAGGTGGAGGCGTGTTGGACAGTTGGCGTGATCATAGCAGAGCATCAGCAGCCCAGCAACTTGGGGTGAAATCCCCAACCCTGGGGCATACAGTTTCTCCCAAAGGTATCCCAGTATAACAGCAGCGCTGCTACCATCCCTTGTTATTGTACTGGACCTGTTTGCTGTCTGACAGTGATAAACTGCTTGATCATAGATTAACATTTTCGCACGCTTTGATTATTTACTTTCTGTTCATGGTTTCTAATCTTTTTAGTTAACACATTGACATAGTTACTTCAATTTTATATTGCTTATACTCTTTCCTCGCAGCTTTGATAAAATGTTCTTTGCTATTGATTTTTATATTTCAGTAGTGCTTTCTTAGATGTCTTTACATATGAAATTCGCATGTAGATATATGAGATAATATTAAACATGGCCTTTGCTTAGATTAAGGGTTCTATAGATTCTAATGGAGAGGGCATTTTTTGACACCATCTAATGTTAATAATTTGTGAGTCTGTTCACTTTATCCTTAAATTACTTTTAGAATCTTTTTTTTAAATTCTTTGCTAAACTAGCTAAGAGACACAAGCAAAGCATAATATCCAGCTAAGAGACATAAACAAAGCATAATATCCAAAGTCTGAAATGAATATCTTCATGTGAAGTAGTGCAGCAGGCATGTCCAGAATCATATTTTGAAGTATTATATGGAAAATGAAGACTAAAAATACCAAACTGTATAACTAAATGTGATGGACAATATAAAATATTCTTTGCTATAGAACCACCTGTTTTCTGTATGCATATGGTTATCTTACCTTCATTCCTTCACCTGCTAGATTCAGTCATAATATATTATGAATAAATGTCTCAGTCATTTTACATGACAGTAGACCTCGCCACAACAAGGCAAAAACTCCTAATTTTAAAAAAAAAATGGCAGTAGAAGCAAATATCTCGGTCATTTTACAAGACAGTAGAAACAAATATCTCAGTCGTTCTATATAACAACAGAAGCTGACATCTCAGCTAATTTATATCACAATAGAATCTGACATGTCAGTCATTTTATATCACAATAGAATCTGACATCTCAGTCATTTTATATGACAGTAGAAACATACATCTCAGTCATTTTATATGACAGTCAAAGCAAATACCTCAGTCATTTTATATGACAATAGAATCTGACATATCAGTCATCTTATGTGGCAGTAAAAGCAAATATTTAAGTCATTTTATATGACAGTGAAAGCTGATAGCCTAGTCAATTTTGTATGACAGTAGAACCTAACATCTTAGTCATTTTGTATGACAGTAAGAACCTGACATATCAGTCATCTTATATGACAGTAGAAGCAATGTGTCAGTCATTTTATATGACAGTAGAACCTGACATCTTAGTCATTTTATATGACAATAGAACCTGACATATCAGTCATCTTATATGACAGTTGAAGCAATGTGTCAGTCATTTTATATGACAGTAGAACGTGACATCTTAGTCATTTTATATGACAATAGAACCTGACATATCAGTCATCTTATTTTTTTTTTTTTTTCGTACACCCGCTAATACTCGAGGCGAAATCTCTTATATGACAGTAGAAGCAATGTGTCAGTCATTTTATATGACAATAGAACCTGGCATATCAATCATCTTACATGACAGTAGAATCAATATGTCAGTCGTTTTATATGACAGTGGAAGCTGATATTTCAGTCATTTTATATGACTGTACATGCTGATATCTCAGTCATTTTATATGACTGTAGAAGCTGATATCTCAGTCATTTTATATGACTGTAGAAGCAGCTATCAGTCATATTGTATGAGAGTAGAAGCAGTTTAATTTTTGAATATGTGCTTTTTGAATTTATATTACAAACAGTTGTCTGTACTATCATGTCCTGCATGCTAGATGTTTATTCCTGACTTGGTTAGACCAGAAGTAACCTACAGCTTACATGTTACACCTTGTCATAATGTCTAGTACTAAAAGACAGCTTATTGTAGCTTTTAATGAGCTTTATTAACTCAGTCTAGGCTCCTCACATTCTAGTATGTGATACAACAGGGATATTCCCAGTTATCACAGACCAAAAAATCACATGGAGAAGTGAACTGGAGACAGAAATTATAGGGATGAGAAAGGTATGGACATACCTGGAACTGCTGGCACTGGACTGGAGGACTTGAATTTGAGTTTTTATGAAGGCCTATGCTCCTCTGGGAGCTGAAGGACAAAGATGATGACAGTCTCCTCACATTCTTGTAGATGACAGTCTCCTCACATTCTTGTAGATGACAGTCTCCTCACATTCTTTTAGATGACAGTCTCCTGACATTCTTGTAGATGACATAACAGGATAATTCCTAGTTTATTTCACAACACTGAGTAATCAAGACAGGCATTCATTATTATACTTGTTTATCATGTCAGATAAAAGACAAGAGTTGATGTTTTGTCAAACATTTACCTGCAGCTGAATGACCATCATGACAGTGAAAGTTACCATTTTTTAACAACATTTTTACTACACTAGTTTAGAATAAAGAACATGTTATACTTCCATAAAAGCAGAAATGTTATAAAAAGAGGATAGGATTTTTTTTTCAGTTGGAATTAAATATACCTCTCAGCAGCACTCATGGAAACCACAGAGTGAAAGTTCAGGGCATTCTTGTCCTCTACAAGATATATGGACATGAGAAGTCAGGTAGACTTGTCAAAGGAGGAAATAAACTTGAAACTGACAGATATATGGACATGAGAAGTCAGGTAGACTTGTCAAAGGAGCAAATAAACTTGAAACTGACAGATATATGGACATGAGAAGTCAGGTAGACTTGTCAAAGGAGGAAATAAACTTGAAACTGACAGATATATGGACATGAGAAGTCAGGTAGACTTGTCAAAGGAGGAAATAAACTTGAAACTGACAGATATATGGACATGAGAAGTCAGGTAGACTTGTCAAAGGAGCAAATAAACTTGAAACTGACAGATATATGGACATGAGAAGTCAGGTAGACTTGTCAAAGGAGGAAATAAACTTGAAACTGACAGATATATGGACATGAGAAGTCAGGTAGACTTGTCAAAGGAGCAAATAAACTTGAAACTGACAGATATATGGACATGAGAAGTCAGGTAGACTTGTCAAAGGAGCAAATAAACTTGAAACTGACAGATATATGGACATGAGAAGTCAGGTAGACTTGTCAAAGGAGGAAATAAACTTGAAACTGACAGATATATGGACATGAGAAGTCAGGTAGACTTGTCAAAGGAGGAAATAAACTTGAAACTGACAGATATATGGACATGAGAAGTCAGGTAGACTTGTCAAAGGAGCAAATAAACTTGAAACTGACAGATATATGGACATGAGAAGTCAGGTAGACTTGTCAAAGGAGGAAATAAACTTGAAACTGACAGATATATGGACATGAGAAGTCAGGTAGACTTGTCAAAGGAGCAAATAAACTTGAAACTGACAGATATATGGACATGAGAAGTCAGGTAGACTTGTCAAAGGAGCAAATAAACTTGAAACTGACAGATATATGGACATGAGAAGTCAGGTAGACTTGTCAAAGGAGGAAATAAACTTGAAACTGACAGATATATGGACATGAGAAGTCAGGTAGACTTGTCAAAGGAGGAAATAAACTTGAAACTGACAGATATATGGACATGAGAAGTCAGGTAGACTTGTCAAAGGAGGAAATAAACTTGAAACTGACAGATATATAGACATGAGAAGTCAGGTAGACTTGTCAAAGGAGGAAATAAACTTGAAACTGACAGATATATGGACATGAGAAGTCAGGTAGACTTGTCAAAGGAGGAAATAAACTTGAAACTGACAGATATATGGACATGAGAAGTCAGGTAGACTTGTCAAAGGAGGAAATAAACTTGAAACTGACAGATATATGGACATGAGACGTCAGGTAGACTTGTCAAAGGAGGAAATAAACTTGAAACTGAGAACAGGACAGTGTATAAAAAGGTAAGAGCAATAACCAAATATAACTTCAAAGCAAAATGGCATATAGAGTCCCCAGAGTCAGACATAACAGACTCCGTACCAAGAAGATCAAGTGGTCATTTAAAGACTTACAACAAGTCACTGCAGACTTAAATACCTTTTGTTCAACCAATTAAAAATCAGACAGACAGAGACACATCCATGTCAAGAAGGCAAGCAATCAGTAAAACATGTTCTCCAACAATGTTGGCTTTATCAGAAGAACCACTTGACTGCTTGGCCTTCAGCAGCCTACTTGAGGAAGAAACTGTAGGCCAGTGAGAAGCCGGAGACAGACCTCGAGCTTTGCAAGAGAAACAGATGTGTATATGTGAGGGTGAACAATGAAGAAGAAATCTGTAGAAACGTATAACTGTATTTCTGCTGTAAAGACAAAGAGGTAGACAGGATCTATTTCACTGTACCCTCATTATGATCAAGTCTGGAAGGGAGGAGGCATCATTCATTTATTTTCATTCATTCAATACACTTTAGCACCTGTAGAGATTAGGCCTTTAATTAGTTCACATAAAGCCCTCCAGTCCTGTGCCATGGGTTCATGTATTTCATGTCTTATTATCTATCTGAAGTCTTGTTTCAGAATGCTTTCTCCTGGCCTTATTTAGATCTCCCTCTTTATCTTTTACCAGGTGATTGTAGAACAAGGGCTGCCTTGTAATGCTGTCACAAGGTTTCCTCCATGTGACCTTTCCAGTGCCAAGGTCTTTTTATAACCTTTTATTCCAGTGGTTCTTTCCCTCCGTTCCACATTGTTTGACTATTACATTTTCTGATATTAGTGTTATCATTATTTTTATTATCATTCTTATCTTTCCTTTATTTTAATCAAAATCAGTCATGTGATCATCAAGAAGGAACTGTTAATCCTGATCTCCTCCACTCCCCCTCCTCCCATGCCCATTTTTCCCTTGGCTTGCTGTAAGAAAGGCAAAAATATTAACATTTCATCAAGCAAATTTTTACCTCATTCTCAATAACAATCTACAGTAATCAGGTAGAAAGGTGTCTGACACACTAACTTTGCTTCATTTCTCTGTATAACAAATTAACTGCGGTAAGATCCCAGTTTTGTTCTTAACATCATAGCTTCCGAGCCTTTTTATTTTCTTAGTCAGATTTAGAACCCATATATCTAGCCCCGGCTTAAGCATGCTTCATTTTCTTTTGATTAAAAGGTATGTTACACTTTAAACAAAAACATTAATTTGATAAAAGTGATCAGTTATTACTAGAACCGTCTCTTGATAATTTTATGTTTTTTTGTTGTTTTTTTTAATTTCCTCCCTACGCTAGGAGAATTTAGTAACATGATTTGGTTCCCTTGATTGTTTTATTTCTATTATGAATAATTTATTAAGTTATTTTTGTTTGATTTTTAATTATGGATAACCTATTAAATTATGTTTGCTTAATGTTTGATCATTATTTTGCCTTAATGGATTTCCATTTTCCTCATTGTTACTTCTGTCAAGGAATGCAGCCATAAATAGATTTCATCTCTGCCCTTAAGTAAACCATAACAAGGTTAAGTAACTCTTCATTACTTGTAGCAACAGTTACTATGGTTCCTGTCTGTTTAGATGTTACTATAATTATCATACAATGAAATGTCTCATTCTCTTCACTAGATTTTCGTCATCAAACATCTGATGTCATCAGGAAAATGCAGACCCAAGTAGAACAGTCCCAATTAAGATGGTTTGGCCATGTCTGCAGAATGGGAGAAGATCGGATACCATGACAAGCATGGGAAACAAAGAGCCAAGGATCCAGACCCCGAGGACGACCCAGAGTCCGCTGGGAGGACAACATTAGACAATCTTTGAAGGATCGAGGACTAGAATGGAACCAGGCCAGGAAGAAGACAGCCGATAGGATAGTCTGGCGCTCTCTCTTCCAAACCTCTACACCTCACGGTAGAAGGGGAACGACTAAGTAAGTAATATCATATGTTCAAGCATCATAATAGGTTGTCATACTTTATGTCTACACTTGAACTGTGGTACAGCTGACCTCTCTGATAGGAAGAGTTGTATGTGTATCTGATAGTTGACCTTTTCTCTAACAGGAAGAGTTGTATGTGTATCTGATAGTTGACCTTTTCTCTAACAGGAAGAGTTGTATGTGTATCTGATAGTTGACCTTTTCTCTAACAGGAAGAGTTGTATGTGTATCTGATAGTTGACCTTTTCTCTAACAGGAAGAGTTGTATGTGTAACTGATAGTTGACCTTTTCTCTAACAGGGAGAGTTGTATGTGTTTCTGATAGTTGACCTTTTCTCTAACAGGAAGAGTTGTATGTGTAACTGATAGTTGACCTTTTCTCTAACAGGGAGAGTTGTATGTGTTTCTGATATTTGACCTTTTCTCTAACAGGAAGGGTTGTATGTGAACTGATAGTTGACCTTTTCTCTAACAGGGAGAGTTGTATGTGTATATGATAGTTGTCCTTTTCTCTAACAGGAAGAGTTGTATATGTTTCTGATAGTTGACCTTTTCTCTAACAGGAACAGTTGTATATGTAACTGATAGTTGACCTTTTCTCTAACAGGGAGAGTTGTATGTGTATCTGATAGTTGATCTATTAACAAGAAGAGTTGTATATGTATCTGATAGGTGATCTATTAACAGGAATGGTTGTATATGTATCTGATAGTTGATCTTCTCTCTAACAGGAAGAGTTGTTTGTGTATCTGATAGTTGACCTTTTCTCTAACAGAAAGAGTTGTATGTGTAATGTTTATCTGATAGTTAGCCTTCTCTTTAACAGGAAGAGTTGTATGTGTATCTGATAGGTGACATATTAAAAGTAAGAGTTGTATGTGTATCTTCTTCTTCTTCGTTCATCCTGAAAAGGACATTGGTTGCGTTATGTCTGTTTACAGCAAAGCTGCAATATTTGCACCTTTCGGCCGACACATCCGACTTCAGCACGGCATTTTTGGGACCGGGTTAGCCTTCCCTCTTCGATCCCTACTCACTCAGCCAGACTGCAGTGATGCAGCCTGTTTCCAGGACCACCACTTGGAGGTGGAGTAGGCTCTTGGTCAGCTCTGGTTCGCTGACGCAAGCAGTCTAGCTATGGGTCGCTAACTACATTCCTCACTGTTGACGTGTATGTGTATCTGATAGTTGACATATTAATAGTAAGAGTTGTATATGTATCTGATAGTTGACCTTTTCTCTAACACAAAGAGTTGAATGTGTATCTGATAGTTGACATGTTAATAGTAAGAGTTGTATATGTATCTGATAGTTGACCTTTTCTCTAACACGAAGAGTTGTATATCTGATAATTGACCTTCTCTCTAACAGGAAGAGTTATATGAAGAAGAAAGAAGGAAACGTATACAGGCTGATGCAGAAAGAGAGGCAGCCAGGAAGCACCATGATTTTTTCAGGTAAGAAATTATTATTTGTGTTCCAACTGTTGACATCACATTTCATTTATGTTGGAGAGATCCAACAGTAGTTGTGAACATGTAGAGAAATAGAATGAGTATTACAACAACCTTTCTTGTATACACCAGATTCATTCATAGTCTTAACACATTAACTACCGAACTGAAAAACACACTGTGGCCGAATTAAATTTTTTTCCCATTTTCATCCTGTAGGTGTTTGCTCAAAGTAAGCTGTAATTTTCGTAATTGTTTACAGAGTTTTATGAATTACACGTCATTTTAAAGATAAATGAATGTACTATTACAATAAACACCGATTGTAACTCTAATAGAGGTTGTTGCTATTTAACGGCCGTCCGATGGCCGAGGACTTGCAATATTTTCACAATTATAACTGTTTACACCCCATCTCTATCAAAATCACAATTTCAATCAATGTGCACACCATTTTCACTCTTGTCCTCGCTGCTAGATCTATCAGTCAATTGTTGAAACACGTTTCTATCCTATTCAGCCGTTAGACGAGATGTACACGCATTTTTTGTAGTCCTATCACTAGTTGCCACGGTAAACAGTTTTACACGATTTGGTAACTAACCCAAAACGCTGAAAAATATGAACATGATATCAATTTTCCAGTGTTCTACAACAACCATGCTTTGGGAATTTGTTTTCCGGTGGCAACTTAAAATCGCGAACCAGATCAGAGAGTGTTTCAGTACATTTTTCATTCGTTTTATTACTAAAATTAGATTGGCGCTCTGAGTGGCTTGCGGTCCAAATGTGATTATTTTGTGAGCCGCTGACAGTGGCTTGCGGTAGTTAATGTGTTAATGTGAGCAAAGATTTCTATGTAATTTTTAGCAGACACTGCAATGTTATCATTGTTTCAGTTGTTACTCCAAAATGTTATGACTAGATCATGCCGATGGAAAGAACCAATATAACCAGGCTCGACATAACGCAAGATTGCTTTTACCACGGTCAGAGACTGCGCCTCAGTTTTGCCGTTCGTCCCTTTTCATGTGGTCAAACTTGAATTAAAACACAAAACATTTGAGTGCAATCTTTATTTTCAGTATCCAGATGTAAACGATGTACACGATATACTTTTACTTATATTGGCTTGTTCTCTTGTGATGATAGTTGTTTGTACTTATTCTAGGCATCCTTCAGGTTGCTAATTTCTGTCTAATGTCAATAAATTTAGTTAAAATAAGGGAATTTGATTCAGTCTAGGCTCACTTATAAACAGTGCCAATGTTTGAACCTCTCCATCCATATTATATTTGATCTATAGTATGCTAAAGAAACAAGATAAGTCGCTGGTGTTGGATAGGACGCTGACTGAGAAAACCAGTTGATAGTATTACAAGGCAGTTCCTGTTGTAGAATCATCAGGATGAGAGAAATAGAGAGAGACCAAAAAACAGACACGGAGAAGAGAGCTAGAGCCAGCTGTGAAAGGCACAAGATATAAAAAGACCTTGAATAGATGGCACAGGACAAGAAAGCTTGGAAGATACTGGGTAACAATATTTGTTGATGACCTATGCTCCACATGGAGCTGAAATGTAATGAATAAATGAAACATTAACTGTATCATCTACATCATCTTTTTATTGGTTTCTAACTCGTTTTATTTTGTTGTTAGTCCCATGCAGAAGTCACCCATCTCACCGAACCGCTTTGAGGATGCAGACACGTCACGGCAAACATTATCACCACAGCCACAGCGATCACCAAATGTTCAACAAACCAGCAAGCTAGCAACCCTCAGTGTACCTCCTGAGAGGAGACGAGGATTTCAGATACAAGGAAAGGCAAAAGCTCTTTTCAACTTCACAGCTCAAAACCCAAGGTAGGACATATTTAAATATCATCTTCATCATCATTAGATGTAGTTCGGGGGGAGGGGGGATGAGGTGGGTCTGTGAGTATTGAGAGGAAGAATAGAGCTAAAGCTCCCTCAGCCATGTTGTCAGAGACTAATATGAGGTTCTACCTGGGACTGGCAGCCTCATCATGTCAAACATATTGCTACAAAAACTACTGCTGTAAGCACATATTAATATTTTGGTACAGGCGTCCTGTAAGGGGATCAGCTGTAGTGGTAGCTTCCTGTAAGGGGATCAGCTATAGTGGTAGCTTCCTGTAAGGGGATCAGCTATAGTGGTAGCTTCCTGTAAGGGGATTAGCTATAGTGGTAGCTTCCTGTAAGGGGATCAGCTGTAGTGGTAGCTTCTTGTAAGGGGATCAGCTGTAGTGGTAGCTTCCTGTAAGGGGATCAGCTGTAGTGGTTGCTTCTTGTAAGGGGATCAGCTGTAGTGGTTGCTTCTTGTAAGGGGATCAGCTGTAGTGGTAGCTTCCTGTAATGGGGATCAGCTGTAGTGATAGCTTTCTGTAAGGGGATCAGCTGTAGTGGTTGCTTCTTGTAAGGGGATCAGATGTAGTGGTAGCTTCTTGTAAGGGGATCAGCTGTTGTTGTAGCTTCTTGTAAGAGGATCAGCTGTAGTGGTGGCTTCCTGTAAGAGGATCAGCTGTAGTGGTAGCTTCCTGTAAGAGGATCAGCTGTAGTGGTGGCTTCCTGTCAGAGTATCAGCTGTAGTGGTAGCTTCTTGTAAGGGGATCAGCTGTAGTGGTGCCTTCCTGTAAGAGGGTCAGCTGTAGTGGTAGCTTCCTGTAAGGGGATTAGCTATAGTGGTAGCTTCCTGTAAGGGGATCAGCTGTAGTGGTGGCTTCCTGTAAGGGGATCAACTGTAGTGGTAGCTTCCTGTAAGGGGATTAGCTATAGTGGTAGCTTCCTGTAAGAGGATCAGCTGTAGTGGTAGCTTCTTGTAAGGGGATCAGCTGTAGTGGTAGCTTCCTGTAAGGGGATCAGCTGTGGTAGCTTCTTGTAAGGGAATCAGCTGTAGTGGTGGCTTTCTGTAAGAGGATGAGCTGTAGTGGTAGCTTCTTGTAAGGGGATCAGCTGTAGTGGTGGCTTCCTGTCAGAGGATCAGCTGTAGTGGTAGCTTCTTGTAAGGGGATCAGCTGTAGTGGTGGCTTCCTGTAAGAGGATCAGCTGTAGTGGTAGTTTCTTGTAAGGGGATCAGCTGTAGTGGTAGCTTCTTGTACAGTAAGGGGATCAGCTGTAGTGGTAGCTTCCTGTAAGGGGATCAGCTGTAGTGGTTGCTTCTTGTAAGGGGATCAGCTGTAGTGGTAGCTTCTTGTAAGAGGATCAGCTGTAGTGGTAGCTTCTTGTAAGGGGATCAGCTGTAGTGGTAGCTTCCTGTAAGGGGATCAGCTGTAGTGGTTGCTTCTTGTAAGGGGATCAGCTGTAGTGGTTGCTTCTTGTAAGGGGATCAGCTGTAGTGGTAGCTTCCTGTAATGGGGATCAGCTGTAGTGGTTGCTTCTTGTAAGGGGATCAGCTGTAGTGGTTGCTTCTTGTAAGAGGATCAGATGTAGTGGTAGCTTCTTGTAAGGGGATCAGCTGTTGTTGTAGCTTCTTGTAAGGGGATCAGCTGTAGTGGTAGCTTCTTGTAAGGGGATCAGCTGTAGTGGTGGCTTCCTGTAAGAGGATCAGCTGTAGTGGTAGCTTCCTGTAAGAGGATCAGCTGTAGTGGTGGCTTCCTGTCAGAGTATCAGCTGTAGTGGTAGCTTCTTGTAAGGGGATCAGCTGTAGTGGTGCCTTCCTGTAAGAGGGTCAGCTGTAGTGGTAGCTTCCTGTAAGGGGATTAGCTATAGTGGTAGCTTCCTGTAAGGGGATCAGCTGTAGTGGTGGCTTCCTGTAAGGGGATCAACTGTAGTGGTAGCTTCCTGTAAGGGGATTAGCTATAGTGGTAGCTTCCTGTAAGAGGACCAGCTGTAGTGGTAGCTTCTTGTAAGGGGATAAGCTGTAGTGGTAGCTTCCTGTAAGGGGATCAGCTGTGGTAGCTTCTTGTAAGGGAATCAGCTGTAGTGGTGGCTTTCTGTAAGAGGATGAGCTGTAGTGGTAGCTTCTTGTAAGGGGATCAGCTGTAGTGGTGGCTTCCTGTCAGAGGATCAGCTGTAGTGGTAGCTTCTTGTAAGGGGATCAGCTGTAGTGGTGGCTTCCTGTAAGAGGATCAGCTGTAGTGGTAGTTTCTTGTAAGGGGATCAGCTGTAGTGGTTGCTTCTTGTAAGGGGATCAGCTGTAGTGGTTGCTTCTTGTAAGGGGATCAGCTGTAGTGGTAGCTTCCTGTAATGGGGATCAGGGGGGGGGGTGGGGGGGGGGGGGGGGGGAGTTACCTGGGGCTGACAACCTGATCATGTCAAACAAATTGTCAAGAGCATGTTAATGTTTGGTGCAAGCTTCCTGCCAGGGGTACAGCTGTAGTAGTGGCTGCATGCTATGTCAGGAGTGCACAGAAAAATGATGATAAGAATGTATGTTCTTTTAAGGAATGTGTGAATGATTGTTCTTACATAGGATGTTAACATAACAGTTCTTTAGTGTGACAGTATGATTTTTAAATGTAACCCATCATAATGGTTTTTCTTTGATGACTTAGTATTGCTATGTAATTTCTTACCTAACACATCACAATGACTTTTCTTGTGATAAGCTAGTGTGACAGTATTTTACCTTTATACGAGGGGCGTTCAGAAAGTAATGCACCACATCGTTTTTCTCAGGAGCTGTTTATTCAAAAAGCATGAAATTTATACTCAATATACATGGATATGTCATGTAAACATCGGTATTATTTAACATAATCCCCATCAACTTGTACGGCTTTATGCCAACGCGAAACAAGTGCATGTATTCCTAGCCCGTACCAGATTTTGTCTTGATCATGTAGCCATTTCTTCGCAGCATGAATCACTCCTTCATCATCTTCAAACCTTGTCCCACGGAGTGCATCTTTAAGTGGACCAAATAGATGAAAATCAGAGGGTGCCAAATCAGGACTATAGGGTGGATGGGGTAGTACAGTCCAACCCAATTTGGTGATTGCTTCCCGTGTTGCCAGACTTGTGTGAGGGCACGCATTGTCGTGAAGGAGAAGCAGGTCTGCTGGATTCTTGTGAGGCCGAACTCTGTGAAAACGTAGATTGAGTTTTTTCAATGTCTTAATGTAAGCTTGCGAATTGATTGTCTCTCCTCTTGGCATAACGTCTACAAGAATCACACCTTCAATGTCCCAAAAGACAGTGATCATGACCTTTCCAGCTGAAGGAATTGTCTTGAATTTCTTCCTTCGTGGTGATTGCGGATGATGCCACTCCATTGACTGTCTTTTTGTCTTCTTCTTCTTCTTCTTCTTCTTCTGTCCTTAGCCAACGACCGGCAAAGCAGTCAGTGGCCATTACGCCTAGTGGCGTCTTAAGGGCAACAGCGAATAGATTTTCTTTGCCGTTGTTCCCATCACGCCCAATGGCGTCTTTAGGGCAACGACAAATCAATCTGTTTGTCTTTGTTTCCGTAATCAAAGTGACTGGCAAATGGGTGATCAGCCCGTTGGGTGTCTTTTTGTCTCAGGTTCAAAATGATGTGCCCAGGTTTCGTCACCTGTAATGATCTTAGCCAAAAAGTTCTCTCCATCAGCATTGAAACGCTCCAACAATTCAGAAGAAATTGCTTTCCTTTGCAATCGGTGGTCATTTGTGAGACTTCGAGGAACCCATCTTGTGCAAACCTTAGAAAATCCGAGAGTTTTTATAACTGCATTTGCACTACCAATGCTGACTGACAGCTGTAAGGCCAATTGTTGAGTAGTGATTCGCCTATCAGTAAGAATAATGCCCTCAGCGCATTTCAACATTTCTGCGTTGGTGGCTGTGGCAGGACATCCACAGTGCGGCCGATCAAGCAGTTCCGTATCTCCACTTCCTGATTCTTTGATTCTCTGAACCCAGCGAGTGACTGTACTCCTGTTGACTGCAAAACTTCCATACATATCACATAGACACATGTGAATGTTCACAACAGTTTCCTTCTCTGCAATGAGAAATTCTATCACAATTCGCTGCTTATAACGCAAGTTGCTAACACGCTCCATTTCAATGGTTTAGGGCAGCCGTATTATTTGGCGGGTTGTGGTGCAATTTGGTGCACACAATTGGCACATGCCATATTTGAAGTGTGCAAAATTTCATGCTTCTGTCTTCATTATTAGCTGAGAAAAACGATGTGGTGCATTACTTTCAGAACGCCCCTCATATTTATTACAGTGCCTCTTACAACAAGCATGCAGTAGGTCACCAAGAATAGTTGTCCTCCCATTCACTATCAAAATAACTATTTTCACATGGGACATAAAAATTAAGTTCCTGAGTTTAAGTTAATTCAGAATAATCATTCTGAAAAAAAAAAAGTAATTGACAGCACTCTAACCATTTAGCCAATCAGATGCTCATAAAGTGTGTAGCAGACATAAACTTCTTTTATGTTTGAGCTATTTATATCATGAGGGAAAATTGGTCTGTGCAACTGGAAATATACAGGCCCATAAATCACTTCTTATTAAATTTTTATGGTTAAAAACTTGAATGAATTGTCATTGTTATTGTTGATCAGAATCGACGTCATTGCACTCCAGGCAAACCCATAGGTGCTCAGTCTCCCTCAGCAAATGTCGAAGGGTATGAATGCTAATTGTTCCTGTTGCGCTGCTGTTTGTATATATGCCAGATGCATCCTCTCAAATGTCCATTCCTGCTAGTCTTACGTTTGATGCCAAATTCCAGCAATCTTAGCCTTGATGATTCCTGGATTGCAGTGTCATTCTCTAATAGGCGATCATTAATTGCCCACAGTATCTCTCCCTTATCCATATCCATTGCACCTGCTGTGGGTGCTCTTGAAGCTAGTCTGTCAGCTCTTTCATTGCCGCGTACCCCTGCATGACTAGGACAGTAGATCTACACCAGTTCCTTAAGATTCCAGGCTTCTAAGGAGATTTTCCATTCATGCCGAAGCCATCCACTTTGGACCTTCTGAAGCATGGATTGTGAGTCTGATAATAATAGTAATAATAATAATAGTTGCCCATCGCAAGCGAAGATGGCGACAGCTTCAGACTTGAATTGTGACACATCTGTGCCGTGATCTCATGTGGCTAATTAGTCCTATTTTGGCCCTACATGCCCTGTCACATATGGGGCACACATGGTTAGAGTCGATAATAGTGTTGCTGTGCATTCTTACCTTTCTTGCAGCACGCTTGCCTTCTGCCGTATCAGCTAAATTCTGTTCTGCAATGCCTGCGCCTTGAGTAATGTTTGTCCGCCAGGCAGAGCGATCCTGTGCGATAGTCTCCCAGGAGGAGACATCGATTTTGAAGCTGCTCAACGATGCCTTCAATGTGTCTTTGAAGCGTTTCTTTTGTCCCTCTACTGTTCGCTTACCCATGGAGAGTTCGCTGTACATCTACTGCTTTGGGAGGCGTTTTTCGGGCATGCGAACAACATGTCCAGCCTATCTAATTTGGGCCCTCTGCAGCAATGTGTAGATGCTTGAGATATGTGCTCTGTTGAGGACTTCAGAATTAGATACTCTTATCATGCCACTTGATCCTGAGAATCCTGCGAAGACAGCTCATGTGGAAATGATTAAGCTTCTTTTTCTGGTTCGAGTCTGATACAATAATTGCCATTGTTAATGAAGTTTCAGACAGCCACCTTAAGGCTGCAGTTGCTGCCTCTACCTCCATTCTCACACTGCAGGTTGTTATCATGTAAGCCCCGCTATGTTCAGCTACGATTCTGCCATTTACTCTAGCAATCCAGGCATATGCTGCATCGTCACAGTGGGGGTATCTCGCGTACAACCCAAGACTATACACATCCCTTCATTTTGAATGCATTCCAGTCCTTAACATTGTGATATTGACAGCGTATTCCCAGACCATACTCGATAACAGACATGACCAGCTGATGATACAGGAGAAACAGTAGTCTCTGCTCCAGGTGCACTGCAGCTAATGTTTTTAGGGATGCCAGACCTCTCTGTTGTACTTCTGTATGATGTGATACGTATATTTTGGAATATGTATATTTAAGTATCTTTCTGCTCAGACATTGTTAAGCATTTAACTTTCTGTTATAGAGAGCTGTCATTTAGGAAAAGTGACATACTGTACCTGCTACGTCAGATAGACAAGAACTGGTTTGAGGGGGAATACCACGGACAAGTAGGACTTTTCCCAAGTAACTACGTTGAGGTAAGTGTGTAAATGGGTATGAAAATACACAGAGATAGCTGCAGCTAAAGATAGCATTATTCCCGAGGGAGGTGCATCCCTACAAAATATGGATTCATACTTATATCTGGACAGCACTATAAAGCTGGAGGAATGATATCAAAATAAGAATTTTAAAAAAGTGAAAAGTGCTTTCTTTTCATTGGTAAATGTATGGAAATCAAAAGAAATCAGGTTGACCACAATCTTCAACTCAAGCATCAAGGCACTCCAATTGTATGACACTTAAACATACAGAACAACAAAAATGACAATAAAGATGTTACATAACTTTCATGATGGGGAGCGCTGGTACTAATTAGACAAATTAAAATGGTATGAAAAGATCACCAGTGTTGAACTGTGAGAAGAATGTCACAAATACAATAAGTCACCAATAGGACATGTCCTCCAGGAAAACTGGTCCCACAAAAGACGTAAGCTAAGTATGTGAGAGAGAATGGCAAAGAAGTAAAATTTACAACAGGTGTTCCACAGGTGAGTAAGGATGACAGTTATGTCACTGGTAGCATTTCAGATGTTGGAGGCTAACTTATTCTAGCAGGCCAGTGATGCCTGTGCTGGATTTGATTTGAGGATAGTTCTTGGCTTTGTGATACTTCTGTTTAAAACATAGAAAGAACATGAACAGAGAGTAGACAAAACAGCAAAGACTTGAAGAGATCTACTTCCTTGTTTACTTTCATTAAACCACATTCATAAAGTTTCCACTCTCTTTCAGGCTTCTCTTGTCGCCAGTTTTTCCCTTAAAGAGGTTGGTTTGGTTTGGTTTGGTTTTAAGGACTACCTTCATTGCACACGGACAACTCTATCAGTGCTCCGATCTCCTTCCTTAGATCACACAAGGAGGATCTCAACACAGTGCACAAATTCCTTAGCACCGGCGAGAATCCCAATGTGTGTATATTATAGAAATCACACATTCTATAAAATTTAGTGGTGGGTAGGTTCCTAATTTTTAAATTTTGCCAGGGCAGCAGCCTGATAGGCTTACTCTTTACGATTTCCAACTGCCTTGGGATTTTTAACGTGTGCAACTTGCACACAGGACCTCCTATTTTTTTGCCCTTATCCGAAAAGGCTAGGCATCCGATCTCACTACCCTTAAAGAGATTTTCGAAGGTCATGTTTGCCATGGAGCCAGCTTACTTGTAGGACATGTTCTACTGTGTCTTTCTCACTTGGACACATGTCTAGCTGTTCAATTTTTAATTTGTAAATGCATATTTTCAATTTGGATAAAGTTGAAAAATTTTGAATTGGACTTGTTTTATAGACAGAGATGTTTTTGGACTCCAAAAGTTGAAGTATAGTATAGTATATGAGAAATGTACGCCCGCTATTACTCGAGGCGAGAATCTCCGGTTAGTATATCTAACCTGAGACTGATTTTTACGTGGGTATCCCTTTTTCCCTGTACACTGACAGGTGTCCACACGCCATTCAGGCAGATACTCGCCGTCTTCGGAGGGTACCCATTAGAGCTGGGTCGGCTCAGGAGCCGCCAGTTCCTGGTCGACGACACTGCTTCAAATGTCTTCGTCCAGGGCTCGAATTAATCCAGTCTAAGTCCCGGTCGACGACACTCGTTCAAATATCCTTGCCTGGGCTTGAACCTGGATCACCCAATCGCCAGCGCAGTGTGGTAACCATTACACCAGCGCGGCTCCCAATTTTAATATAAAAATATCCACTCACTTTAGCACACAGACCGCGAACAAACTATCTGATACAGTGTTGTAAATTGCTGCATGTTTACTGTCACTGTCATAATATCATTTTTGGTAGCCAGCTAACAGTTCTACATCTGCATGGGACATGTTTCATGAATTTTTGTCATCTGTACTTCAGGTGTTGACTTCAATAGAAGCAGCCCATGTAGCTGCTTTGGATGCTGAGGGCCAGGGCAGAGCTAAGTTTAACTTCACTGGACAGTCAACTGTTGAATTGTCATTAAGAAAGGTATGAATTATCATTATGTATGCTGACTACTCAGTTTTCCTTGATAATTTTTAAGTTCAAAGTCTTGTATCTTTATTTTAAAATAAATCATGTATTTTTCTTTATAATCTTGTATTTTTATTTGAAAATAAATCACATAGTTTTCTTTAAAATCTTGTATTTTTCTGAATCTTAAAGAAAAAGAAAACTTAAAACAGTCATCATGTCTTTTCTAGCATCTAAATGGCTAAGTGGGTAGAGCATTTGCCTCCTGTTGCAAAGTTACCGGGTTCTGGAATCAAAACCAGGCATCGTCTTGCTCCAGTCTACCCAGCTGTAAATGGCTACCTATCTCTGCTTTTAAGTTTGGGAAGGCAAAGGGAGCAAAGAAGGGATGTGGTCACCCTGAGTGGACTTGACTATACTCTGTCCAACTTTATGAGGTGAGATGACCAGTTCCCTTCTTTGCTACCTTTGCCTTCACTAACTCAAGGGCAGAGTCAGGTGCCCATTTACAGCTGGATACACTGGTGTGTAACACTACCAGGTTTTGAACCAGACGTCCAGTAGCTTTGCCATGAGTGGCAAGTGTCTTAACCACACAGTATGTTTGTTAAAGAAGGGGGACTGCAGTATAACCTATTGTAGAAAATGTGTAAATAATGAAATTTTCACAGTTTTAATTTAAGGACTAGAACTTTAATTTCATGAATTATGTACTTTATTTAGACTTGTCAGGAGCTGAATTTATAAAATATTTATATTTTCTAGGGAGAGTTTGTTACATTGCTGCGAAGAGTTGATGAGAACTGGTTACAAGAACTGTCTGTGACTAATCATAAAAGGACTCTCTTTTACTTGTGAAATTACTGACAATTTAAGGAATGTGTGTGATCAGTGAAGTTAATAACCATCAAAGGAATGTCTGTGATCAGTGAAATTAATAACCATCAAAGGAATGTCTGGGATCAGTGAAGTTAATAACCATCAAAGGAATGTCTGTGATCAGTGAAGTTAATAACCATCAAAGGAATGTCTGGGATCAGTGAAGTTAATAACCATCAAAGGAATGTCTGTGATCAGTGAAGTTAATAACCATCAAAGGAATGTCTGGGATCAGTGAAGTTAATAACCATCAAAGGAATGTCTGTGATCAGTGAAGTTAATAACCATCAAAGGAATGTCTGTGATCAGTGAAGTTAATAACTTTCTCATCCTCATTTGGACCATACACTATGACCAGGCTGACTATGGTTTCTCCTTCTTTTAGTTTTACAACCATAATGCGCTCCGAGACAAAGTTCCATCCCTTGATACTATCTTTCTGGTTTTTGGCCACAATACAACCCACGTCCCCTTTAGCTCTTTTAGATGTGGGTACACCACTGTAGAGCAGCGTGTTGCCATCGAGATCCATGACTCCTTGTCCCTTTTTCTTTGTTTCCGTTATAGCCAGGATTTCTAATTTTGCTTTCCTCATCTCTTCCACCAGCTCCTCTTCTTTCCCATTTATACTTCTTGTGTTCCACGTTCCATAAGTCGTAGTCCGTTCCAGTTCGGCGCCTTTAGAATCAGTCCGGTTTTCTCTCTTGTAGTTTGCGTAATCATGTTTTAAAGCAAACAGGTGATTGGCCTGTTGTGCCTTTGCATGGTGGAAGGGCTGCCTCCTTACGGCCTCCATGCAGGCCGCCCTCCTCCTTTTTCAGCCGGGCTTGGGACCGGCCTAGGCAGAGTTGAAGTTAATAACCATCAAAGGAATGTCTGTGACCAGTGAAGTTAATAACCATCAAAAGAATGTCTGTGATCAGTGAAGTTAATAACCATCAAAAGAATGTCTGTGATCAGTGAAGTTAATAACCATCATAGGAATGTCTGTGATCAATGAAGTTAATAACCATCATAGGAATGTCTGTGATCAGTGAAGTTAATAACCATCAAAAGAATGTCTGTGATCAGTGAAGTTAATAACCATCAAAAGAATGTCTGTGATCAGTGAAGTTAATAACCATCATAGGAATGTCTGTGATCAGTGAAGTTAATAACCATCAAAAGAATGTCTGTGATCAATGAAGTTAATAACCATCAAAGGAATGTCTGTGACCAGTAAAGTTAATAACCATCAAAAGAATGTCTGTGATCAATGAAGTTAATAACCATCAAAAGAATGTCTGTGATCAATGAAGTTAATAACCATCAGAGGAATGTCTGATCAGTGAAGTTAATAACTATCAATGGAATGTCTGTGAACAATGAAGTTAATAACCATCAAAGGAATATCTGTGATCAGTGAAGTTCATAACCATCAAAGAAATGTCTGTGATCAATGAAGTTAATAATCATCAAAGGAATGTCCGTGATCAGTGACGTTAATAACCATCAAAGGAATACCCGTGATCAATGAAGTTAATAACCATCAAATGGAATGTCTGTGATAAGTTGAACCAGCTTGTTTATCTTATACATTTTAACAAAGTAATTGTTAGCGGTGCAGCATGACGGAATTGATCATTTGTCAGAACATCCAATTTGAGAAAATAAGCAACTTCGAATTTTGCTGAAAATATCAATTTTTAAATTTGTACTTGTTGTGAAACATCAGTTACATGACTTTTAAATTGTGTAGAGTAATTATATCAGAAGTGATCTTGAATACATATAAAAATAGAATGTCCGTTCATTTGAAAACAATTACCTATTCTTATAACATTAATTGGGCACTGAAAATTCAATCATATTTTATAAAAATTTGAGTTTCAGAAACATTTATTTTCAAAATTGTGTAACCTTCACCAAATTTTTAAGTTTTAATAAATGATTAAAAATCACAAAGCCAGAATTTGAAACAAACTTTTTTGTGTGATATCATTATCTCAAAAGGCCTTCATGTTAATGATTTCGTCATGGTGCATCACATTTTCAAAAGTCTTTTTATTACTTACTTACTTACTTAGTCGTTCCCCTTCTACCGTGAGGTGTAGAGGTTTATTACGAGCTAGTAACTGCCAAAACATGGCAGGAGATAATTATGTTTTGTTGTTTCTTCTGTGTGTCCTGATGACGGAACTAATTCTCCTGTAATCATTCCTTTTTCACCCCATTTCAGCTTGACTAGATTTTTGTAGTCCAAACTTATCATGACTTTACGGTCAGCACCATGAACAAATTGAAAGGCTTTGTGTTCTTGTAATAGATGTTCAGTTTAACTTTTAATTTAATTGTGCAGTGTATACCTTTTCCATATTTGCCTGAAAAGCTGGTGGGATTTTTTTCATTCTTTGTTACAGGAAGTTTCACATAGACAATTAGTAATGTGGGGAGTATATATTATTGCAGCACTGCTTGTATAATGGTTAGCATCCCTGTGTATCACACAGGAGACATGTGATCATTTCCCAGCCAAGGAGCCAACTGTTGTGTATATTAACTTTGCTAAGTAAACTGGAATTGTCCTATACATTATGCTTAATGACAAAGAAGTGTAAACACATTTTTTTTTTTTTTTGCAGTACAGGTGTAAAGCTCTGCTCTGCTACAAAAATGAAACACACACGCTCAAAAACAACAAAAATACAAATGAAAACTTCACAAATATTTATAAACATGACATTGTAAAACTTTAATTCAGGTCCTTCTGTGTCATTTTACTTATATGTTTTTTTTTTGTTTTTTTTTTAGTTCTATCAATATGTATACAACATATCCTAGACTTACATTTTGAATTTGTGTATCTTGTTGCTGGTCACTGCAGTCTCATCATGATATGCTGTACCACAGAGGTTCCAAACCTTATTTGAAATGGCAAAACATTTACCAGGCCAGCTCAGTTTCAATACGCAACACTTACAGATGTATTATTGGTACTTTTTTTGTTTTGTTGTAAATAGGATGAGTAAAAATGTAGTGACTTGAGTTGTGATTCATTGTGACAGACAGGCATTGAGAATCTTTTCTCTAGCATATCTAGATCTGGTCTGCTCAGTCAATTTTTCCTTTATAACCCATGTCTATAACCTTCCCAGGCACACCAGAGATGTTATCTCCTGTAAGCTTAGAGGCCCCGACACCTCCACCTCAGCCATCCCCAAGTGCATTTGCCCAGCGCTCACCTGGAACTTCCTCCTATGGCTATCGGCAACCCAGTAGGTTCCAGTATGAGTCTCCAACTCCTGCTGAATATAAATCCCCGGAGCATACAGTTTATGGTCAGAAGGGCATCCTAAGTCCACCAACAACTCGTAAAGGATTAGAGGTCAATAGAAGGATTAAAATGGTATAACAAGGTCACCAATGTGGAATTATTGACAAGAACTAAGCAGGTACCAGTGGAGCAGGAAATGAGAGGGCAACACTGGTGATGGATAGGACACACATTGGTGAAACTTGTTGTTAATGTTACAGGGTAGTCCTTGTTGTTAACATTACAAGGTAGTCCTTGTTGTTAATGTTACAAGGAAGTCCTTGTTGTTAACGTTACAAGGTAGTTCTTGTTCTGGAATCCTCAGGGTATGAGAGGCAGAGGGAGATCCAAAAACATCTGGAAAAGAAAACTGAAGATAGAAATGATTGGAATAAAGACAACTTGGAAAGATCTTGAGTGGATGGCACTAGATAAGACCTTGGCATAAATTTGTTGAAGGCTTTGTTCCTTGATGGTTAGTGCTCTGGTTTCCTAGCTCGGTGGTCCATGGTTCAATCCCCAGTTGAGGTGGGATTTTTTAGACCGCAAACGGCTCCGGGGTCGACCCAGCCTCATGAATTGGGTACCAGAGCAACTCTGGGAAGGTTAAGGCGGCTGGCGTGATGCTGACCACATCACCCCTAGTGTGCCGATGGTCAAGAAAATACGGGCCTAACACCGTATTCCCAATATGCCTCAATGCGCATGTAACGGGATCCTTTACCTTTTACCTGTTTATGCTCCTTGGGAAGCTAAAAGGTGATGATGATGATGATGAATGTCTACTGCAATGTAAAGAACATAAGAAAATGAGGACAGTAGAAAGACCATATAAAATGTTGAGGCAAACAAGAAGGACAAAGAAAAGCCAATGTTACGACCACCAGTTCTTCATCCTGCAGACCAAGATTTTCCACAATGACCACAGCAGTCATCTACAGCAATTCTTATCAATATTTTTATTTTCAAGCAATTAGGTTAATTCTCACTTCCTTTTACTGTGATGGTTTTGTGTACACTTTGAAGCATGGACAACAACAATCATGAGGTTAAGGACTTTAATGAATGAGTGCTGGCACAGAATAGAAGGATTAAAATGGTATGATGAAATCACCCGTGTGGAACTGATGAAGAGAACCAGACACATACCAGTGGACTAACTTGAGGAGAGGACGATGGCCATGGATCGGACACACATTGGCTGAAACCAGTTGATTAGCATTACAAGGCATTCTATGTTCTTAAATTTCCAAGGTAAAAAGATTAGAGGGTGACCAAAAACACATGGAGAAAGTAATTAGGTATAGACATAAAGGATATAAAGAAGACATATGAGCAAATCTTGAATGAATAGCACAAGACAAGAAGGCTTGGCATGTATTTGTTGAAAGCCTGTGCTTCGCGACAAGCTGAGAGGTAATGATGAATGAAATGTTTTTTGTTCTTGATTTCTGAGCTATGCCACATTATACTGTTGTCTGTAGCTATCTGTTACTGTAAACCTTCTGAGTTTTAGCTTTGATTAAGCTAAAAGAAAATGGTGATTTGATGCTGCTCTCTGCACTTTTATTTATGTAATGAAGATCTGAACTTCTTATTTATGTATATGTGGGTGGCCATTCTGATTTCCTGTTCTGTGGTCTGATAATATTCAGGTTGTGTTATGTTTTCTTTTCTAGTAATATTTCTTCTTGCAATGAGTTCATCTAGAGCTAAGAGTTCATCTAGAGCTAAGAAGTTTATAACTATTTTCCCATTTCATTAATTGTCCTAAATCCATGTTTTCCAATGATCTCTTCTCAGCCTTATCTTTTTATCTGATATTTTGAAGCCCGGTGTGAAATTCTGCTTTTATAGATTCTTCTTTGTCATTAATTGGTTGTGTAACATTGGGTGATATTCAGCTTAATTTTCCTTTTGGCAGTTTTAAAAATTGATATTAGTGTGGGTCCCATTGCTTCTCATTCTGTGATGTTCTTTCTGTGCCTCCTTTGAAAGCATTAGAGTCACACCTTCAGTATGGAGGCTCCCATTCTTACTCATGTCCTGAGGATAGCACTACTTCTCATGTGTTGAGTGTCTTTTATTCTATTTCTTCCTATTATGTTTCTTACAGTCCCAGCATGTCACTTTTAGTTTGTTATTTCTGCTGCCACCTATCCAATATTTCCCTTTCGTTAAGTGTTTGAACATTCCAGGTGCCCGTTGTGGAGGTTTAACTGAGGGAAAAGAAGGCGAGTTAGCATTCCAGACAACATGTGCTGTATATCTAAATTATTCACTGATGTATAAATTTGTGCATTTAAGAATGAGCTTCTCAAACACTTATCCTTCTCCACGACAGGTATAGAGCAGTATATACCTACAGACCTCAGAGTGAAGATGAGCTGGAACTGAAGGAGGGTGATGAGGTGTTTGTGATGGAAAAATGTGATGACGGCTGGTATGTGGGAACGTCTGCAAGAACTGGACAGTTTGGCACTTTCCCAGGAAACTATGTACAGAAATATTGTGAGTTGACTTCTGTCAATGCTTAAATAAATGTCTTCACGAGGACAGTATTATTATTTTAGTGTATTATCTTGTCAGCTGTAGACCACATTTTCGTGTCTGGCCATAATTTTGATTTCAAGCATTTGTTCAACTAATTTAGCCCACACACCTTGACCAACAGACTCTGCTGTCTCAAACATCTCATATGAAATGTCCAGATGTAATAACAGAACATAGACCTAAGGAAGAGAGTCAGATGACAGCCAGCACAGTAGAAGAGAGAAGGCAGAGATAGATTTGCACATGCCCCCTGGGAAATAACAGAGAACAGGTCTGCAACTCGTAAATGAAACTAGAAAAATGAATGTTTTCTTGTGGAGCATTACTGGTGTGCACAACATCACCCAAGTAGATGTGAGGTGTCAGTAACATCATGTTTGCTGTCCTTTTGCTTATTGTGCTACACTAGTGCATTACATTAGACAAGTAGATGTAAGTGCTGAGCGTTGTAAAACTTTCAAGCATAGCATGGTCAGTTGTGCCTCAATACTACTGTGTCTGCATCTATCAGACTTAGGATTTTGTGTTTTATTTCATTATAATAATGTCAAAGAGCTGCAGGTACTTCTGTGGATAACTGTGAGAAGAGGAAAATGAAGCATCTGTCATTGTGCAGAAAGTAGAGTTATTACAGAGGCTTGATCGTGGTGTGTCTTCCTGAAGAATATGCTGGGGGAGCTACCACTGTATATGACTTAAAAAAAAACAGAAAGAAAAGTTAGCTGAAGTTTTACACTGATATTGATGACCATAAATTAATGACAGATAGGAAAACATTGCATAGGTCGACAAATGAAGACCTTGACCTTGTACAGAAAGAGTGGATTCAAAAATGACAAAGTGAATGTATGTCACATACTGGTCAGTTGTTCATGAAATAAACTAGTCTATACGATGAAGAACTGAACATTCAAGGTGAGTGTGAATAATCAAAAGGTTTGCTGCAGAAATATTGATGTGTTTTATTGTGGGTAATGTCACAAATTCCACTAGGATGTTACCATAATGTATGGTACTTGCATCATTAAAAATACATATGGCCTCAGGGGTTTGAGATAAGGAATTGTGGACCTGTATAACTAAAAATATCTTGAATAGAACCCACAGGGGAAGAGAAGAGTTGGGTGGTAAAAGACAACCTGGATGTGGACAATGAAAAAGGAAACCAAGGCAACTGAGGCATCATCATCATTTTCCTTTCCGCTTCTCACAGAGTATAGAGCCACCCCTGCAGCTGGTTCTCTTTACAGGAAGCCTGCATCAAGCAGTCACATGATGAAGCCTGCACCAAGCAGTCACATGATGAAGCCTGCACCAAGCAGTCACATGAGGAAGCCTGCACCAAGCAGTCACATGATGAAGCCTGCACCAAGCAGTCACATGATCTTGTAGCTGTGATTTTTGTGGCATTTTGTTTTACATGCTGATGTTGTCAGCCCCATGCACAACATGACCTTGAATGACAGGCCTGAGGGTGAGGTAGTCCTGTTCCCTCTGTCTCTTCTTAGACCCCAGGGAACTGCATGGGGCAGCTGGAGCATCATGGGGCAACTGGAGCATCATGGGGTAACTGGAGCATCATGGGCAGAGATAAATACAACAGTCGTCAATAGAAATCAGTGACAAACAACAGTTAGAGCCTTGTGTTTTATGAGGACAGAAAAAGATGTTTCAAAGTGGTGATGGCTGTAAATTTCGATTGTAATCAGCTGACATTGTGAAAAATGTAAGCTTCATTACAAAGTCTGAACAGCATGATTGCTTATATGTAAATGAGGACACAAAATGAGAGATGAAGGTGATGGTGAACTATGTCATAATCACCAGATATTGTGAAAATGTAAGCTTCATTACAAAGTGTCAACAGCGTGATTTTATTCTCAGATGTACAACTGTTAAAGGTGGTAATACTAAATTATTGTTTTCTTATATTCTTTTTTTCAGAGTCAGACAAGTCTATGCCATGTGTCCAAGTGATGCTCTTTAGTACAGCACCCTCTATACTGAATCACCTCGGTGAATAATCTCATCTTCCGTCCTGCTCTGTCTGTAGAGTTTTTGAGCTATGCTGTGTTATATCAAATTTTTATAACTTGGTTTACATGAGGTTCAGCTGTTGATTAGCGCCATGCAAATCTGTGTTCATGAGTGTTGACTTTTGCTGGTGATTGTCAGTTGTGTTTGTCGTTTTGATTGCCTTCAATGGGAATTTTTATGTACAGGCTGGAGCACCAACACCTGATGGGTGAGACAGTTGTACTGAGAAAACAGTTTTAGCTGACATGAATAAATATCTGACATTTGCTCCCTGAGGAGCCTGAGCTCACAACTGTTGTTGGCCCACTAGGAGAAGGCCTGCATCAGAGCTTTTTATTAGCTCCTGTAGTGGTTGTTGTTGTAACAGTTTGTTTTATATGGTCTGGCTGCTAGCCTGGTGTACTACCCTACTTAGCCACCTCTTACGACATGCCTCACTCAGAGAGTGGTCGTCCTGCTGTTTCTTGATCTCCTCAGAGAGAGGTTGTCCTTCTGTTTCTTGATCTCAGATATATCCAGGAACCATATGTAGTATTAAGAAGAGATGCTAAGAGTTGAAATGGCATCTTGTCACTTTTACAATACAAAACAGTGCCAGCTTGACTGTTAGCTCTGTCAGCTTGACTGTTAACTCTGTCAGCTTGACTGTTAGCTCTGTCAGCTTGACTGTTAGCTCTATCAGCTTGACTGTTAGCTCTGTCAGCTTTATCAGCTTGACTGTTAGCTCTGTCAGCTTGACTGCAGTACTAGTGTGTCTATACTAATTGAGATATAGTTAACCCAAACTGTATTCATATAGAACTGTCTGATCATTGAACCTTGTGAACATAATAAATGACAGCTCATATTCTAGTTGCACGCCTTCCAGTGAAAATAGATCCCAATTTAGAAGCACATTATACCCAGGCCTAATTTTAGGAAATTCAGATAAGGGGAGAGTTCTAGAGTCTGAGATTAAGTGGAAGGGTCAAGATGAGAAAATAGTAAGAGATCAGTTCAGGGGATCTGCTAGTTGCTTAACAAACTGATAAGAGCTTACCAAGACATTTGCATAGCCTTCATTATACGAGTAGCTCAATTTTATCCACTGAATGTAAAACCACGCTGATTTTTACCAAGAAAGTGCTGAGAACTATCAAATGTTCTACATTGTTAATGCAAATAAGCCAGTAAAGGCTTGCAACTGCCAGCAGAAATTCTCCAGTTTGTGTAAGGTCATACAAACTATTTCACGTGTACTTTGTAAACAAAAAGGAAGTCTACTGTATCTTCAATCCTAGCAGATAGCATCACAAGGAAATGAATTTATTTTGGAAACCAACAGAGAAATACCTTTCAATCAGATTTACTTTTTTAGCTCTTATGTGTGCACATTTGGTTGGCATCGTTACTTTTAAAGCCATCAGAATCTGTTGGAAAATTTTCATTGACATTTTAATTTTCCTGATAAACAAATATAAGGTAGATTTGTGTGAGTGATTCTATTTTCACACAGCTGTCTGAAAGCTTTCCGTGTTGTTACTAAAAGAATTTACCTGATACCACTGCAAAAGAGTAATAATTACTTCATAACATAATATATCTTCCTATTGCATGGTGTAAAAGTACAGTTGCTGTACAACAAAGTTCTACGCTGTTAATTACTGGAAACATTAATGTTAAAAAGTTTGTATCTAGTTGTAGATTCTGGATGTTAGATTGTCTATAAGATTTTGTTATACACACTGTCAGTGTGGGAGAGTAATATGTCACAGATAGTAAATGGAAAAAAAGTTTGACTGAATTTTGTTTGGAGTTTTGTGAAGTCAACACTCAAGTCCAATTCAACGAGCAATGATGCTGCATAATTTAATCGTATTTTTTTTTTTTAGTTAGTTGGGGAAAGCACTTCTTATGTTTAACAGTGTTGATCAGCTACAGTTGCTGTTGTTTAGTGTATGAATATGAAAAATTGACAAGAGAGATCAAAATATTGTAAACTGCTGTCATTTATTTATTTGCATGATGTCTGTGTCAATTATGTGCAAGCTAAATGTTGTATTGTAGTGAATCTCATTATGGCAAGATGTGATCACGTTTATTTGTATTATAATAATATCAGATTCATACTCACACTGTCTCTGTTATGGTAAGTCATTCTAAAGAGTTGTTTCATGTCTGTTAACTGGAAGAGTCTTCTGGGTTTTTTATATAAGCATATTTTATGAATATTCATATGTGGAGTTTTATGGTTTCTACAACATATAACTTTACTAGAATCATAAATTTTTACAGCATTTAAATAATATGTATAGTTTACTTTTTTTTGCCCTTTTAAATGGTCTTGATCAGAATTATGAGTGGCCGAGTGATTAGGGCACTTGTATCTCAAGGCAAAGTTACTGCCTAGTTAGGGAAGGTTTGAGCAGTGAGGAAGTGAACTGGTCACACAAACTTAGAAAGTTGAAACCTAATATAGTCAAGTCTCTAACACTTCACTCCCCTCTGGCAGTATCTGCTTGGGACTACCGGAAACAAGAATAGAGAGATAATAATGTCCAGTGTTAGCCACAATAAAGTACTAGTTTATTGCCTGGACAGCCCTTACACATGTCAGAAAAGTTGTGAACTATTATGTGTTTATAATCTTGCTTACAGCTTGTGTAATCATTACAGTTTTCAACATGTATTAACATATAAGCATATGTTTATTGTGATGTACATATATGAACATATTCAGTGATAAATTAAGAAGTACTGTCCAGACATGAAGGTACAACATAATTCAGAAGTATTTAAACTTTCTCGTATCTGGTTTGAAGTTTTGTCTTTTGTTGACGTTAAAAGTGTACCAACTTATCTGGGAAAATATAACTACTAGAGCTTTGAAATGTTTGAAAATTGTCTGGATTGTATTCTCGTTCTGTCATCTGTCTCGCCAGAACTAATAATTGAATGTAACACAGCTTTTTTTTTTGTTTTGATCTTTTTATATACTTGAGAGTAATGAAAATATTCTGTTAGTTCAACTATGCATATTCATTGTTTTGTTTTCAGTTCAGATGTAAGATTGTTGACAGATAAGACGTATGTGCCTTTACGTTAGTTAATCAGCCAAACAGTTCAAGCTAGAGAAACTTGAGTTTTTATTGTAAGAGGTCTGTGACCTGATCTTGATACTTATTTTCTTAAATTTTCAATGGTTTCGTTTTTTTATTTGAATGAAAAATTTCTTCTTAAAAATGCAGTAAACCCTCAGTAATAATGGACTGTGAATAAAACAGATGACATGTTGCTGTATGGGGTGTTATATATTTCTGATTATGAAACATTACATTGTTTACAGCAGTTCATAATGTGGTATAAATAATGAAAAAACAGAGATACCATTGATGAAGAAAATTTAGAACAGATAGTGACAAATCCAAAATTATCTTTATATGAGATTTCATTGACCTTGTGATCTGTTATACTGATGCATCAGCTGACCTTGACCTCCAGCCAATGTACGACTTATCATTCATGCCAGGAAAATATACCAACCATTCAACTTAGTTTCATCTCAATTTGATGTTTCAGAAATGCTGTTTCCAAAAGCTGTCTACTTTTGACTACATTTGCCACGTTTTTCTCCATTACAAAGGTTTCTATTATCTTAATATGCTGACATGTCACATTTTTTCATCTGAAAAATGACGCCAGCCACTTTGGTATGTCTCAGGCTTCTCTCATTGCCATAGGGTTTCTCCTGAGGGAGGTTGGTGAAGACCATGCTGTCATTGTGCTCCTCTGGTGGAGCTGACATTTTTGGAGGACATGTTCAACAGCTTGCCTCATTTTTGATTGGTTGAACATATTTTATTTCCACCTGCAGTGGCTGGTTCTCAGTTTGAAAATGATCTTTTTGGCAAGAATTAATATGCTTGTGTTACTCTTAAAGGCCGGAACGACGCTGGTAGCGTACATCCGCAAAACCCCTAGAAGCCAAAACGACGTTGGGAACGTCACTTTTGTGTTCCGTGAAATTTGTTCCATATTTATGTTATGACTCATAACTGAATACTATATGTAGAATATCACTAAAAATCCTTCATATTCTAATTCTACATTCATTTATCTTTACTGTGATGTATAATATGTGTGTCTTTGTTGTGTAATAAGTCAGAAACTTTAGAATTTATAAAGGTACTGCTTTAAGGTACAACAATAATTCTGGCAAAACTGATGAAAAAATTCCGGCCTGCAAGAGTTAAATCTGACTTTGGGTATTTTCTGTGCCATTTTTCTTGTCACCATCATTTAGATGTGCCACATGATCAGCATAATGGACAAATAATTATCTTTGTTAGCCTGTTATGTTGAGGGTTTACTGTTTTATTAATCTTTATATAGGATATGTTCTGTTTCCATATTCTACTGCGCTGTCATAATGCAGTGACTGTAGAAGTGTAAAATAAGACACTAAGACTAAACGTCAAGGAGACAGTTTGAATGTGAGCATATCTTGACAAGATTTCCTCAAATATCTCATACTTTTTGCAGGTTTTTAAAGTTAAGGATATAGAATTGATCTAGATAGACAATGTGTTTGTACATTATACATAAAGTGATAGTTGTTACATTGTCAAGGCTGGGTCACAGGTGTCATAACTGGAGTGAGAAAGTGTTTCTGTTTTGAGGTATGTGGTATTCATGTGAAATCTGCCATTGTTTGTGAGTTGTTGGCTTGAAGATATAGCCCCAGATGTTTTATATCCAGTCCCATCCTAGCTGATCCATCCCATGAAAGCTAAATGTGAAGATGAAATTTAATTTAAGAGATTCTGGAACAAAAGTCTTTGCAGAATATAATGATAATTTTTTCTGTGAAATATTATTACCAGTGTTAAATCATAACTAGCATAAGATAAATGATAATACACTGAAGGGAAAACAATATTGATTCTCTGGGCATGGTGTTACACATCGTTAGTTCTAGGTTTTGACAAATATTAAACGGAAAGAGATGTAACCAATGAAATAACTTTGCCAAAGTAAGAGACATATTGAGACATACAACAATATACGGAGAAAGGAAGTGGAGACAGACAATATGAAAAATAAAGTAGACCTGGAAAGACTTTGACATTACAGGTTAGGAGGCCTTGGCTTGAACTTATTGAAAGCCTACGTGTCACAGGGCACTAGAGTCATGAATGAATGAATATTCTGTTGATATGTAAATCTGTTGGCACTGGCCTCTTGAGACAAAGGTGCCAGACTCGAAACACGGCACCATCAAGCTCCAGTCTATCCAGCTGTAAATGGGTACCTGACTCTGCTCTCGAGTTAGGGAAGGAAAAAGTAGCGAGGAAGGGAACTGATCACCCCACCTCTCCATGCTGGACCTAGTATAGTGAAGTCTCTAACATTTCACTCCCCTATGGTAGTATCTGTTATGGTAGTATCTGTTATGGGACTATGTTATGGAAATGTGTCATCATGTTGTATTTGTTTGACCTGTACAGTCAATCTTCTCCATTTTCTCATTGTTGTTGTTATTATTGACATAATTGGTATATATTAATGACATTATGTATGGTTATATTACTGATGGCAAAATTAATTTAGAACAAAGTTGTTTAAACTCTTCCTGAGGTGTGACAGATTCAGATTCTCTGGCTCTGAGTGTCATAAAGAGCTGGTACCATCAGTTATGATAACATTTGTTGTTCAGCCCTTGATGAATTTTGGTTTTTTTTGTAATTCAAAGACCTTCTTGCTTCATCATTCACAACAGCCCTAGACCTTTATAACCCCCCCCCCCCCCCCCCCCCCTCCCCAAATGTAGTTTCAACTAAAGAAACTAAGAAAAGATTATGACTACTGCACCCTCGGGCATGCAATACCAGGTGACTATTATGAAGTTGTGCTTGGAGCTTGCAAATTCATCATGTAAAAAAAACTACCACAGAAACCACCACTTTAAGAGCATGTAATTGCTTGGTGCCAGCTCCCAGCAAGGAGACTAGCTACAGTCATGTGTCCAATCTATACTCCGTAAGGTGTGCAAAACATAACAATGATGAAATCTTCACTACAACTACAAGCTGGACTACTGCTAGACATGAGGGTCAGTAATAGAAACCAGATTTCACAATAACTAGAGTTGTTAAGATGTTAACTTTATACATTTTTAGCAATTTATAGCTAATGGTTGTTACATAATTTCATCAATTGTTAACAGTTTACAGCCAGTGGTAGTTATGTAATTTTGTCACTTGTTACAACTAGTGGTTGATGTATTTTAATTTTTACCACATGGCTGGTTCAGACCTCAAGGATTTAAAGCTTTTACTGTCCAAAATTTATGACCGTACTATTTCATACAGTTAATGTTTACAAGTTATCTGTGTACACGTATTCACGTATTTATTATAGTGTCCGAATGAGACTTTCTTCACAATAAAATATCTGTGTCATAGGAGCCAAATATGTCATACAGTGTTCAGTAATGCTATTAATATATTCCAATAATAAATACATAGCGCAGTCATAATGGTGCTAGCAAAATTTTTATCATTTTCTAAGTTACTTTATACCAATTTTTCATGTCTGACCGTGTACATAAGCAATTTCTGTCAGACTGTTTACATAATATTTCTACTATATCCAGTGATTGTATCAGCCTTGATGGTCAAGCTTCGTGTGTGCTCACGTGGCCAATTCTTTTTAGACAAGGAGATAACGTATCTCTATGTTGACTAGCCATATATCCTGTTTTATCTTCTTGAGTTTGCTTGTTTATGTACGTGGTATCTTTAAATTGCAGTCTTTTTCCATTTTCTTTGTTAAAACTATCATGAATTATTATGTAATACAGATTATAGTACTGCATGTTAGCGTTCATTTTTTTGGTCTTTAACCAATTTATTTTCTGTGGTTGTGCCATTTTTTAAATTTTATTTACATAGAATCAGTTTCTGCATTAGCTTCAGTTTTGTTTTGTTTGTTTTTTGCAACGTAACAGTTTATCTCTTACCAAAGTTTATCTTTTATCCAAGCCAACATTTATCATCACATCTCGCTACCTTTTCCCTTAGAATAGTTGGAAATGTTTTGTATAATAAAGTTTAAAAAAAACAAAAAACTACCAACACTCAAGAACTCCTCTTTTTCAATGATACAGTGATTTCTCTTGACAACTTGGAGTGATTATCTCTTCTCTGTCCACAAATGTGACACAGAATTCAAGGGTGTTAGTCTTACAAAAATACCACATACACCACAATAGATAGTTCTTGGCCAATAGCTTCTCTGTATGAGCTTTGGTGTTTTTGTTTATCATTCTTTCTGCAGCCAACATGTCTCAATGCAGGTCACTTATATGACATATTTTGGGTGAATTTTAACTAATTTTGTTATTTATGAAAGGCATAAGTCTTGGTAATTCAGTGGCAGATAACATTGTTATTATTATTTTTTTTAAATAACAATCAAGTTCAGATAACATTGTGATTATTTTTTTGTTGTTAATAACAATCAAATTTGTGGGTTTTTTTTTTGTAATAACTGTAAGGAATTTGTAAGATTTGTCTAATTACTGATCTGAAAACATATTCATGCCACTTATGGCCAGTTCTGTGGCACATGGTTTAGTTCGTGACAATCAAGAAAAATATTTGCATATCCATACTGGGCAGAAATGAGCATCTGTCATCCAGGAAAATATAAACAAGAAGTCTGTCAGCCTGAATGCTTCATCTAAAACTGCCAGTTAAATGGTATGAATGTATTTTGCAGTCACTGTGGGATTTAGTTTTATTGCCAGTTTGGATTGGCATGAGACATCTTCCAGAATATGATCTAAACTTGCAGTTATTTTTAGAAATGAGACTGACATTTCAAAGCAAGTCCATTTCTTTATTGTTTTTACTAGCAATGTTGTTTAGAACCTGGCAATATACTTTAATTGGAAAGCTGGTCGTTAGAAATCAGTTAAAACATTTTAAAATGTGTATTATATTTAATCATATTAGGTATATTGTACAAGTCAGGTATACATTACATGTCACTTCTATCCATACATTCTTTTAATACTCTAAATACTTCACAGCACAGACCCTGTAGAATTTTAATGTTTTTGAACAAAGCCATAACAAGTACAACCAGAGGATGCTGATCATCATTTTGAATAATCCACTCCTGCAGTTTTACAATCTTACCTCGGTGATCATGCATAAGGTACAGTGATAAATGAACAACTTATCAATTTCTGCCTGGACCCTGGTGTAATTTAAAATCATGCACATCTTGCCGTCTGCCAGAGTTGCTGCTGCTACATCAAGATAAGGATTTGTCCCATAATCAAAATGTCAGTTTCAGATTTATTATCACAATCTAGGCACCGCCTAAGCCTAAGCTGCAGGGTTCTGTGTAGGTGAACACGGTAGTGGATAAGAAAGTTGCCTTCAAGTGAACAGGTAGAGTTTGATAATCCCTCCCGTTATGTTCTGATTTCAGATTTTGTTTACAATAGAACAAAATAAAGTGTTGGTTAGATAAGCTATTATCACACAGAATTTGTTTCATTCTTTGTTACATTGTTTTACTTTTGGCAAGTCTTTGCTGTTTTTTTGTAAGTTTTCATTGTTGTTTCTTAATACTTAGCTTGTTCTTCTCTGTTATTTACTATATAGCTTGTTCATGTCTGTTTATTATTTGTATCTCACGTTTTTCTTGTCACAGTTTTCTTGTAGTTTTTTATGTTTACTTTCTTGTAACTATTTCTTACTTTTAAGTATTTTTCTAATTTGTAACCATCTCTCTTAATCAGCCCATGGAACATGGATGCAAAGTGCCGCTACCTGGTCTGTACAGGATCTGTTGTATCAAAAACCTGGTTATTCCTCCTTCATTAGCTTGTCGATGACCTCGTTTAGTCTCACAGATCAACCTGTTTAGTATTTTTCCTAGCAGCGAGGAAAAAAAAAACATTCCTGTGTAATCTGTACACTTTTACAAATGTCCCATCTTTGTTATTAGTTGATAGATAACATGGGATGATGTTTCAACCTTGTGACAGCTCTAAATACTTTAAATACCTCAGAACTGTTATAGACCGGAAGGGAGGCATCAAAGAAGATTTGACTAATTGAAGAGCAGCAGCTGGGAAACTTTTTAAGGCCATAAATTGAGGATTCCTCAGCAAAAGAGAGGTTGGTAAGAAGACGAAGATGGCTGTATACTGTTCCACCTATGTCCCAGTCTTGACGTATGGATGCGAGTCATGGGCAATGACTACAACCCACAAAAGCCAGATCCAAACCTCAGAAATGAGGTATCTGAGGAAGGCGGTTCAAGTAACAAGAAGAGACATGGTCGCGCAAGCAGACAATACATCAAGGCCTAAAAACCCAGCCCCTGCAGACCCAAGTAGAACAGTCCCAACTACGATGGTTTGGCCCATACATGCCACACCTCAGACATGAAAAACCTGTACAACAAATCCAAAAACCCTGTACAGAGACCCGCAAAACCTGTACAGACTGAAAAACGTAACAATAGAGTTAATTAATGTACAAATATATTCAATTAGATGGTTCTGCACCATCATAGTGACATGCGCCCTTTGCCTTTTTAAGCATGTCTTCACTTGCTTTAAAACCTAAACAACAAGAGTTAGAATTTATTTTGTACCGGTATTGTAGAAAAGCTGTGACTGTATCATCATTTAGTCTATTTCTGCAAAAAAAACTAATACAATTTATGGTGGAAATGAAGAACAGTTTGGTGTGTGTTCTATAGTGCCTTATAAAAGTATAGATCTAAAGAGACCAGTAATAAGCGTTATGGGTTAGGTTTAGGAATCTTAAATCAAATATATATATATATATATTTTTTTTTAAAGCTAGCAATGAAAATATAAACTGGCGCAATATTATATATTCTCTACCGAACTTCAAAAATTGGAATAGCCGTTATACCCATACGAATTTTAGTGTCAATCAAACATTGATAGTAATTAATTATTTAATAAATATAAATCATTGGATGACCGTAATGATGATCACCCAAGGCAAAATCACATTGTTTTTTAAAGAAACGAAATTAAAACTAAGAAGAGAAGTAACTCCAAATAAACTTTTCTCTGACCTGGTTAAGATGCAAATTTGCCTTGCTTTTGTGGGTTTTTTTTCAGTTTCATAATTTGGTCATATCGGAATGACGGTCGCCGAATGCTCCGCATGTATTTTCGTACCATTTAGATTTCGGGTTAACCCTAACCCCAACTGTAACCCTAATCCTAACTCTAAATGGTACGAAAATACATGCAGAGCATTCGGCGACCGTCATTCCGATATTAGGCCTACCCATAATTTGTTTTGTATTATTATTCAAATTTACATTTCTTACGCACTTTCTACCGTAAACCTAACCTCAACCTTAACTCTAAATGGTACGAAAATACAAATATTAAACATACTCGACGGCAATAAAGGTAAAGATTACCAGAATCTCAGTAAAAAGAGTTGTCAGAATCATTCAAGTTGAATAAATTCAACTCAAACAAGAATTTTCGTGCTCTTTTTCCACAAAATGTTTATGATTCGGCGGTATGGCAGCGTCCATGTTTGTAACTTTCGCTTTTGTAAAATCACTATTATCAGTTCTACCGTATTCGCTAGCAGTAAAATATTTTGTTCGTTTCAAGCTTAGTGGCCAGATTTTTCAATGCTGAATCCGATTATGCCCAGCAATTGCCGATACGATTGTAAACAGAAGAGTTCTGGTGCTTTTAAAATAGGACGTACGTTTTATAGGTGTATGGGAACGAGGTATCGCACTACTTCCGTGACGTACTCGGTACGGCACAGCGACAAAAATTGTCAAGATTTATGCCGTATGGCGTACGTCATAATGGTGCTGAAAGGGTTAATAATTAGGCAAAAAAACCCGTACAGACCCGTGTACGGCCCGTACACATCTGAAAACGCAAACACCCCGTACAGATTATGGGTAAACCTTTAAGTGTGGCATGTATGGTTTGGCCATCGGCTACCATGACAAGTATGGCAAACTAAGAGCCAGGGATCCAGACCTACAGGACAGCCCAGAGTCCACTGGGAGGACATTAGACAATCTCTGAAGGACTGAGGACTAGAATAGAACCAGGCCAGGAGGGTGACAGCCGACAGGATAGAATGGTGCTCTCTCTTCCAAACCTCCACACCTCACGGTAGAAGAGAAACAACTAAGTCAGTAAGGCAGCTCTGAATGTTGCTGATATTAGCCTGGGTTCAATGCTTCCCATGAGTGTCTTCCGCACCTCCTTTGATAGCATTAGAGCCACACCTTTACTATGATGTACATTTTCTTCCAGTGTCCTAAGAATAGCACTAATTCTCATGTATTCATTTTCTTCTTGTCTACACCTTCTATCTCATCTCACACAGTCCCAGAATGTCAGTTTTTTTAAAGTTAATTATTTGAGCTGCCACCTGTACAGTTTCCCTTTTTCATTTAGCCCAGATATGATTCAGCTTTCCCTGGATTGTGTCATAAACGTCCCTACTAGAGGACCTTCTTCAGTCTTTGATAACTTAGTTGAATTATGTGAATTATTTGTTTAGGATGACTTGGTCATGCTGGTGAATTATTGTTTCACTTCTACAGGATGGAACAATCAGTCCCATGCTCATCTCTCTCTTTAGTCACCTTCTATGACATGCTCATCTCTCTCTTTGGTCACCTTCTATGACATGCTCATCTCTCTCTTTAGTCACCTTCTATGACATGCTCATCTCTCTCTTTAGTCACCTTCTATGACATGCTCATCTCTCTCTTTAGTCACCTTCTATGACATGCTCATCTCTCTTTAGTCACCTTCTATGACATCTCTCTCTCTAGCCACCTTCTATGACATGCTTATCTCTCTCTCTAGCCACCTTCTATGACATGCTCATCTCTCTCTTTAGTCACCTTCTATGACATCTCTCTCTCTTTAGTCACCTTGTTTGACATCTCTCTCTAGCCACCTTCTATGACATGCTCATCTCTCTCTCTAGCCACCTTCTATGACATGCTCATCTCTCTCTTTAGTCACCTTCTATGACATGCTCATCTCTCTCTTTAGTCACCTTCTATGACATCTCTCTTTAGTCACCTTCTATGACATCTCTCTTTAGTCACCTTCTATGACATCTCTCTCTCTAGCCACCTTCTATGACATGCTCATCTCTCTCTTTAGTCACCTTCTATGACATCTCTCTCTTTAGTCACCTTCTATGACATCTCTCTCTAGCCACCTTCTATGACATGCTCATCTCTCTCTCTAGCCACCTTCTATGACATGCTCATCTCTCTCTTTAGTGACCTATGACATCTCTCTCTTTAGTCACCTTCTATGACATCTCTCTCTAGCCACCTTCTATGACATGCTCATCTCTCTCTCTAGCCACCTTCTATGACATGCTCATCTCTCTCTTTAGTCACCTTCTATGACATCTCTCTCTTTAGTCACCTTCTATGACATCTCTCTCTAGCCACCTTCTATGACATGCTCATCTCTCTCTCTAGCCACCTTCTATGACATGCTCATCTCTCTCTTTAGTCACCTTCTATGACATCTCTCTCTTTAGTCACCTTCTATGACATCTCTCTCTCTCTAGCCACCTTCTATGACATGCTTATCTCTATCTCTAGCCACCTTCTATGACATGCTCATCTCTCTCTCTAGCCACCTTCTATGACATGCTCATCTCTCTCTTTAGCCACCTTCTAATGACATGCTTATCTCTCTCTTTAGCCACCTTCTATGACATGCTCATCTCTCTCTTTAGCCACCTTCTATGACATGCTCATCTCTCTCTTTAGCCACCTTCTATGACAGGCTCATCTCTCTCTCTAGCCACCTTCTATGACAGGCTCATCTCTCTCTCTAGCCACCTTCTATGACATGCTCATCTCTCTCTTTAGCCACCTTCTATGACATGCTCATCTCTCTCTTTAGCCACCTTCTATGACATGCTCATCTCTATCTTTAGCCACCTTCTATGACATGCTCATCTCTCTCTTTAGCCACCGTCTATGACATGCTTATCTCTCTTTAGCCACCTTCTGTGTCTGTGATGAGACAAAGAAAGAACAGGACTACAACTCTCTCAGGCATGTCACTGACATGAGGTTGTCCATGGGACTAGCAACCTCATCATGTGACACAGAAACCACTGCAGCAAGAGCATGTTATACTGTTTGGTGCAGGCTTCCTGCAAGTGGACAAGATGCAGTGCTAGCTCCATGAGGAGCACAAAGACAAATGATGATATGCCTGATTAGGTACAGTCTTCCTATTCTTTGTTCCCCTCTCGGTCCTCATTAATACACAGGCGTAAGTGACACCTGCAATTAATGGAATATATTTTATATACGGCCCACTGCCAATTACAGTTTTATTGTGGCATACTCTGCTCGTAAGGAAGCCTCATCAAATATGTGCATAATTTGATTTCCTATGAATGTCTCCACGAAATGACATCAGTCAGCTAATGATTCTTCAGATCAGCTGTGCTCTCCTTTCCATTCACTGTATCATTAGTGCCAACCAAAATGAGGGTTGGAATCTGCAGAATAATTGACAAAATGTGTCAAAGTCACAAGGATTAAATCTTATATTACACAACAAACAATTAAAGTTCTAGCCTATGTGCTACTGTCAAGAGACGCGAGTAAGGCTGCATTTAGATTCTTAAAACCTATTGCTGACCAGTCGGCGATAAAGTTCACAAGGCATGAGAAAGCAGTCGATTGTGAAAACCCACTGTCCACCACAGACAACGTTCTTCATAAGTCAGGGGAAAGCAACTAATTTTGCATGGACTGTATAACAATGAGACAGTAATACAACAGACCAACCAGGAACAATTAGCAGGAGTCGGCAGTATGGCTCGCGGTTGTTTACACAACGGCAGCACTACAACCGTATTACTTTGCTTAGTAACAGAACATAAAGGATGGAAGGAGACATATCGGCGAGAAGACATTAGAGTGAGTATTTTGCTAAGTCGTTTCTCATGGAACAGGCACAGTAATTTTGGATTAATAGAGACCGATAGTCTGAATGAAGATAAATATGAAAGAAGACATTACAAAGAGATTAGAAACACTGCACAGACATCAGAAGATGAAAGGAGACAGATTGTCTGGGCTACGCTAAATATGAATGCGAACATAGCAAAATATTACAGAAAACTTTACAGAGTAATGGGGACTGGTTGTCTGAACTAAAGTAAAGACGAATGGAACATTATAAAGGATTAGAAAACCTTCACAAGACATCAGAAGAGAACACTGGAATCGCCCGCGGCCATTCGGTCAACATATAACCCAGGAAGATTCATCTTTCGGGATTGCTACAGAAAGCATTCCGCCAGCACGACTTGGTTCAATATTTCACGAGGAAGATTCAGGACCTGTGGTCAGTGAATTCGTTATACGGAGCCAAGGTTTAGTGTACATCATCTCAGCCCGTAACCCGTCATGGGTCGTAGGGGTGCCATGGTGGAAGCATCAGCAGACAGGGTCCTCCACTGCTCTCTATCCTCAGCAATGCGTACAAGTGTGGAAAAACCGTGTCCTGCCCATTCTTTGATGTTATCAGCCCAGGATTTTCTCTGCCTTCCTCTTCTCCGTTTACCTTCGACTGTTTCCTGAAGGATCGTTTTCGAAAGGGAGTCATGACGAGTTACATGCCCAAACCAGGCAAGCTTTCGACGTTTCACTATTGACAAAAGTGGTTCTTGGTGGCCTGCATAGGTGTTTATCTTCTCTCTAACATAGACATTTGTTTTGTGCTCTTTATAGCAAATGCGCAGAATTCTTCTATAACATTTATGCTCGAAAGCCTGAATCCTTCGCTCCGTATCTGCAGTGAGTTAAATACATATATTTCATAAATATAACACTGTAAATACCAGTCACTTTTTCCCATAATACTACCTCTTACACTATCAGATACGTGTTGCAATAAACACTGTGCAGAGAGTGATTGTATTTATAAGAGTGCACATTTTCCATAAACATAACAATGTAAAGACTAGACCCTTTTCCACAAAATATTACTTCTTACATTACCCGGTAAACATTGCAGTAAACACCACGCAGAGATTCATTATATTGGTAAGATTTCACATACAAGAAAACAGCCACACACCGCATGCGTAGCATAGATTTAAGGGGTACTTATGAGACTTTATTATTTTATCCATCTCAGTGGTAGAGACAGATTGGGACTCTTTGAGATAACTCAGCCTTAGTCTTACTACCATGGCTGGCGTTTTTGGGACGAGCTAATACGTAGGGCCAACCATATATACTGTGACGACACGTACCTCACAGATATCAATAATCAACTGCATCAAACCTACAAAAGCAACCAGGGGTTTATGAAGGAATTTGCGAGGGCAAAGGAGCCTTTCTACAAACAACCACCCACACAAAATAGTAATCAGAAATTACACAGTAATGGATGAGTTACAATTAGCCACCCATGAAAATTATTGATCAGAAGTTACACAGTAACAGACGATTTGTTTTACAAGAAGCTACCCACGTGAATATTGAGATCATAAATTACCACAAGTAATGGACCGACTCAACAAAGAAACTTGCTACGCCAACATATAGCAATATATATAAACTGCCACAGTTTTCCCACCGCCATCACAGCAAGCGGACCTCTACTGCAACATTAAGATTTTGTCGTCTAGTTATTTTGTCAAGACACCTTACGGACACGACCAAGCTTTGGGTTACATTGTAAACTCGTGCGTGGTGAAGAACAAAAGATCCGACCGTCGAACCCAGAGGGACTGTCCAGGCCGGATCGTGTTGTTATAAGTTCCATGAATACAGACAAAACCAGGCCTATTGTGTACAAACGCCCAGAGCTTTATTGATATTCAGAAAGAGGCCAAGAAACAAAATATCCTTTTTTTTAGTAGTTAGTATTAGATTAAATTCATCATCATCATCACTTAGTATAGACCAGTGTTTCTCAACCCTGATAGTAGCAACGCCCCTTTTTGACAACTAATATTTTAAAAAGCCCGCCACCTTTTTAACACCCTTTGCTCTTTATCTTGTGTACACACACATACATATATTCCACCATACTTTTAAAAAAGCAATGCAGTTAATGAGTTATCTTTTCTTTAAATATAAAGAAAAAGAGAAAGCACATTTATAAAAGCATAGTTATATTAAATATGTGTTTAAGTATGGAATTATAAGAGGGGCGTTCAGAAAGTAATGCACCACATCATTTTTCTCAGGAGCTGTTTATTTAAAAAGCATGAAATTTATAAACAATATACATGGATATGTCATGTAAACATCGGTATTATTCAACATAATCCCCATCAACTTGTACGGCTTTATGCCAGCGCGAAACAAGTGCATGTATTCCTAGCCCGTACCAGATTTTGTCTTGATCATGTAGCCATTTCTTCGCTGCATGAATCACTCCTTCATCATCTTCAAACCTTGTCCCACAGAGTGCATCTTTAAGTGGACCAAATAGATGAAAATCAGAGGGTGCCAAATCAGGACTATAGGGTGGATGGGGTAGTACAGTCCAACCCAATTTGGTGATTGCTTCCCGTGTTGCCAGACTTGTGTGAGGTCGTGCATTGTCGTGAAGGAGAAGCAGGTCTGCTGGATTCTTGTGCGGCCGAACTCTGCAAAAACGTTGATTGAGTTTTTTCAATGTCTTAATGAAAGCTTGCGAATTGATTGTCTCTCTTCTTGGCATAACGTCCACAAGAATCACACCTTCAATGTCCCAAAAGACAGTGATCATGACCTTTCCAGCTGAAGGAATTGTCTTGAATTTCTTTCTTCGTGGTGATTGTGGATGATGCCACTCCATTGACTGTCTTTTTGTCTCAGGTTCAAAATGATGGGCCCAGGTTTCATCACCTGTAACGATCTTAGCCAAAAAGTTCTCTCCATCAGCATTGAAATGCTCCAACAATTCAGAAGAAATTGCTTTCCTTTGCAATCGGTGGTCATTTGTGAGACTTCAAGGAACCCATCTTGCGCAAACCTTAGAAAATCCGAGAGTTTTTATAACTGCATTTGCACTACCAATGCTGACTGACAGCTGTAAGGCCAATTGTTGAGTAGTGATTCGCCTATCAGTAAGAATAATGCCCTCAGTGCATGTCAACATTTCTGCGTTGGTGGCTGTGGCAGGACGTCCACAGCGTGGCCGATCAAGCAGCTCCGTATCTCCACTTCCTGATTCTTTGATTCTCTGAACCCACCGACTGACTGTACTCCTGTCAACTGCAAAACTTCCATACACATCACATAGACGCTTGTGAATGTTCACAACAGTTTCCTTCTCTGCAACGAGAAATTCTATCACTATTCGTTGCTTATAATGCAAGTTGCTAACACACTCCATTTCAACGGTTTAGGGCAGCCGTATTATTCGGCCGGTTGCGGTGCTATTTGGTGCACACAATTGGCACATGCCATATTTGAAGTGTGCAAAATTGCATGCTTCTATCTTCATTATTAGCTGAGAAAAACGATGTGGTGCATTACTTTCTGAATGCCCCTTGTATTGTTGAGTAGTGATTCGCCTATCAGTAAGAATAATGCCCTCAGTGCATGTCAACATTTTTGCGTTGGTGGCTGTGGCAGGACGTCCACAGCAAGGCCGATCAAGCAGCTCCGTATCTCCACTTCCTGATTCTTTGATTCTCTGAACACAAGTTCATTATCCTTGAATTACAAATTGGCGGAGCAAATGATATAAAATTAGTTCTTAGAACTCTATTATAACTATCATAATCATATCATTTTAATAGCGCCTAAATGACTGCATATATATCTTCAAATCTGAATATTTAAGCCTCTCCTTATGTAACCAATTTAAACGAGAAAAAATTGGAAAACTTATTAGTTGATAATAATGATATAATTATATAAAAATTCACTTACTAATGAAGCTTAATGAGATCCTTGCGCTTGGTGTGACTCAGCCAGTTTTGTAATATTTGGTTCTAAGTTTGTTAAAAGAAGTCTCAAATCTCCTCTGTTACAAATCTGCAGTCGGTTTCGTTGCTTTTGTAGTAGCAACACTACTGCACTGAACCCCTTCTCCACCAAATATGACGTTGGGAATGCTGTAATTAGCAATTTAGTTTCATGCCAAAGAACGGGATATGCAAGCCTCTGCTGGATGCAAAATTTTTTGTAATGTGTGTGACTGAATCGTGCTTTTGCCTCGAAGTCATTTTGTAGCTCAATTAATTCTTCTTCTAAATGTTGACTAACATGTTCCACGTCTGATTCAAACGGATTAATCCCCCAAACCGGTATTATTAGTTCTACAAGTCTTTAAATCTTATGCTCATATCATTTTTAATAGTGACCAAATGACTGCAATAAACCTCTAAATCTGAATCTTTAAGCCTGTCCCCACCTGACTGCAGTAAACATGGAAAATGAAAAAGTTCTCGGCGACTAAGATTATTTTTATATAATGTCAATTTGTTGATGAACCCCATGATAATTCCTTTCACTTTAATCTGACTGATCTCATTTCCTTGTAGCTTAAGAAGAACCTCATTTAACTTTTCAAATATATCTGAAATATAGGCCACATCGTTTCGCAATACTTCTCTTTCAATGCTAAATTCTTCTTTGATTGAATCCAAAAACTCTCCAACAGTATCAAATAATGCCAATACTCTTTTTAAACAGTTACCTTTGGACAGCCATTATACTTCCATGTGTAGGAGAAGACGTTCAAACTCTTCACCATTATCACAACAAAGTTTACGAAATAATCTATCGTTCAACGAATGCGCCTTAATTTTGTTAATAACACTGATAACATGGTTCAATGATTTGTGGAGTCTGTCACCAAGATGCTTGGCGACTAAATGTTGTTGATGAATAACACAATGAATTGTTAAAACACCTGGTGCCACAATTTTTAAGTAGGCCAGAAACCCACGATGATGACCAACCATAGCTGGTGCTCCGTCTGTTGCACATGCGATGACATTGGTAAAAGGAATTTTTTTCCCCAACAAAAATGTGTTTCCAGAAGAAAATATGTGGAGAGAGAAGGTTAGCTTGGGTGTGTTGAGAGGCTAACGAATGTTTCGAGTGTTGAAGGGACATAAATCTCCGCTTACTGTCTCCTGACAATGGTAACATCCCAGGTACCAAAATTTTGCATTTGGAATCCTTGAAACACTCCATGGGACGCAGGGCAAATAAAAACTATCGTGTTACAAGCTATGCAAAGGGGAACATTTTTTGTAATTGTTTCATAGATTCTTGTAAAAATGTATGCAACGGCCCCCTGAATGGAAGTAGCGACCCCCAATCGTAATGATCCATCAGAACGCCCCCAGACGTCTTGAAAACGCCCCCAAGGGGGTGGTAATGCCCCCGTTGAGAAACACTGGTATAGACTTAAGATTAGATTGTGTATTTTATGTATTAATTACCACCTTCTCTTTCCAGGTATAGTTAGTATTAGGTGTCATTGTACAGTGCAGACCTGATAAGGAGAACTCACCAGGGACCCAAGAAATAGTTCTTCTTATCAGAAATTCCTCTTATCAGATAAGAGTTCAAGCATATGGTAATGCATTTGCAACGTACAATGCAATAATGAATTAGCGTTGAATACGACAGATGTATGACACAGAAAATATGTAAATCACCAAAAGTGTTAATGTACAACGTTGGCACAGATATCTAGATAATAACAGCACTTTTTACACTTTGAAAAGAAAAAGCTGCAATTTTCCTCTGTATCTTAGTACCCGTACTTGAATGAATAAAAATGTCTTTCCATGACATCCTTAAATTCAAAGAAATTATAAATTAAATCATCTTGGCATCCAGCCTGCATTATATACATGTTAGTTTTATCCATGCAATTTGAAACTTCCAACTGTGAAATAGTTTGTACCGTTAACCCACAGTCATCATTATCTCTAGAATTTGTAAACTCTTAAATGATAAAGCACTCTTAAATGAAAAAGTCTGTAATTTTCCTCTGTGCCTTGGTACCTGAGTTAATAAAATGTCTTTCCATGGCCTCTTTAAATCCAAAGAAATGAGAAATTAAATCATCTTGGCATCCAGCCTGCATTATATGCATGTTAATTTTATCCATGCAATTTGAAACTTTCATTTGTGAAACAGTTTGCACTGGCAACCCACAGTCATCATCATCATCTCCATCTAGGTCAGGACTGGAAAGGACAGAAGATGAAACTGTTGGCATACACATCCTTAGAATATCAGCACTGGCAAGGCTAGCACTACATGTAGTAACAATATCATTGTCAATGTTGACAAAATCTTCTGCTGAAATGTTCAGTTCCTGATATAGTCGATGAAGCAAAGGTTCCACAGAAGTTTCATTTATAATACTGCCATTACAAGTATTTGATACAACCGTGTTTTCATCATCTGTATCATCTCCAACTTTAAAGCCTGCTTTTCGAAAACAGTTTGCAATAGTCACAGGCAACACTTTACCCCATGCAGATTTCAACATAACAATAGCGTCCAGAAGGGTTATCTTGAAGTCTTCAGCAACCAAGTCTGCATCAATGTGACCTACAAGTTTGGACAACATTGCTGACCTATAATGAACCTTCAGATTTTGAATAATACCTTGGTCACAAGGCTGAAGTTTGGATGTCGCATTTGGTGGTAAAAATAAAAGTTCTGTTGCTTTTAGATTTTGAACATTTAGGTGGGCTGAACAGTTGTCAAGCACCAAAAGAACTTTGCGATGTTGACGTTCCATAGAATGATCAAATGCATGTAGCCACTTGGTAAAAATGTCTGATGTCATCCAGGCTTTTGAATTAGCTGCATAATCAACACACAATTTTTTCAAAACCTTTAAAACAGCATGGATTTTTGTATTTACCGATTACAAGTAGGCCTAATGGCAATTTTTCTGAACCATCCATATTTGTACAGACAACAGCTGTGATTCTTTCTTTCGATTCCCCCCCCCCCCCACCCACCCCAATCCCTCATGACACTTTTCATTTCTGAAGGAAAAAGTCTTGTCAGGCAGCAATCTCCAAAACAATCCAGTTTCATCAGCATTAAACACATCAGTGGAATTATATCTACTCATGGCTGGTTTTAGCACCTCCTCCGTCCATGACTCGGTAGTCATTTCATTAACAGAATGCCTTTCCCCACACAAAGCTTTGTAAGTAATGTTGTGCCATTTTTTAAAACGACCCAACCAGCCAGGACTACATTTCCAGCCAGTCCGACCTTCCAGAAGTGCTAACTCTTCTGCCTTTGCAGTTAATATAGGTCCATTTACAGGAACATTTGCTGATCTCGCCATGGTGAACCATTTTAGGAGTGCCGTGTCAACAACATTACACGCCGCTTTTCGGTTCTTCATTCTGTGACAATGAACTTGTCCACCATAAAACATTTTTCTGTACCGATCCTTATTTTTTATGATTCCTGAAAGCGTTGATTTTGGAATGTCGAATTCCTTTGCTATTTCCATTTTCTTTTTGCCACTATTTTCCACTTCTTGTAATAGCTCAATCTTTCTTTTCAAAGATATGGATTTTAACTTTCCAGCCATTTTTGAGGGGAAATAACTCAAATTCTAACATCGACGAAGCGCGCAATTTCCGAAAATAGCCGAAAAGTTGTACAAATGTCCAGGTACTGTATTTGAAAAAAGTTCGTCTTAAGCAGATCAAATTATATAGTCGGGACACGTTTAATCGTTCGGCATATCCGAAAATTCGTGATAAACGGATTCCGCTTAACCGGACATTTTTTACAAAGACAAAGAAGGTTTATCTATAGATAAGGAAAGAAAGTGTGCGAGAGACATACAGTTCTTTCTTTCTTACTCTTCTGTCCACTCAAGAGTGTAGAAGGGTTGGGGGCTCGCGAGCTATAGGAGAGGATAGATAGATTGGTAGGAGTGACAGTGTTACGAGATTCAGAATCACTGGGATTATCTGCTGGGAAATTATCCCAAATTCGCCTTCTTCTGCTCCTACTGACTATCTTTACCCGGTTGAAAGGCAAATCTGAGCCATTGACAATGCCTACGCAATCAAGATAATTCTCCCTGGTTAATCCTTGGGTTAACCTTGTGACAGCTACCAGGGAGTGAAGAATAGTAATGCAAGCATGATGTAAAAGGTGACTAAGGAGGGAAATTCTAATTCTGTAGAAATTTAAAGACACAAAAACTTGAGCAAGTATGGACAGGTCAACTAATTTAAATTATGGACAGGTCATCCGAGATAGAAGAAAATCCTCTATTACATAGGAGGCTCATACTGCAGCACAGAAAAAGCCTTGAGAGTCTGGGCTGCTGAAATGCCTTTTTCTTCGAGGAATATCTCCAGATTTAGCACCTGGAATGTTTGTACACTAGATGAACAAGGAAAGACTGGACAGGTGGCAGCAGAAATGTGAGAATACAAGATTAAACTGCTGGAATTCTGCGAGACAAGGTGGAAAGGCATAGAAAGGAAGAAACTGATCATGGGAGAAATGGTGCTGTCCTCAGGATACAAGGAAGAAAGCACACATCACAGTCAAGGAGTGGCTGTAAAATGTAGTGCAGAAAGCACTCATAGAATGGGAAGCCGGACCTAGAATAATGTCAGAAACATTCAAAACTGCCAAGAAGCTTCTGTGATTTAATGAGTGCCAGTGGCAAAAAGGTGAAGAAAAGACACTGGTGATGAATAGAATACACACTGAGGACAACTGCTGGTAGCATTACAAGGCAGTTCTTGTTGTAGAATTCACAGGGTAATAGAAATAGAGGAAGAACTAAAAGTACATGGAGAAGAGTTTAAGAAACAGACTTTTAAAACATTAGGAAGACGAGGAAAGAACTCAAAACAGTTGGTAAACGACAGGAGAGCATAGTGTTAACTGACTGAAAGTGTGTGCTCTCCAGACAACTAATGTGCAACAATGACAGTGATAACAAAGACAGCGTGACATTTTTCAACACACTTTGAAGCCCTTTGTATCTCACTTCATGATCCCTTGGGATAACACCTGTTATGAACCTCTGACAATACAACATGATGTACAGAATGTCTAAGAGACTTATACCTACATACCTGACTCTCTCTGAATTGACTCACAAAATGTGATGTGAGTATTGGCGCCACAGGCACATATGCCACCGCTCGTTCTGCACTGGTAGCTGGGTCATCAAATAAGTAAGGCAGAGAAAACCCTCCACTCATTGATGGGGAGACAATCACAGGACGTTTCAGTCCAAGAGCTGATATCAGAGACCCAAGAAACTCTCCATTATGCTCTGGTTCAAGTATGTTTGGACTTTTACCGTAACCTAGAGCAAAAACATAGTTCACTGCTTCATTAAGGACTAAACATGATATTAGAATGGCTTTGTGTAACTATACCCAATTTGATACTTAAATTTATACATAATTGGCACTGGACTTTAAATCCAATCTGTCACTGAGCTGCAAACCAAGTTTGGCACTGAATTTGAAAACCAATCTGACAATTAACTATAAATCTAATCTGACACTCAACTTTCAATCTGATCTGATACAACTTTGAACCCTATTTGACACTGAACTTTCAACCCTATTTGACACTGAACTTTCAACCTAATTTGACACTGAACTTTCAGCCTAATTTGACACTAACTTTCAACCTAATTTCACACCTAAGTTGATAGAAAAATTTCATATTTCATAGTATCAAAAATGCATAACTTTTAACCAATATTTAATTTAACAAAATTGTTTCACCACCAACAAAAACCTTTGAAAAACTTTTCTTATGACATCAGCATCTCAACCTTTCAAAATGATGAAAAGTTACAAACTTCATCATATTACATCATAATTACTAACCAGGAAGGTCAACAGCAACAGCCCTGTACCCCCAGTTAGCCACATTTTGCAGAGTCTTGATGTCCAGCCAGTTTTTAGAGGTAAACCTCATACCGTGGAGGAAGAGAATGTCCAGATTAGGCTCCGCATCTTTCTGCCTTATTTGCTCTGTGTAAATCTGAAGAGTCTGATGATCAGAGACACTCAAACACTTTTAATATTTGCCTGTTTAAATGACAACCAGAAAAATACACAATTTCATAAATGGGTGCTTGTGGTGAATAGCAAGATTGAAATGGTGGGACAGGACCAGACAAATGCCCTGGAATAAGAAGCTGGTGTTGGATAAGACAGACAACTAAAAAAAACTAGCTGATAGCATTAAATGACAGTCCCTGTTCTGGAATCTATAGGGTATGAGAAAAAGAGGAAAACATAAGAACAGAGTAGAAAATTATAGACCTGAAGGAGATAAAGAATAACAGACGGCACAGGACAGGAAGGTTTGGTGTGTATTTGTTGAAGGCCTGTGCTCCAAGGGGAGCTGAAGGATGATGAATGAATGTTTGAATGAATGAATGAACAAGAACGAGAAAATACATCTTTATAATAAGTCAATTTCAGATTAACCTCCATTTTCAAAGAGGTCTAATATGTGAGACCAAACAATTTTTTAAGTTTGTTTTAGCTCAAGTAACAAGTTTTGTCATGGTTTATAATCCTATCTTCCTGATATTAATGTTATTTTTTTCTACTTTATACTGATGTCTTCTTTTCCTTTATACATATTAATATTTTTTTCCTTTATACTTATATTAATGTCTTCTTTTCCTTTATACTTATATTAACTCTTTCCGTACGTAATTATTTTCAGCTCTGGACGGAATTATTTTTAAGCCCCCAAAAATTTACACATACATAATTTACGTTTACTGACAATGTGTGTCTAATCATGAGTTAAGTATAACATATTATATATCAAATTAAAGTACATTGGATGAACAATATAAATCCATATGCCTTTCTAGCTAATTTTATGTTATGTTTATGTTATAACAGATAACATGTACACGGAAAAAAAGATAACTTGAAATTTTGAACAAAAATTTTCGACTTACATAAGGCTTGTAACATTCACTGCTCTCTTTGTGCAGGTAATCCATTTAGAAACACAGAAAAAGTAAGAAAGTTATGGTTGATCACACAGTTTTTTCACTGTTCACATATTAGTAACATATCCTGTGTGTTTTTCGGCCATTATGGCAATACGACAAAACACGATTAAAGATGAAGATAAATGTGAAAAAATCCCTTCAAACGCAAATAAAAGACGTTGAAGCTTGTTGAAATTTGCCCAGTTTTGTGTTTACTTCCATTCGAGATAAATTCCGGGCAGTATAAAATATCAGAATAGAAAGAAACAACGAAATAAATCAGCGTCTTTTAAAAGATCTTTCGGTCACAGCAGTCGGCCATTGCGTCTTTTAAAAGATCATGCGCACGGAATCAGTTAATGTCCTATTTTCCTTTATACTTATATTAATGTCCTATTTTCCTTTATACTTATATTAATGTCTTCTTTTCCTTTATACTTATATTAATGTCTTCTTTTCCTTTATACTTATATTAGTGTCTTATTTTCCTTTATATTTATATATAATGTCCTCTTTTCCTTCATACATATGTGAATGTTTTCTTTCCATTTATATTAATATCTTCTTTCCCTAAGTATATTAATATCTTCATTTCCTTTATACTTATGTTAATGTCTTCATTTCCTTTATACTTATGTTAATGTCTTCTTTTCCTTTATCTTCTTCTTCTTCCGTCCTTAGCCACCGACCGTCAAAGCAGTCAGTGGCTATTACGCCTAGTGGCGTCTTAGGGCAACAGCAGATAGGTTTTCTTTGCCATTCTTTCCCATCACGCCTATTGGCGTCTTTAGGGCAACGGCAAATCAATCCATTTGCTGTTGTTTCCGTAATCGAAGTGACTGGCAAACGGGTGATCAGCCCGTTGGTTTTTTCTTTATACTTATGTTAATATCTCCTTTTCCTTTATACTTATGTTAATATCTCCTTTATACTTACGTTAATTTCTTCTTTTCCTTTATACTTATGTTAATATCTTCTTTTCCTTTATATTTATATTAATGTATTCTTTTCCTTTATATTTACATTAATGTCGTCCTTTCCATCATACTTATGTTAATATATTCTTTTCCTTCCTACTTACTTACTTAGTCGTTACTCTTCTATTGTGGGGTGTCGAGGTTTGCCAGAGAAAGCATCATTCTATCCTATCAACTGTCTTCCTCCTGGCCTGGTTCCATTCTAGTCCTTGTCCTTCATAGATTGTCTAATGTTGTCCTCCCAGCGGACTCTGGGTCATCTTGGAGGTCTGGATCCCTGGCTCTTAGTTTCTCATACTTGTCATGGTAGCAATCTTCTCCCATTCTGCAGACATGGGCAAACCATCGTAGTTGTTCTACCTGGGTCTGCAGTGGCTGGGTTTTGAGGTCTTGCCGTACTGTCTAGTTGCGGACCATGTCCTTTCTTGTTACTTCAACCACCTTCCTCAGATACCTCATTTCTGAGGTTTGAAGCTGGCTTTTGTGGGATGTAGTCATTGCCCATGGTTCACATCCATAAGTCAAGACTAGAAAATAGGTGGAGCGGTATACAGCCATCTTCGTCTTCTTGCCACCTTCTCTTTTCCTGAGGAATCCTTGTACAAAACCAGTATTTTCTATGTATTCCTCTTTCTACCAGTATTTTTCTTATTCTCTCTTTCAGTTCTAATCAAACCACTTTAACAAACATCCATTAGTGAATATTCACAATTTCTAGACTTTTAATTGTTTCAAATTATAATTCTGAAGACTTTTTACCATTCCTGTGGGCTTCCTTGAATTTTGGTCAGTCTTAATTATTGTAGTTGTCTAAGTCTTCCCTTCATGTGGAACCTTACACCATTGACATCATTCCACAGTTGCTCAATATGATGTCATCAGTTTGACACTTTAGTTCTATTCTTTTAATCCTCCACACTCAGCATGAGTGATCCATTCTGTAAGACACTCTGCACATCTAATATTGTAACAATAACTTTTTTAAATCAGTGAGACAATAAACTAAACTTAAATGTTCTTCCTATAGCCACCACTACAGTTGTCCCCTTTGTAGGAAGCCTACACCAAAGAATGCATATGCTCTTGCAGGAGTGCTGTCTGTAGGTGTTTCTCTTACATGATGAGGTTGCCAGGCTCATCCACCACCTCATACTAGTTGCCTCGTACGACATGCCAGAGGCAGCAGTAGTACTATTTTTGTCTTTACCTTTTCAGAAACCCCTTGGAACTGCATAGAGTAACATAAATATAAAATAAATATAAGTAAAAATCAGTTTTCACTCCATATCATCTTCAACATGAATGTGTCACCCCTTCTTGTACCTAACTAGCAGGATGCACTTCACCATCGAAATAAATGATAAGATATGTCTAGTGCTGATCATAAGTAGAACACTGAAATAAAAAAGGGAAAATCCAGGATCTGTGAACAGTAAATAAAATATACACACAAAAAGGTATTTTGTAGGCACTCGTAAGACATAAAGAAGTAGAGAACTAGGCAACAGACATTTAACATAAGTGATAGGCTTACCGGGGACTCGAACCCAGGACCATCTGAACATCACCACATCTTACTACAAGAGTGAATCATGACTAACCCCATATATAAGCCACTACTGTCAAACAGTACACTTCCATATCTTACTTACGACTGAAACAATAAAACTAGAACTAGTTACTGCCCATTTATGTTACGTGGACATAAAACTAGAACTAGTTACTGCCCATTTATGTTACGTGGACTGACTTTGTTCGCTACAGGCACTTCGACTGTCTTTGATTCTGTAATGAACGCTGACTCAGTCACTTGATCTAATTCTGGGGGTGATGGAAGGCGACTAAAATCTAGCGTTTTTTCAGCATCCGATGCCATTGTATCTGTTATCTGAGGAAAGTAACATGAACTGTATACATGACTAACGTAGCTGCTGTATCACAATAAGTAAAGTTAAGATATTAAAATAAGTTTTTCCTACCTGGACCTTGGTAACTTTACTCTGACATGGAGTATATTTTTACACTGAGCTCCTGTTTACACTGGACTATAAACATTGTGTGTTACTGAAGCCTATGAGGGGAGCAAAGAACCTATAACCTTTCAAGGCTATAGTAAAAGGATCCTAAGGAAGGTTGGGCACGTTGCAATCTACCCCATCCTGTAGAAATTTTAAGCTACAAAAATGTCAAGTCAGTTCTATTGTATGGCACTGACACATGCAGAACAACAAAAATAATGTTTGTTAAAGTGGTGGAAGATGATACATCCTTTAATAAATGGGTGCTTGCATACAAAAGAAAGGTTGAAGTGGTATGACAAGATCACTAATGTAAAGCTGATGATAAGGACCAGACAGGTGCCAGCAGAACAGGAGACCAGGAGACAAGACAGAGTCACTGGCAATGGAGAGGGCACACCTCAGGAAACCTGTTATAAGGCAGTCCTTATGATAACGATAAAGAAGACACAGAAGACAATACAGGACAGGAGGACTTGGCATAAGTTTGTTGAAGGCTTGTGCTCCCTAGGCAGCCAAAAGGTGATGATGATGAGCTCTCCAGTAACATGTTTCTTAATGGACTATTTACTACAGTCACTTCCAGAGCTTTGTCAAGTTAGCCATTTCAAGTGAAAGCACGTGCTGAGATATTTTCAAATATTTGTATTACCACCTTTTCTTGACCAAGTCCAGAATTACCAGGTGTTAATGGAGACTATGACCTAGTCTAGGATTACCATGTGTTAAGGGAGACTTTGACCAAGTCCAGGATTACCATGTGTTAATGGAGACTTTGACCAAGTCCAGGATTACCATGTGTTAATGGAGACTATGACCTAGTCTACAATTACCATGTGTTAAGGGAGACTTTGACCAAGTCCAGGATTACCATGTGTTAATAGAGACTGACCAAGTCCAGGATTACCATGTGTTAATGGAGACTTTGACCAAGTCCAGGATTACCATGTGTTAATGGAGACTTTGGCCAAGTCCAGGATTACCATGTGTTAATGGAGACTTTGACCAAGTCCAGGATTACCATGTGTTAATGGAGACTTTGACCAAGTCCAGGATTACCATGTGTTAATGGAGACTTTGACCAAGTCCAGGATTACCATGTGTTAATGGAGACTTTGACCAGGTCCAGGATTACCATGTATTAATGGAGACTTTGACCAGGTCAAGGATTACCACATGTTAATGGTGACTTTGACCAGGTCTAGGATTACCACATGTTAATGGAGACTTTGACCAGGTCCAGGATTACCATGTGTTAATGGAGACTTTGACCAAGTCCAGAATTACCATGTTTTAATGGAGACTTTGACCAAGTCCAGGATTACCATGTGTTAATGGAGACTTTGACCAAGTCCAGGATTACCATGTGTTAATGGAGACTTTGATCAAGTCCAGGATTATCATGTGTTAATGGAGACTTTGACCAAGTCCAGGATTACCATGTGTTAATGGAGACTTTGACCAAGTCCAGGATTACCATGTGTTAATGGAGACTTTGACCCAAGTCCAAGATTACCATGTGTTAATGGAGACTTTGACCAACCTAGTTCCTGGGGGGGTCTCTGTGGAGACCAAGAAAGAATAGTACTACTGCTAACTCAGCATATCGTAAGAAGCGACTAATAAATGAGGTAGTGCCACTGGCATAGTTACTGCCCAGATGGGCCAGGCACTTCCAGGGGGGCCAGCACCTAATGGGACCCAGAAAGTAGTGGTCAGATGAGAAGGCACCCTTGCCTTTATATGTATATATCCTTTTAATCTCCCGTGTTAAACATCATAACATGTTCCAGTTTCTGGAGACAGAAATGAAAGAGAATAAAGCAGACTTGAAAAGATTGTGAGCATACGGTACTGGACAGGAACTGGCAACAATTTGTTGAAGGTCTATACTCCTTTGGGAGATAATGTGTAATAATGATAATGAAATATTTAATGACATTTGTATGCAGATTTGCCATGTATTGATTATAGTTGTTGAGCCCATTATATAACTGGGTCCCACTTAATTTGTGTCCAGGGGTCCCTTATGTTAGTTAAGCCACTAGATTGTGCATAGGGCTGGCAACTTCACGATGTAAAATAAATTGCCACATAAACTAGTGCTCCAAGAACATGTGAATGTTTAGTGCTAGATTCCTGGGGAGCAGCTGCAGATGTGGTTCCATGCTCCATATGGAACAAAAAGAGTTATGATGATGAATGGTTATTTTTAATATATCACTTGTGACATTGTAAATATATGTTAATCCTGGATTATTGTTGTTTAACAACACTAGCACACATCCTACCACACCATCACTGGCAGCTTATTACTGGTGATTCTTTTAGAACCCACATCAACACCATCTTAACATTGCGGACTAGCCATTCATATATATAACATGCACATTAACACATCGGCATTCACAGATCGCATGCTGGTCTAGGGTGATGATACATCCGGATTTGTCTGGCTTTTCATGCCTAAACTGTGTGTCCGGCGAGATTTTTTTTAAATCTTGAAATATTCGGCTTTTTCGCGATTTACTAAATCATATGAAAGATGCCATTTCAAAAAATTTTCCATTTTAATTTCACTTCAGACAACTGAACTTCCACATAATCGTGCAAATAATGTATCAACAATTGTACAGCAGCCCCCTTATGTATTTACTTAAACTAATCAACAATTCCGCAAGCTTTAATGTTGTTGGACTGGTAATACAGTAATTTTACAAATTTTCGCTCTGTTTGTTTATTGCCACCAGTTCCCAAAAAATGCACTTTGAATGAAAAGTTGATATTTGGTTTAGTAATTTCATACCTCTTTTGTCTATTGGAATTACAATTAATTTTAACTTTAATACTGAATTTAACATTATACATTCACTACACAAACCAACTCAAAGTGCTAAACATTTTTTTAGGAGTTTTGCCTCCTTTTAGCAAGGCGCTCCCTTCAACATAGACATAAGGTCCATCGGTTATTATTAGGGCACATGCCCAAATACAAAAGACCTTGTGGTTTGCATAAATGAAAGAATGTATTCATAGATACATTTAAAAAGAAATCTCCATGTTTTGTCAGAGGTTCACAAGATTCTGGAGCAGAATATCTCATGTGCAGAGGTGGCACATTTGTGTCAGTACCAAATAAAGTTGCTGCTGATTAAAAAAGATGAAACACACACACATGGAAACATGAAAGCCACAAGAAAGAACTTGTGTCTAAAAGTTCGCAATCAAAACTGACATTTTTTACAAAAGAAACAAGCATGGCTGGAAAAAGTAACAGCTTCAGAAGCCCTTTTGATTTCCATATTGTGAAATGTCATAATAGTTTTAGATCAACGGACGGTACTTCAAAACTCTTTCCATCATTCAGAAAATGCAAATTTGCATGCGCCAGAACCAAACAACCACTAGCATTACGTTAATGTAACAATGTTTCTGTGTGTATTTAAATAGTAATCAAGCTTTTTTAAAGACAATTTTTATTATCTTAATACATCAGGAGATGCAAAATTAAGGTGATGTGGTGAAATTATTGTTTGATATGTAATAAACAAGTTTCACTGTCATTTATTATTTAAAATAAATATGTCCTACTTTTTATGTATAGGTCCTGCCTTGTCCTCCTTTTCATGACAAAAAGTGAATATTGTCCTCCATTTACACTGGTCACACATTTTTTTTAAATCTGATGATGAGAAATATCCCATTCAACCTCTGATGGGTTATAATTAGGATATATATTGTTTTCAGTTCCAAATAATATGAATAACTGCTGATACGTGAAAGTGGCATCACATCTGTCACATCATTGTAAATAGGGCAAATCAAAATTACCAATTTTACGCGTATGGCCTATGTAAAAAAAAAACAAAACAAACAAACAAAAATGAGACAAATGTCATTTCGCATGCCTGTTCTGTCATTATGTTACAATATTTCTCTCCAACCCAAAGCACTGGTTAACAAATTAAATAAACTCTTGTCTTAATCCTACGAGATAGAAGTAGGCGTTGGTCCACATTCTCTAGCAACCCTCCTCATAAATTGACAGTACTAACAGACTCACTTTCTGCTTTTCAAGCTATAAGAAACTTAAAAGAATGCAGTAGACCTGATTTAGCAGAAGAGATATTACTGCAAATACTTACCTATGCTCCGGAGGAAGTTCTGTTCTAATAGCTTGGATACCTTCAAATGTTGGCATAGAAGGAAATGAAAAGGCGGATAAAGAAGCTAAGAAAAGTAGAAACCAAATAAATGTGAGGATGAGTAAAACGGAAATTAAAAGCTTAATTAAAATAATAATAACTGAGGAATGGACAGTAAGAGTGGAATGGAAGTATGAAGGGCAGACACGCCAATAAATTGTTCAAAGCTCCAACAAGAATGTGTCAGGTATCTAGAGAACTAAAAATGTCCAGCAATAAGACACTTCTTAGACTGCAACTAGGAATGGGCTATTTTAGAATAGAAGAACCTTACTGTACAGAGTGTCTAGAACAAAATAATATAAAGCATTTTCTACTAAAATGTAGGAAGTATGAACAACACAGAAAACCAATATTAGATTATTTACATGCATGCAATTCATCCATAACTGTGCAACAGGTGTTGAGGATAGATAGACTTAGAGAATTGCACAATATAGTAAAACAGTATATAACAAGAACTAAAATTAATATATAGGGATCAATGATGGTGTGAGGAAAAGGGTTAGTCTGATGGGATGCTTGTATGGCTGATGGTAGATAATTGGTGAATTTGATGTAATCTTGGACACCCTCGCGCTTTCTCACTCCTTTTCCCCTTGTTAACAACAAGGCAGTTATGAGAGACTTCATTTAGTTGTTTTGTTTGTTTGTTCGTCATTGTGTTTTTAATTGTTTTTATTCAATTTTTTTTGTCGTTTGTTTTTTTATTTTTCTTGGAAAGGGGAGGTCTCACACAAAGACATTCATACAAATTTGATTTTGATTAACTCTAGGCCTATTTGGACTGAGTGGAGGGGGGAATAAGGTACCATATTTGGGTATTGGAAATCTGAATTTATTTTCTTGAATTAGTGCGCCATATATCCTCATTCACATCAACACATCCAGGAAAAAATGGATAGACTTAATAAGTATAGCCAGCAGGTGGGCCTGAACATCAATCTAAAGACAGAGGTCATGACACTCAATGTGAGCAACCCCGAGTCCATAAAAGTAAGGAATCAATAACTGTAACAGACAGACACCTTCACATACCTAGGATGCATAGTAACACCAGATGGCGGAGCAAGCAAAGACGTCAACAACAGAATGAACAAAGCAAGAAAAAAAGCCTTTTTTAATTCTAAACAACATCTGGAAGTCCTCTCAGTACAACACAAGCACAAAATTAAGATTATATCAGAGCTGTGTGCTTTTTGTGTTTCTCTATGGTGCGGAATGCTGGAGAGTAACAGAGAAGGAAATGTCGAAATTGTCCTCTTTCCACACAACCTGTCTAAGAAAAATTCTCCGATTTTTTGGGCCGAATACTATCACCAACCAAGATCTGCTTACTCTGGCAAGCAAGAGGACATGCACACCATCATAGCTGACAGACGCTGGAGTTGGGTTGGCCATGTCCTCAGAAGAGACCCCGATGCCATTACAAGAACAGCTACGCTATGGACCCCTGAAGGAAAACGAGAGAGGCCGACCAAAAACAACTTGGCGGAGGACTGTGGAGGCTGAGATGCAAAGAATGAACCAGAGTTGGGGCACTGTACGAAATATGGCCACCGACCGAGCAAAGTGGAATCAATTTGTTGCTGCCCTACAAGACACAACCAGGCGTGATGGCCATTGACTGCTTTGACGGTCGGCGGCTAAGGATCAAAGAATGTCCTCTTTATAACCCATCAAGGGTTGAACGGAATAGTTTTTTTTTTTTTTTTTTTTAAAGTTGGTCCGCATCACGTCACCATATGTTGACAGTTTTAATTTAAGCCTAATTATAAGTTTCTTAATTCTGCCCTATGTACGAACGGGTTTAACCAAGGATAGCCCTAATGTTTACCTTCTTTGTCGAGGGAATTTTATTTCAAATAGATTTTACCGGTTCTTATTCAATAAATAAAAGATCTTTCAGATTGCTTCAAGTTCATGTCACACAGTACTTATCAACAACAATATTATCGAGAATTTTCAAACAGGGGGAAGAAACACTTGCCAGACCTGAAGATTTAGCCTAAACCCGGGAGACCACGAAATTCATTTTGCAGCTGCGAAAATTCACGACTTCAGCCCCTGTTTACTTTCAATACGAAGACCAAAAGGTGTACCAACTAGCAGAAATACTTAAGAAAACAAATAATATAGAAAATATTAAAAACACAGCCAATAAATACATACAACAAACAGGGAGAGGATGGCAAATTGGGGATAGGAATATATATTCCAATATAGCATCACGGAAAATACATCCATTTTCACTGCAGAGATGGTGGCAATACTAAAAGCACTAGAAATATTCTCTAATAACCCTCCCAAAAAATTAACAGTTTTAACTGACTCTCTTTCAACAGTTAAAGCACTTAGAAACTTACGAGAATGTAGTAGACCTGATATAATGGATGGGTTTGAAAAAAAATAGAAAAAAGTTGATTCGTCTTACGAGGACAAAAGGCAAAGAAAGTAGTCTACGTTACGGCCACAAGGCCTTCGTCAGGAAAAGAAAGAAAGTGAAGGCTAGATAGGAGACATAAGAACTTAAAGAAATATAAAAATAAAACCTAGGTACTTCCCTGAAGGCGAAGCATGGCTGAAAAGGAAGTGACTTCTTTCAGCCAAGCTTCGTCTTCAGGGAAGTACCTAGGTTTTATTTTTATATTTCTTTAAGTTCTTATGTCTCCTATCTAGCCTTCACTTTCTTTCTTTTCCTGACGAAGGCCTTGTGGCCGTAACGTAGACTACTTTCTTTGTCTTTTGTCCTCGTAAGACGAATCACCTTTTTTCGATTTTTTTTCAAACCCATCCATTTTACTCACCCGTGTGTTACCGGGGCCCGAAAGGGGAGCAAAGAATAGTAACACTGTCCCCTGCCAAGCATGTCGTAGAAGGCGACTAAGGAGGGTTGGGCATGGGGCCGGTTACCCCATCCTGTAAAAAAAAAAAATTAAACCACAAAAAACTTCAACAAATATGGACAAGTCAAATAAAGAAAATAAAACACAGCCATCCAAGACAGGGGAAGGTCCTCTCGCGGGGAGGCGTATGATGCAACACAGAGAAAGCCGAAAGGAGTCTGTGTTGCTGACTAACCTTCTTTCTTCTAAGAGAACTTCCAGATTTGGCACCTGGAATGTTCGGACATTGAACGAACAAGGGAAAGTGGCACAAGTAGCAGCAGAAATGAGGGAATACAAAATCGAGGTTCTGGGAATGTGTGAAACAAAGTGGAAGGGGGTAGACAGGAAGAAACTCATCACAGGTGATTTGGTGCTGTCCTCAGGACACGAAGACGAAAGTTCACACCACAGTGAAGGGGTAGCTCTTATGTTATCTAAAGAAGCACAGAAAGCACTCATTGAATGGGAAGCTGTGGGACCCAGAATAATAACAGCTATTTTCAAAACAGCTAAAAAGAAAATTCATGTCAATGTCATCCAATGTTATGCACCAACTAATGACAAAGAAGAGTCTGTGAAAGAAGCATTTTATACTAAACTACAGGAAATTATGGATAAAGTAAAAAGAAGAGACATCACAATTTTGATGGGTGACATGAATGCAAAGATAGGTACAGTCAATACCGGATTTGAAGAAGTTATGGGAAAACATGGGCTAGGAGTAATGAATGAAAATGGAGAACTATTCGCAAACTTCTGTGCTTCAAATCAACTGGCTATAGGAGGAAGCATGTTTCCACATAAGAGAATACACAAGGCAACATGGATATCACCAGACCATAGAACAGAAAATCAGATCGATCATATATGCATAAAGAAGAAGTTTAGATCATCATTGCAGGATGTAAAGGTATATAGAGGAGCAGATGTGGAATCAGATCACCATCTTCTGATAGCCAAAGTAAAAATGAAACTCAAGAGATATGCAACAATGCAAACTTATAGACAACAGTTTAATGTAGGACAGCTAAGAAATCAAGAAACAAGAGACAAATTTGCGGTCACAGTATCCAACAAATTCCAAGTGCTCCAACAGTTGGAAGATGTAGAGAATACAGAAGACTATTGGCAGCAGGTCAAAACGGTATGGAAGGAGACATGTGAAGAAATACTGGGGAAAAGGGAAAGACAACAAAAAGCATGGATAACAACAGAAACCATCAATAAGATAAAAGATAGAAAAAACAAGAAAGCAGAGTTAAACACAAGCAAAACCAGAAGTTCCAAAGCCAAGGCTCAAGAAGTGTACACAGAAGCAAACAAAGAAGTAAAAAGAAGTATCAAAAGAGACAAGAGGAAGTATATTGAGGAGTTGGCAAGAGAGGCAGAAGATGCTGCAGCCAAAGGAAATATGAGAGAACTGTATAGCAGCACAAAGAAGCTAACAGGGAAATACAAGCAAACAAGTTGCCTCATAAAAGATAAGAATGGGAAACTGCTCAGCAATATACAAGAGCAAATGAAGAGGTGGACAGAATATTTTGGGGACCTTCTCAATAGACCAGCTCCACAAAACCCGCCGGACATCCAGCCAGCAGAAGAAGAGCTACAAATTAACGGTGAAAGACCAACGAAGGAAGAAATAAAGAAAGCCATAAAGCTTCTAAGAGATGGAAAAGCGTCTGGACCTGATGGCATTCCAGCAGAGGCCATCAAAGCAGATATCGACACGGCTACAGAGATGTTATATAAATTACTTGGTAAAGTCTGGGAAAAAGAAGAGATACCAGCAGAATGGAAGGAAGGATATCTGGTTAAGTTGCCTAAGAAGGGAAATCTACAAGAGTGCACAAATTATAGAGGAATAATGTTACTATCAGTGCCAGGAAAGGTATTGAACAGGATTATCCTTGAGAGATTAAAGGAGTCCATAGACAAGAAATTGAGAGATGAACAAGCAGGTTTTCGACAAAACAGATCATGTACAGACCAGATAGCCACTTTGAGAATAATAGTTGAACAAAGTCTGGAATGGAATTCACCACTATACATCGGATTTGTGGACTACGAAAAAGCATTTGACAGTGTGGACAGAGAATCACTTTGGAAATTGATGAGGCATTATGGAGTTCCCCTGAAGATCATTAATTTAATAAAGAAAACCTATGAAGACATGACGTGCAGAGTTCTTCATGAAGGACAGCTTACAGAACCATTTGGGATAAGAACAGGAGTGCGACAGGGATGCCTCTTGTCTCCATTTCTTTTCTTGCTGGCAATAGATTGGGTTATGAGATCATCGACAACACACAACAGAAATGGAATCCAGTGGACTCTGACTAAGCAGTTGGATGATCTGGATTTTGCTGATGATTTGGCTCTCCTGTCCCATAACCGTAATCAGATGCAGGACAAATTGAAAACACTCGATGAGAGGTCACAGCCATTGGGTCTGAAAATACACAGGGAAAAGACAAAAATAATGCGAATAAATGCAGGTAATGAAAACAGGGTTGAACTTGAAGAAACGCCAATACAAGATGTAGAATCATACACATATCTTGGCAGTAATATAGATAAAGTTGGAGGGACAGACAGCGATATCAAAATAAGAATACAAAAAGCAAGAGGAGCTTTCATTGCATTGGGAAATATATGGAGATCAAGAGAAATAGGATCCAACACGAAAATAAGAATCTTCAACTCAAATGTGAAGTCAGTCCTATTGTATGGCTCGGAGACATGGAGAACAACAAAGACAACAACCAAAAAGCTACAGACTTTCATAAATGGGTGCTTGCGTAGAATAGAGGGATTAAAATGGTATGACAAGGTTACCAACGTGGAACTGATGACAAGAACTAGACAAGTGCCAGTGGAACAAGAGATGAGAAGAAGACGATGGCGATGGATAGGACACACACTGAGGAAACCTGTTGATAGCATTACAAGGCAGTCCTTGTTCTGGAACCCCCAGGGCAAGAGAGGCAGAGGAAGACCAAGAGAAGAGAGTTGGAAACAGAGGTGAAAATGATGAGGAGAACATGGAAAGAACTTGAGATGATGGCACGTGACAGGAGGACTTGGCATGTGTTTGTTGAAGGCCTATGCTCCTTTGGGACTGGAGGGTTATGAATGAATCCATTTTACTCCACGTCTTACCGCAGTTCCCCTCAACTTCCTAGACCTGATATAGCAGAGGAGATATTTCTGGCTACTACATACTTATATTCCAGAGGATGTTCAGTTCTTAATTGATTGGATACCTTCACATGTTGGCATAGGAGGAAATGAAAAGGCAGATAAAGAAGCCAAGAAAGGTAGATCTGATAAAAATCTAAATGTAGGGACGAGTTAATCAGAGATTAATTAATTAAAGATTTAATAACAGATGAATGGAAAGCAGAGTGGGATAAAAATCTGAAAAATATCCCGTTCAAGCTCTGATGGGTTTTAATTAGGATACGGTATATATTGTTTTCAATTCCAAATAATATGAACAACTGCCGATATGAGAAAGTGGCATCACATTTGTCAAATCAGTGTAAATAGGGACAATTACAATTATGCTTATACGTTAAATTTAAAAAAAAAAACGAACAAAATTAAGAAGAAATTCTGAACAAGAATAATATTAAAGTGGAGGGGTGTAAAGGCCTGGTGGTACCAGTTATATAACTGACTTTAACATTTATTTAATTGACTTTTATCTGTTAAAAGTCATATGCATTGTAAGAACAGCATCAGACCTTCACATTCCCAGCCACTATATATTAACCTTTGTTCGTGTTAAATATTGTTTGACTATATTATGCAGTTCCCTAGGTCTGTCTATTCTTAACACCTCTTCTACATTTATAGGTAAGTTTGATGCTTGCAAATAATCTAATATTGGTTTTCTCATTTGTTCATACTTCTTACATTTTAACAAGAAATATTCTATATTATTGTGTCACTCTCATTCCGGTTTACATACATTATGTTTTACACCACTGTAAAGATTGAAAATTGTTCTACTGCCAGACATGAACGTATTCATTAAAAAACGTCATGTACAGTTGTATATTAATTTCGTTGATTTTGAAAAGGCTTTTGACAGTATACATAGGGACAGTTTATGGAAAATACTGAGGGCTTATGGAATTCCAAGCTGCATAGTGTCAATCATAATAAGCCTTTATGCCAACTTTACGTGCAGCATTGGGCAGAGCAACCTAACTTTTGAAGTGAAGACAAGAGTACGACATGGATGCCCCTTATCAACCACTCTATTTTTAACAGTCACAGACTGGGTGATGCGCCAGACAACAGAGGGCAAGAGGAATAAGATGGACTACATTTTCTACATTGGAAGATCTGGAATATGCAGATGACATTGCACTGCTAGCACATTCACATCAACACATCCAGGAAAAAACGGATGGACTTAATAAGTATAGCCAGCAGGTGGGCTTGAACATCAACCTAAAGAAGACAGAGGTCATGATGCTCAATGTGAGCAACCCTGAGCCCATATCAGTAAGGAATCAGCAACTGGAACAGACAGATGCCTTCACATACCTAGGATACATAGTAACACCAGATGGCGGAGCAAGCAAAGACATCAACAACAGAATGAACAAAGCAAGAACAGCCTTTTTTAGTCTAAACAACATCTGGAAGTCCTCTCAGTACAGCACAAGCACGAAATGTGTGCTTTCTGTGCTTCTCTATGGCGCGGAGAGCTGGAGAGTTACAGAGAAGGAAATGTCGAAATTGTCCTCTTTTCACACAACATGCCTAAGAAAAATTCACCGAATCTTTTGGCCGAATATCATCACCAACCAAGATCTGCTTACTCGGAGCAAGCAAGAGGACATGCACACCATCATAGCTGGAGCTGGGTTGGCCATGTCCTCAGAAGAGACCCCGATACCATCACAAGAACAGCTATGCTATGGACCCCTGAAGGAGAACGAAAGAGAGGCCGAACAACTTGGCGGAGGACTGTGGAGGCTGAGATGCAAAGAATGAACCAGAGTTGGGGCACTGTACGAAGGATGGCCGCCGACCGAGCAAAGTGGAATCAATTTGTTGTTGCCCTACAAGACGCCACCAGGCGTAATGGCCACTGACTGCTTTGATGGTCGGCGGCTAAGGATCAAAGAAGAAGAAGAAGATTGCATGAAATGATGAAGGAAAACATTGAGGAAAAGATCTGTATGGAAACGGAAGATTTCGGCTCAAATCAGGAGATCTCACTTGGCTAACGGAAAATAACATTGTGCTTGTTTGTATACGTTATAAACAGTGCAGCTCTTCTTGTAGGAAAGTAAGACAAAGGTAGTTTTAATGTACACGAGCAATGTTTCACGATGTATGTATCCCTGCATGTATTTACGTATTCAGTGCCGTATCAACACATTTTTACACCTACACAAACAGTATTAGTTTCCTTCCTTTTTTCACTATATATTCACATCATCATCATCTGGTGTCATCTTCACATCGAAAGTCGGCTGCAATAGATCTCCAACGTCTTCTGTCTCTTGTCTTGATTGTACACTGGTAGACTCTTTCCTGTCAATCTCTTGATATTATCTTGTCACCGGCACTGTTGCCACAGCTGGGTATTTTTAACTAGATCTGGGTTTTTTGGCTTCTGTCTGGGTATCTGGGTATTTCTTTTCCAAATCTGCATTAATCTGGGTATATTTGACAATTGGCATTTACAATGTATGTATATTCTGGGCACTGAGCATTATTACATTATATTTATATTATAATTAAATGTAAAAAATTATGTGCTATATATTTTTTATTCCACTTAAATTTAATCCTTGTTTTTAACCACATCAATGACGTTGGTTTTTTTTACTCGTTTACATCAGCTGTTGGATCCAAAGCATGCTCTTGAGATCAACAAACCTTCTGTCATTCCATTAGCAGCGCAGTTCCCAACAGTTGTTTCAGAAGATAGCCTGATAGCTTGACTGCTTGCGTCAGGGTCAGCGAACCAGAGCTGACCAAGACCCTACTCCACCGCCAAGTGGTGGTCCTGGAAACAGGCTGCATCACTGCAGTCTGGCTGGGTGAATAGGGATCGAAGAGGGAAGGCTAACCCGGTCCCAAAAATGCCATGCTGAAGTCGAATGTGTCGGCCGACAGGCGCAAATATCACAGCTTTGCTGTAAACGGACACAACGCAACCAACGCCCTTTTCAGGACGAACGAGGAAGAAGAAGAAGAAGAGAGCATTGATCGTCTCTCTGATCAATGGCGAGAACTGGCGTCGTACCGAAAAGATCTTGGACATCTGGTAGATGAGGATCCGCCACGGCTGTTTGTGCCCTTTACCAGAGCGATCTTTTAGTTTCGGTGACCGGAATTCTGACACCGGGTATAAAATTTGTTTATGCACCGTAAAAAAATACTGAGTATTTTGGCGGGGAAAATCAGCTGATGTGTATGTAAAATCAGTAAAATATAAATCATTACACACTCGTTCTGGATAAACACAGCGTTAAAATTCTTTTGTGTACTATAACTTTGTTCTGTGTTCTATTTGTGATTGTATTTTTATTTGTTTGAAATTAGTTTTGACGGAGTTACAGACTTTTGAAAACAGCGTCATCATTTGAGGAAATTCATAAAATAAGTAATCTTTTTATTAATTTAATATCTAAAAATCGGCCCATTCGTTTGAGTTTATAATTATAAAGACTTCTCGAAGGGAAGCTAAAGATTATTTCCACATACTTTTTTTTTTTTTTGGTTTCATATCTTGAGAATGTGTGGTAGTCAGTTTTGTGAGTTTGGCATTACACGAACAAGCATATTGTCACCAGATTTTATAGCATTTAAATTACTGTAAACGCATTCCTGATACTCACAAATCTTAAATAAGGTTGTAACAAAATAACTTTGTAAAGCACCATCTGTTTTTGCATTTTCATTCATTTATAATGATATTTAGCTACGTATATAAGCGTCAGAAAACATGTAAATCTATAGATAGATTACTTCTACATACTTTGTTCTATCTTTCAAGTCTTGTTAATCTTGTATTTATAATATGAATTTTTTTTTAATTGTGTGTGAGATAAGGACTGTTCCATTAGTGTTCTTTGGTAGACAATCCTGTGCACACGACGGCTGCCAAAGAATTCTAAGTAACTGTTTGTATATCTTCTTTCATTCACAGATAAAGCATTTTACATCCTGGTGTTAGACTTGATAGTCCCAAATATTCCTCTATCTTTATACATACACAAGTAAACTATACTACATAACAACGAAATGGAACATACTGTTTTGCATCATATGAATTGTGCCAGTGCACTGTGCAGAGCCTGTGGCAAGAGAGCATTAACTTCCAAAACAACACGTTCAATTCAGAAAGCGCTGAACTGTTCTAAATTACGTTAATGATCTGTTCTTTGTGTTTGGAATTAACGTATCAGATGATAAACCCACACAGCATTCGACTATATTTTGTAAGAAGTGTTACTTACGAATACAAAATTCAAAAAGGAGGCATAATGAGAAGTGTCTTGAAACAGCCAAGTTACTATCGGAAAACAGTCAGCGCATCTGGAAAGACTAAAACCATAATTTAACTATAAGTGAATGTCAACTGTGCAATTGTGTTGCAAAGACATCTTTTGGTGTTTTAAAAACAAAAAGCTGCTCTATCCCCTGTAATGTTCTTTCTGACCCCTCCATGTCGTCAGTCATTTAGCTGTAGTCAGGATAGCTCTGTACAGTAGGAGGTTGATGTGCCTGCCCACATTAGTGATGATATTGTTCAACTGGAGGTTGATGTGCCTGCTCACATTAAAGGCGATACCATTATTCATTTGAAGGTGGATAACACTACTCACCCTAGCATGCCAGTTTTTGTTGCCACATCTACACTTACCAAGTCAGTTATACATACGACAAGTACATCCACCTCGCCTGTCTTCAAAAGCGACATCACAGTACAACAGTTACTTGCTAAGCCACCTTCACAACCACTAACACAAAAGGAAGAACCCCTATTCACATCCATTGTTAGAAAAAAAAACTAGAAACAGCAAAAAGTAATATCATAAAATGCAAAACCAGAGGACAGCCTATTGTACTACAAAAACTAATTAAACATAGAAGAGAAACATCAGTCACCAGAACGCCAACAAACGTAAGCGATCTCAATTGCTTCACACTGTTAGAAAACATATTGCTGGAACATCAACTGATTCATTAGACCTGCAGCAGGCACATGAACTACAACGCTGTTCAGAAACGTCACGTCAGGAAATTTGCAGGAAAGCAGGCATTGAAAGTAGAGTTAGAATATCCAAAGAATTAGCAATAGCCATGAAGGAAACAGTAGGTCTTACGTGGGCACAGGAGAAAAAACAGAGAAGATTGAAAATTGAAAGACGCGCCAGAGGTATTAAAAATATAACTTCACAATTAAAATTTATAATGGAAACTCATTTGTTACAAATTTCTCCATCTGTGAATGTACAGATTCATCCTATAAAAAAAAAGGAAGTGTGAATGATAATTGAGCGAAATTTTGGGGCTAGAGCAAATTATGGCAGTTGTTGCTTGAGATTGACAGAATTAACAGAGTGTGGAAATCATTTAATAGATGTATTTTTTAAATACACCTATTTATCTATTAAATTGAACATTTCGTTTTACTCATGACCATACTTATTTTTACATGACCATCGTGATGTATGATTGAGATAATTGTTAGCTCTCATGTTTTTTGGGGACAATTGGGTGTGTTATTTTAGGTAATAAATGTGGACTTGCAATTTAATGTTTCAATAATTAATGTTTGACGCATGAAACCAAAACAAAACTTTGATATCCATTTTCTGCAGGTTTTCTACTTTTGATTTCTGTAATTTGTTATGCATGTTGATTGTGACCGATTTAGTGAAAATTGCATTATAAACAAACCATAACAAAATATAAAAAAAACGTAAATTTTACACTATTTCAGACTATTATATCTTCTGTTCTAATTGTGATAAAATGTTTGTTCTTAAATTTACTCTAACATTTCTAGTCTAGCTTTACGCAAAATTAAAGCCGGTATTTATAATAATAAAGTAGCCTAAAAACATTAATTAAGCCCTATCAAAAGTAAAATCCGCCACCTTTTTTTCCAGTTAGGAAGTTACCACGTGACCTCTGACACGATATGATGATAGGAAACTCTTTACAGAGCGATACAACAGGAAGCAATCTGATCATCAGAAGAGTCCCCCCATCCGACAAGTGTTTCGGCCCAATTACTCCTTAACGCTATAAATAGCGCGGTCGGGGGAAGAGGGGAAATAACTAAAAGATCGCTGGCAAACAGCCGTGCGCTATAGGGTGTTAATAAAATCATTTTAATATAATTGTGAATTTTTGGTAATAAATAATACAATAAAAATGAAGAAATAAAAAAAAGATTGTGTAAGCATCGTCTATCCCGTGTATTTGAGGCATAAAATAATATGGGTATTTCTGGGTTTTTTTTAAGAAGAAAATCTGGGTTTATCTCTAGAACTTGAGTGGCAACCTTGGTCACCGGTGGTGTGTTGTAGTTTCACGGCAACACTTAGTGATATGTCACCGTTCACAGTACTTAGAAGTATGTGATTATTATTTAGGCCGTATTCTACTAGGTGGCTGATGGCAGGCCTAGTAGAATTTTATAATTCTTCGTTTATCGTTCAAGTTATGAGGTACTGGACCAATCTTCCAGGTGTGTTAATTCTTGATCAAAGATTCTTATATTTCCAGGTTCGTTCGTATCCTTCTTTGATATTAAATAGTGTGAGTATTAGTGGTACCTTAATTGATTCTGCCAACAATCATAACTCTGTAACTGTAGTGATCTGGAGTTCTAATTAAAACATTTATTGAACAAAATTTAACATCCAAGATCAAAAGTCAAGTCATTTACAGTTGTTGGATTTCATCCAAAAATGTGGAATCCGCATACATAATCTATCTTCCATCTCTTATCTCAAGTACATTTGGTACATAAATTCCTTGGTTAATATTCTGACTTTTCCTTATCGTTTATATCTTTCTTGGGCGTAACAGTAAGGGAGGTTTCTACCTTCTGTGTTATCTCTTGTAATTGTCGCTCAGTAGCAGTTACTTCTTGTGACATTTAATATACATTTCTTGAGCTGAATATTTCCTGAAAAATGACTATGTCAAATCGAGAGGTACTTACAATGGAATAATATCTTGGAGAATGCACCAACTGCGATTCTCTGCCAATGTAAAAACTTCTGTAAGTTTCTTTTCTGATGTCTTCAGAATATATATATATGAGAAAGCCGACGCCACTGAGAATAAACTCGAATACGGATTCTTCAACAGAATCTACAAGCGACCATCACCAACGGCTTTCTATCAGGGACTGAAGTGAAAATATTAGAGCAACGCCGTTTGCCTGGAAAAGCTTTCCGCCAAAGGTAGCGTTGGGCGGCCCACCTACGTCATTGACACTTCATGACTAAGGGAACACTGCGGCGTTTACGTCTAGTTTCTGGAGATTAGTCTGTTCTAAACTAGACGTATTAGTAAACAGCGGGTTTTTGAAACTTAAATGATCAAGCCACTTCTAGTACTATTTCGTTTTATTTATTTTCTTTTGTTTAATGTTATTGTTATTCTCTAATGTTGTTTAGCACGAATAATGCTATCATAGTAGGCCATCCGGTCACAATCTTCCCACTTATAACGCTATATTCGTCTTGCACATTTGCCTTCAACTCCGGCTTTTATTATGCTGTATATTCACATGTGACTGCTTTTATCGTGTTCATTACACTTGGCATCGGGACCGCCGCCCCTGCTACCTTATGTTGCTACTGTTCTGCGTCTATTCATGAGGTGGTTGTTTTCGTATTCACCCATAACTGTAAAACAGGTGTTGAGAATGGACAAACCTATAGAACTACACAATATAGTAAACCAGTATATAACAAAAACAATAATTAATATATAAGGATGGATGAGGGTATGGCGGGAAAGTGAGGATCTGGTGAGGTTCTTGTAATGCATATTGATAATGGCACATGAATAGTGAATTGGGTGTCATCCCGGGCTTTCCCACGCTCTTCCCCCTTGCAGTGGCGTCACTAGGGTTGGTGTCACCTCCATGGACATCATCCCGTACCAGACCATACATAATCCTTAGCAATGTTTTTTGTACTAATGGTACTCGTAAATCGTAATTCCCGTACATCGCTGAATGTAGTGGCAATAGTAGTGACATAAACAACTAGCAAAATTAAAATTACACCTTTAAACTACAATATCATAAGCACAGCCTAAATGTATTTACATTTACATAGTTTCATATGGTTTAAGTGAAAATTCGGTAAGAAAACAATAGAATTCGAAGTAAAGACGTTTAAGAACTGCATCAAAATTATGTTCATTTTAACGTCAAACTTTACCGTTACATGAGATACATTAATGGATTAGATTTGCATAATCAATAACGGCCCAAATAATGTAGAATTTGTAGACAAATGCATATGGAAATATACTCATAAATGAAATAATACCAACAAAAAAACAAAAACCACGTGATTCGAAGCGTCATTGTAATTTCCTGGTCATCCACTGCACCTGACTTCATCTCCAGTCGTCTTGGCTTGTCTTGCCACTGGATTCAGATGGACCCAGGCGAGAGAATGAGGTCGACGAATTGCGCAACTCTTCCTCACTTTAATCCAAATCACTGCGCAAGTCACTCTTTCATCCATTCATCCATTCATCCATCCAACTCACAAGAAGTCCTGTGGCGATGGGCGAGCGGCGAAGCGGCAGGCGTGGGTACGCTGGCAGTCGTAGTCGCAGACCTACACACAGGTGGCTCAGGCCATATGGTCGTCTTCCGCTGATCGGAGCAGCAGTGGGATTCGGCAGCCCCCTAAGTGACTGAGCAGCCCTCTTTAGGAAAGCACTGCTCACCTCCACGGCATGAGGAAGGGGCTAGAAAAGGTGCCCTAAACATTGCCTGCTCCACCATTGCCTAACCAGCTTACCGCGGTTGTTGGTGTGATAAACGAGCGCAAAGGCCTTATTGCTCTATCTTTTCCTACATCTTTCGTATTGTATTTTCTCCGACATTTGCTCTTTCATGCAACATTTGCGATCCATATTTGCTATTTCATTGTTGTGATTACTCGCAACCGGTATCTAGAGAACCACATTTGCTCTTTCATCGGGGGAAATAAAATCCTTTGATTGAGTCCACATGCCCGACATTATCGTTTGAAGCCCACATTGCATCGTGATAAATCAGGTAAAAACACATATGGTCATCCGAATCAAACATGGGCATGCGGTAATTTCTGTGACACCACATTGGACGCCCAGATTGGCCAGGGGAAAACGTCTCACCGCGGTTCAGACAAGCGTTGGTTTACCACATTTGACGCCCAGCTTGGCCAGGTGACTTCCAGAAATATATAATACCGCATAATCTACTAGAGTGGAGAAGTCCAGTTTTTTACCTTGTGAGGAAGAGATTAAACCCAAAAACGCATAGCCCCAGTGACACACCACACGACAATTGTGGACTCGTCTTGGGATTAGTGGACCCGGACTTAGAAGGGTGATAAATCACATTTTCATCCCTGCTATACAGTTGCGATAATTGCAAAATTTGTTGGCATTTTGAGGGATTACCTTCTAGACTGACTCTTACTATAATTTGTCTATTTCATAGGGGGGATAATTTATATCTCTAAAGCACGAGTGATACTTTTTAAATTGAGTATCAAACGGACAGAGTAAGCACTTTTTGAGAACAGAAGATACTGTAAGGAACTGATTTAAAAAAAAATCTTTTTCTGTAACTGCTGGGAAAATTTTTATCATAAATATTTAGCAAATTTTTCATAGAAAACTTCGAGATAATCTGTTATATAATTTTCAGAATACGCTAAGTGAGTGATTTTTTTTAAAGAACTATTTGAACTTGATTATTAATTTAAACCTAGCTGGTTTCAAAGAGATAATTACTCGTGCGAGTCTAAACAATTTGCTTGGAGGTCACTGCCAATTTTTCCCTTCGTGAACCCATACTGCATATCATGGCAGATGCCGCAAAAATTAGAACTAGTTTAATGGAGGCAGGGCGTGAATATGGGTTAAGTGGAAAAGATCTGATGAAATTTGTGAGTGAGGAGACTGATAAACTCCATGCAAGAGAGATAGAAGTGCAGAAACTTGCAATGGAGAAGGAGAAAGCCGCAGCAGAAGCAGCGGAGCGGAAGGGGAAAGCCGCAGCAGAAGCAGCGGAGCGGAAAGAAGCAACAGAAGCAGCGGAGTGGAAAGCCGCAGCAGAAGCAGCGGAGTGGAAAGAAGCAGCGGAAGCAGTGGAGCGTAAAGAGAAAGCAGCAGCAGAGCATGCACTTAAGATGAAGCAACTGGAAATCCAGGGGCAGACCAATCAGATAAAGCTGGCAAAAAGTGCAGCGGCTTCCAACTTGGATGGAGGGTACTCACCCCGCTCAGATGGTGTGCCTACTTCGCAACCTGCACCACCCAATGCCATGAACTTTCCGCTGGAACCTTTTTCAGAAAGGAACGATACCATGGACGCCTTTTTAGACCGCTTTGAACGCTTTGCAACAGGGTTTGGGCTTGAAGAACGGAAGTGGAACTTGAAACTTTCCCAGGGCCTAAGAGGAGCCGCCTACGAAGTTTTTAATAAACTTCCGGCCGGAGAGCAAGATGACTACCAGGCATTGAAAAAAGCTCTCTTGGTGAGGTACGAGCTTCATTCAGAGGCTTACCGAAAAAAATTTCGAGGTTCTAGGAAGGATGCAGGAGAGACTTTCTCACAGTTTGCAGCCCGTATTGAAGACTACCTAGTGAAGTGGTGTACACTGGGAAACTTTACCGAGAACTATGACGGGTTGAAAGAGCTGATTGTGATAGAGCAACTAAAAGAGTCTATGTCGGTGGAAATGCGTAGATTTCTCACTGAAAACGGCGCTGACCGGTTAGAAAAAAATCTTACACTGGCAGAGCGATTCCAAAATGCTCTCATGGAGTCTCAAGGAGCCAGAAAGAAGTTTTCGGATCAGGCGCCAAAGCAACCTGCTCGCTCCCAACCAGACCAACAAAGCAAAGGACCACACATCTCGCACAAACAGCACGCAAAACAAGATAACTACAAAGAGCAAAACAAGAAAAATGCTGCGCCGCACCAGAGACAGGGAGATAAATGGTGCAAGTACTGTCGCTTGAACAATCACAACACTAATGAGTGCAAGCGCAGACCTCCTCCCCAACATGCTGCCTGTCTGCAGACAAAATCGTCACCCCGGAAGGAGCAGAGGACCGGAAACGTTTCTCATCCTCCCGTCATCGAATCAGTCCTCGTAAATGGACAATCTGTGGAGTGCCTTTATGATACAGGACTTGCTTTCGATGCGGTGGTCAGGGCATCTCTTGTCACCCCTGACCAAATAACAGAAGAGAGTGTCGACATCCAAGGTCCGACGAAGGATGTTGCACCCATGACACTGCCAATTGCACTTATCAGAGTGGAATCTCGTTATGTGACAGGAGAGATTCGTGCAGCTATCATGGAAGAACCAATTTACTCTTTAATCTTGGGATGTAGATATATGTTCCTTGGAGAACCTACTCAACCACTAGTCATGGCGGCCGTACAGACTAGAGGACAGTCAAGAAAAGACGCAGAGCAGGAACCTCCTACCAATATCCTCCCCGAGGAATTGAAGAGGGCCCAAAGGGAAGATTCCTCACTGGCGCCCTGTTTTAAAAAATTACCTAGGACACACAACCCACCTACCAAGGGAGACTTCTTTATGAAAAATGGATTGATGTATCACCGAGCTGGACACGAAGGACAGGAACACAACCAATTAGTAGTTCCTGCAACCTATAGGAACCAGGTGCTTGAGATGGGCCACTCTATCAAATTTAGTGGACACATGGGAATGAGCGCCACGACGCAAAGGATCGCCTGCCACTATTATTGGCCAGGGATCACCGGCGACATTGAACGTTTCGTCAAGTCTTGTCCTCAGTGCCAGAAAGTTGCACCAAAACACTGGACGGCACCCGCGACCCTTGGGGAGATGCCAATCTTGGGCACCCCATTTGAAAGAGTGGCCGTGGATATAATTGGACCTCTGCTGAGAACTAAGAAGAGGAACTCCCATATCCTTACCTTAGTGGACACCTGTTCCATGTGGGGCGAAGCCATAGCCATGCCAGCATGCGACTCAGTGCATGTAGCTGACGCTTTACTGAATATCTTTACTAGATTGGGCTTCCCGCATGAAATTCTCACAGACAACGGGTCACAATTTAGAGGCAAGTTGACAGAGGAGGTGCTTAGAATATTCAAGACTAGGCATATCCATACTTCGCCCTATCCCCCCCCCCCCAAAGTAACGGGCAAGTAGAGCGTTTCCCTAACGGAACGCTCACCTCTATTCTTTGGAAGTTGGCACAGGAGAACCCAGAAACATCTTCAATAACAAATCAAACATTTCCTACCCTCCATTACCCCATTCTAACACTTTCCCCCAACCACACCAACTTCCCTCCACAACCCTTACCCCCAACTTCCTCCAACCACCTCCCCATTCCTCAT